>CM043015.1:141879803-142203939 GCA_023690525.1 Holotrichia oblita | reverse complement strand
AAAAAATTAATTATTAAAAAATGCGGGGTTATGGAATACCCAATCCCCGTTAGTTAGCTTTTGAAAATATAACCTTGAGACCATGTATTATGCTGGAAATTATGTGAAGGAAAAAAAAATTATTTCTGTTATAGTTCATTTGATTTATATCAATAGACAAGTTTATTAATTTTGAAGCTTTATTATTTTTTTAATATTTTTACAATTAATAATTTTCTAAACTTGTTATAAGTCATCGTATTCTATGTAAAATCGGCCTTCTTCTGATGAATAAGAAAAAGAAAAAAATGTAAAAAAATGGGGTTATTAACTTTTTACGAATACGGACGATACCCTGGGCCACGCAATATGCTGCAAATTATGTTAAGAAGAAAATTTAATATCTGTTATAATTTAGGAAATATTTGCAAAAATTGAAAAATCGTCCAAACTTTGGAGGGGGCTGTAGCCCAAAATCGTGCGGATACGGCGATAAAAAAATACATGTCTCTTATTTTAAGGTACGCTTTCGATCTGTATTAAAGTTTCATCGAAATCGGAGAGCGACACCCGCCGCATTTTTATTTGACTTATAAGCAATATTTAATAATTTAATTAATGTTTTTTCTTGATTGTATTTTAGTTTTCAAGTTATTAATTTGATTTCAAATTCTTTTGCTGATCTTAGTTGCTCTTTATGTGAGTGTACACTTCACAAATTAAGGTAATATTAATTCTTAGCAAATTTAATCCTTTTGATTAGAGAGAAGGTATTGTCTTGCTTTTGAATATCTAGTTTTATAAGTTTTGTAGTTTATTTGAAATTAAGAGAATTGGAAAGTAATTTAATTTTGTTTCGGGAGTTCAGGTAATTTGTTTTTTTTTTGAGAGATTAGTTTTTGTTGAGTTTTGTTTCATTTTGGTTTAGAGTTTTATATTGTCATTTTCCTAATTTTAAATATTAGGCTTAGTCTTTGTTTGCGATTCAAACAAAGTTTTTTACATATCTCATCAGCGGGATCTGTTTTTCTTTGTACTTGCATAGTTGATGGAAATTTGTTTCATTGTAGTAGACATTTTTTCTTCTTTTATTTATATAATTAAAATTTTGAGATACGAAAATTATATATATTTTTTTGTAAACCATTTTCATAAACACGATCCTGGAAGCCGTATACTACGAGGGAAAGGACCTGGGAGAAAAGAGCTCATTAAACTTGCGATTGAAAAACCGGGATTTGCGTGGACTTTTCGGTAAACCGCTGAAACCATAGCAATATGTATATACATATGTACATACAATATATTTTTCTATTAAATCCAGTTTCATATGCAAGGGATCATTTATACATTCCTAAACCGATAATTTCTTAATGCGATCTTAACATATAGGTAGTTAGATCGCTATCGCATACAATTTCACTATATTTGTAAGTATTTATGTAATTAAGAAATTACATGAGTAAGAATATGTATGGGGGCAAGATATAAAAGTCTATTACATATACTTTAGAGAATGAATGTTGCATGATGGTGCAGAAAATGTCCTTCAGAACCAACCAATAATAAAATTTTTTTCTGTGTACTAATTTGTTTTCACTTTGACTACCTTTTCGTTTACCTTCTTTATTATTTGAAATAAATTATTATTTGTTTACTGTGTGCTTTGTTATTAATTCTGGAATAAAATCAGTGTTTTTAACGAAACAAACTTAAGATGAACATAGACTCCTGTCTATCTGCCTTGATAAATAATTTTTCTTATGGTTCTAAAATTGATTTGTAGCATATTATTAAATTCAGTTAAGTAGGATAAGAAGAAATACAATAATTATTTTATTTCCGTTTATATGTCAATGGTAATGGGTGTTGGCAAACGCTATAGGTACTACGTAATAATGCAGATATTAAAAGTATCTGAAAAAGAATATACTTCTGCAGCGATCTTCCCATTCATTTCGCATTACGTAGCTATTTTATCTGTTCATAAGCAAATTGCTTTATTACTACAAACATCCAGTTAAATGTTGAAAGTTTCTGTGTGCGACGTTAGGTCTACGTCGCTTGTCGGGTGAGTCGGTTTTAAATCAACCGAGTGTGCATCTTACAGTAATGGTTGACGGTTGGTTATTGACAACATGGAAATTTGTAGCCTAGAGCAGAAATACAGAGCGGAGCACAAATGCTACCCTGGGACACCCCATAAGAAAGTTTACGTAATTCGGACATAGAATTACCCAACCTGACTCTTTGAAAACGTTGACTAACTTCACCCAAACCAAAATATTTCAGAATCGCCATAAAAAGGTCATGATCTAATGTGTCGAGTCACAGAAAAAGTGTATATCTGGTTACTTGCTCGCTTATGGAATTGGTATGGAACGGAAGGTATTCAGACAGTGTGGTTTAGAGGAAATTAGAACTGAATAGGAAAAAACATTTTCCAATTTCAGTTAGTCTACCTAATATCTTTCCATACTGAAATTATTCTAAAGCGGAAACATGCATTTCACTCTCTCAAAATTTTGCGTATGTACTTTAAAGAGATAATACGATTCTTAAGGAAAGTAAATAATTACCTTCGTTATTGCGAGATTGAATTTGCGCCTTAAAGGAGAGAATATACCGATCCTTTAGGGGAACCAAGTCGAGCTAGAAAAGAGATAGCTGTAGAGTGGGCGGTTGTAAAACATATACGGTATAGCGCGCTGGCCAATGCATTAATTCTGTAGGTATATGTTTTACAATCGCCCCATTCTAGATCTATCTCTTTTCTAGTTCGCCTTAGTTGCTCTAAATGACCGGTATATTTACGGAATATATTATTACCTCCTAGGAATACCAGTTAGACGTAGTTAAATTCAACTCCGTATTTTTACATATGTACGGTGTTTAAAAAAATTACAAAAACATTGTTGTAAATATGCTAAACTTGGTTTTACCAAAGTGACTATGTACGGCAACATTGCAAACGACTCTTGGAACCACAAGTCTTTATTTATAAAGCAAAAATTCATGCATAGTAATAAAAGTAGTAAAACGATATTAGCATATTAACAAGTAATACCGTTAATATGTTTTACTATTGTGTTGTTTTGGCACTTAGTAAAAGAAATAGTTTAAGGCTACAGATACTTTTTTTGCATATCAAAATTATGTGAAGGTAAAGTCTAAATCTGGTAAAAATGCAGGCCACTAAATTAGCCCCCTATTGGGTATTTCTTAAAGTTCATGTACTTTTCGCATGTAAGGGTATTTTGATAAAAGAAAGTCGTGCCTCGCATTAGTACCCATTTGGCCTGACAATGTATCTGCTGTACTTACCGAAAATTCTCTATAGTAGCGTCCTTGCGAAAGTGATGCGAAATAGGTTTGATATTTATGACAATTTTAAAAGCTCTAGTAATTTCATGCACACTAACGAAAGTTTAGTAAGCCGTGTTGCAATCGAAAATGTACATATATCAATAGCAAGACTTTTGAATTTTCTCTAACAATTGGAATAAATCTGACAATTACTTATAACATTATTTGTAAGACTACCAGCAATCGAAAATTCACCAAAAGGTAAGGGATGTAATTTGAAAATATGAAGTAGAAGGAAGGTTGTAAGAGCACTTACATATATGTTCTAATAATAGAATTGTCTTCATTTCACTGGATTATACAGTTTGCAGTCCAATTTTTATAGCCATCCAAGTAAATATATCGAAAAATAGATACGAAACACACTGTACATATGAAGTAAACTTCCGTTTTTGCTTAGTTTTTTTAGGGGTCTGCGGTACCAAAAACTGAAGTTCGGTACGGTTCGGTACGGTAAATAATTCTGTACCGCGGTTCTCGGTACGGTACACTAATGATATTACATGTATGAATGTTCGAATGCATTGCTTGGAATATTTTTTTTGCTGGTTGGTATGGTCTTTTATCTATAAATTTGATTTTACTCCTCTTATTTTCTTAAGAAATAGTGTTTTCAGTATTTCCTTGTATTGCTTCAAATATGGCTTATAAAATAAGTTCATTTATAAAGAGTATCTAGGTGTGTACGTTGCTATTTACATCAGATGTGTATTTATTCTTTTTAAAGGTATGTATGCTAATACACGGCACAAATCTATGAACTATGAGTCAAGTCCGCGCCTGTTTATAAATAATCTTCGGTTTTAACAATACTGAGGGATTTAAATATTTTAAAGTGAATTCTAGGAATAACAAATCCTTTGTACTGAAAGATTTTGACTTTCTTTTGAATGAATATTTCCTCAGAACACCAGAAAAGAAATGAGAAGCATTCCAAGCACATCCAAAGTAAACTTCAGCAATTCAATGCAAACTTATATTTAGGCGACGGTAACTGAACGGACCAAAATTAATAATACATGAAGGAAAATGCTTATAAATAAGTAGTATGGGATTATTTTTCGTTTTGTCATTGTAAACTGTACCGTACCGAGATGGTACCGAGAACGTTGTCTGTACCGAACCGCTGACGGTACATCGTCCTGTACCGTACCGGTACCGCATTTTCGGTGCACTGCAAACCCCTAGTTTTTTTTTCAATACCTCCTTTTCTTGTTCGATTATTTGATTTATTAGCTTTATGTAAACTTTTCCATAATTTTGAGAATAAGTGATCTTGCTAATCCTTACGTTACACATCCCCGGAAAATTTCCTTAGACTCCATTAACCATAAATAATAAATCACGTCTAATAAGCAATCGTAAGTTCTACAAAACGTCTGCTGAAACACCAGATATTCAAATCGCCAGCCAAAAAGTAAAAGTAAGGCTTTCGATAGCACCACGAGAGCTTATTCACAACAACATTCGGCGGCGCGTTGTGTAGATTGTGTAATGGTTGCGAAAAAACTGCGTCTACGAAGATAACAGATATATGGATTAACATCCAAAACAGGAAATATATTTTATTTCTTAAGGTTGCGCGGCCAATAGAGAGTGGTGCGAAATTCTCTCCATATCTCCATTTCTTAAAAGTTACAAAAATTATTGATAAAAGAAAATTACTGCAGCAACTATCATGATGGAACCGTGGTAATGACATATTTGAAATTTTAGAATTGCAAGAGAAACTAGTACAAAATAATCTTCACGTTCAGCTGCTGCAACTTTTAAGAAATCTTGCATCGAAATATGAAACAAAATTACCATTGCCGTCATATGGAGAAAATTTCGCGCCACTCTACATTGCCTAACTGAAATTGAAGATTGTTTTTCCTTATTCGGTTTTATTTTCATATAAGACGGAATGCCCAAATTCCTTCCAGTCCATATCAACTCTGTTAGTGAGCAAGTAACCTTCTTTATTTTCAACTAAGGAATAATTTGTTATTTATCTACATAATATTTTATATTATGATATATTTACTAAATCCAGCTTCATAAAAAATTACTATTATTTCGGATGCGGACTAATTACGTTGCGTTGGTAAAAATTAGGAATGAAAATCATAATTTAACTATTTATGAATAAAGTTGTAAAACAAGAAAACGTGGCTTGAAGCAATGAATACTAATAATATTATGTTTTGTTAGTTATGATAAGAGTTATTTCTTCATAATTGCCTCATAAATTGTGGAAACTGATGGTGATTGCGATTACACAAACAATAGTTGTGCATCTTTTACAAATAAAGAGTGCTTGGAAATTCTTTCCTGAGCAGATATATTGCAGTTTAACACGTGAGTAAAATCATTTCCTCAGCCAATATTAATTTCACTGAACGTAATATTATCCTTGACGATAACAATGTCGTCCATTATGTATATAATATCATTTTTAAGGAAAAACTGCTTCTATAACGAAGTTGATTTTACGCCATAAAGGATAGACTATCATCCGCACGGAATATATTATTACCCTCTCGCTGGATACAATTAACTCCGTAGTTTATCCGTTCAAGGGTAAAATATTTGAGTCTGAAACAGAGGTTTCTTCGAATGATGGTCGCAAGCGAATGCCAGAATGAATTGAAACGGAATTCAACTCCATACTTTGACGTTGTTTCTGCCAAGGATAGTATAGTGTCCAGTGAAATTAATATTGAGATAAATCTGTAAACAAACTTTACTTGCTCAACGTAAGCAACTACTGCAATCACAACTAGCATTCCCTTGCAAAATTTATGACATGATTATGAACAAAGAATTCATAGCACGACTAATCTGTAAAACATATTCTTATTATTCAGTGACTTAAAGCATCCTTTTTTGTTTTAAAATTATATTCATAAATAAATTGCCCGTTCTATAATATTTATATCAACACTTGTTCCGATAAAAATTTTTCGCTTATTTTGTTGAAAGCATACTGTGCACTTAAAAATGATATCTAGAAGGAAAAATATCATTTGAAACGGATATATTTATTTATATTATGAATAGGAGATTATTTCGTACTTGGTAATAAAGTGAGGTATGTACTTTCTAACGAAGTTAGACTGGAGCGCAGAAAATTTAAATACATATTCCGTTATGGATGAAGTTATAATTAAATAGAAAAAACATTTTCCAAGTGTTTATCTGTGTAGTATACAAAGATTGACACAGATAAGTCATTATTTGATCTGAATTTGCATATTAATTTGTGTGTTAACAAAATATATATGTGTAATAAAAAAGTACATCATCTTATTTAATGTTTTGGATTTTATTTCTTTATTCAGGATATTTAGCTCGTTATAATGTATAATCGCAGTTTATCAGATTTTTCGGTTACTGGAGTAAGTTATAAGTTAGAAGAGATAATTTCAATCAATATTCGCATCAATTGAACTTTATCAAGTTTACCAGTATTTAATGACATTTAATTATAATACATCAAAATTAATAAATTTACATCACAACGCCGGTACAATCTCTTCCAGTGAAACCCTTTCTACAACCCATGGAAATTAATGATGATCGTAGATTAGAGATCAGACCATTGTTATATCGTTTACCGTAATATGAAAGGAAAATCGAAAACGTAATCAAATGCCGAAAGGAGATAACGTATCCCTTACTCTCTTCGTCTGCCTTGCGATCCCCTTCAAAAGGGATCGACTGGCTAGAGGTGGGCTTCAAAGCCCCGCTACTTATCTCCTGCTTTCGCTGTTCTATACAGTTACATAAATCATGTCGAGTGAAAACAAGGCTGTCACCATCGCTCCCTTATAAATTGAATATTTATAAATTCCGCGTAGTGATATTTTCCGAGAATCTGAGATTTCAAATTGGCAACGGTGAAAATAGAAGCAAACTGTGCGGCGAAGCGGATTAGTTTCCTGCGCGTCACAGATTCATGATAAGAACGAGGAAGGACAGTATTTTACATTACTTGGTGTTAATTTGAATCCCATTAAGTAGTCAATATGTGGGTTAAGGAAAGAATTTTGTGTTTCTATTTTGTTAATGATAAGTCACAAGCATACAGTAATGTTAACCGCAACAAAATATTCTACCAGATGTACTTTTTTTAATTCGTGATAGTTGCTTATTATTATTACTAGCAATATTAACTATGAGTAAAGATTATAGTTTCAACAAAATCGTCTAAACTTTAGATCTGAAGTATCACATATTGCCGATTATTATCTGCACATTATTTATACATTACGTATGACATGACATCCTTTTTACAAATAACTTTTTGTGACTGTGTGTCTCTCTTGTCAGTATTGCAATATCAATGGTACAATAAACGTATTGTATACATTGTAAACATATTTTACTAATATATCAACTGTGCAGTTACAATTCTGAAGTGATATTTCGGATAAGATGAGTGATGAACAACAAAAGTGAAAAAAATGCAACTGACAAGAAAAGGAAAAAAATATTGTTACTGAGACGTTGAAGACGACATGGAAAATCAATGATAATAAAAAAATGTGTCATACATGCCATACAATCTATACAGCAGTGATGTTCAAATTAATTAATCAAAAAGTGATAGCAATGCTTTTTGGTGTATCAATCAATTACGTAACATCAAAAGAACTGTTCGAAAGATTTTTCAGTAAGTAATAGAATTATTATTTATTAAAGTTCAGGTAACTGCTATGATGGCCAACGCACGCTACATTTACGAGAAAGCGTTCTAAACCAGCCAGAAATATTGATTTCGTCACGAAGATAAGCAAGTGTTTTTACTTCCTACGATTTGCGAAAAAGTTTACTATGAGTAATTACGACAGGAATGGTACTTGTTGGAAAAAATATTGTTACCCAAAATTCTCTCTTGCAGAAAACTCCTTGTGGCAAGTAATCGTTTTCTTAGTAAATGTTTTTTATGCATATGGTATTGTACAATATTGTGCAATATCTATGTGTATAATGTAATAATTGCGTTGATACAGGCAGTCGAATAAATATTAGACAGAAAAAGAATTATTATTACCTAACCTAAAAAAATTGCAAAATCAAATTGGACAACCAATCGGGACAGGTCTATACTTAATTTAAAAATCTGGAACTGTAGTATGTTCTAGGAATATTTAGTGTAAATAGAAGTTATACAAATATTTGTCTTCATTATCGATAACGCATTTACCGGGTGGTCAACTAAGAATGTCGCTCAGCCATAACGCAGGAACGGTTTACAGTAGAGCTTTGGGAAAAAAATATTACTAACTAAAGTGACCCCGAGAAACATTTGGAAATTACTTGGAAAAGCGTAGGATGACCGCTGGAGGGAGTAACTGATCATCAAAATTTTTACGCAAACTTTACCAACTTAAGGTCTATTATAACTATGAAAATCGGAATCGAATGAAAATTTTGTGTATTTTACATAGCACAACTTTTTTTAATTTGTCAAATAAGGGGTGGGAAGGAGGAAAAACTTTGTATTGTAGGAACGCTTATAACTCCGGTTCTATTGAACCGAATTTTGCAAACTTAGTCTCGTTGGAAACAGCATTCTTCTTTCAATCTAATGCTTACAAATTGGAACCAATCTAATAAGTGACGTGCATGCTAAGGGCGCTGTTTAAATTTTTTGGGAATTTTGTTTTTTCTTGAAAATATTAAATGTAAACATACATTTTTGACAACAAATAAAAAAAGTAGGCTAAATTACCAATAAATCCGCATGGATAAAAGATAGCGATCTTTTATCCATCCGAAACGTATGAATGGTAAAAATGTCTTCTATAAATTTAAATTATTCTGCTTTCCATGAACGGAATTTAGCAAATTGGGTCTTGTTGTTTATTATCCTATGTTTAGTCATTGAAGATGTTTAATTTTAGCCTGCCCGTCACCGCTAGAGGGTGATAAAGAAATTTACATACGTAAATTTTATGATTTTTGAAAAGAATAGTGCGTGGAATGCATGGCGGCCAAAAAAAATAGACTATCATACATTTTCCTAACCCAAATTATTTAATATTGCTCTGTCACCGCTAGAGGTCGTTAATGAGAATAGAATAGAAGATATGTTGCTAGCAATTCGCAACAATATGCTTTTCAATATGATGAGTGTGTTGCGGATTTATCCTTAAATGTTCGCAATTTTCTGACCTATGATAGGTGGATGTAGGACGCCAAATTTGACTTGTTTAGATTGTTATTTGTGTGGGCGAAAAAGTATCTTATTTTTGCAACGCGAGCTACCGCTCGTAACAACTTGGTTGTGGGAAGAGGAAATATCGTTCAAAGTATTTCTAAGACAGAAATAGAGACTGTAGTTCGATCCACTCGTGGTAGAGTGAAAGTTTGCATCGAAAATAATGGGAGACAACTTCAAGATTTAGGCTGCCACTAATATTAACTTTATTATGCTTTTTACCATCCACACGTTTCTGAAGATATCTTTGGATTGGTCAAAGATAGCGATACTCGGTTTCCGCTGATTTGTTGGTAATTTAGCCTACCTTTTCAATGTTTTGTCAAAAATGTGTTTTCATTTAATACTTTCGAAAAAAAAACAAAATTCCTGAAAGAAATTAAGCAGCACCCTCTAGTATGCGTGTCACTTATTTGATTGGTTCCAATTTGTAACTATTAGATTGGAGGAGTAATGCTGTTTTCAACGAGGCTAGGTTTGCAAAATTCGGTTCAACAGAACCGGAGTTGTAAGCGTTCCTTCAATATAAAGTTTCCCTCCTTTCCTCCCCTTATTTGAGAAAATACCAAAAAGTTCCCGCTATGTACCGGGTGGCCAACTAAGACTGGCCATATCTGAGGAACGGTTTACAGTATAACTTTAGGGAAAAAATATGACTGACCAAAGTGACCCCGAGAAACATTTGGAAATTATTTAGAAAAGTGTAGGATGACCGCTAGATGGCGTAACTGTGCACCAAAGATTGAAAGTTATATTTTATTGTTGGAAGACAGTAACGGAGTACTGGTAACTAAAATAGTATTAACGCTAGATACTCCAAATTTTAATAATCGTAGGCAAGATGAAAAGGCCCAGTTATTCATAAAGTTCTTTATTGAACGGAAATTTCGACATTTTCACTAAAGAACTTAATCAATAACTGGGCCTTTTCATCTTGCCTAAGATTATTTGGAGTATCAAGCGTTAATACTATTTTAGTTATATTTTGTACAAAACTTACCAACTTACGGTCTATCACAAACACCAAAATCGTAATCTTCTAAAAATTTTGCGTATTTTACATTGGACAAATTTTTTGGATTTTGTCATATAAGGGGAAGAGAGGAGGAGAAATTTTGTTTTGAAGGAACTGAAACTGTACACCGCAAATTTAAAGTTTCGCTTTATACAAAATTTACCTACTTAAGGTCTATCACAAACATCAAAATCAGAATCTTCTAAAACTTGCGTATATTTTACACTGCATACATTTTTGTGTTTTGCTAAATAAGGGGTGGGGAGAAACGGACACTTTGTTTTGAAGGAACGCTTATAACTCCGGTTTTGTTGAACCGAATTTTGCAAATTTAGTCTTGTTGGAAACAGCTTTACTCCTCCAATCTAATGCTTACCAATTCAAACCAATCTAATAAGTAACGTGCATGCTAGAGGGCGATCGATTATCGAAAATGCTACATGGAAACATACGTTTTTGATTGCAGGTTAACAATATAGGCTAAATTACCAACAAATCGGCGAAAACCTTGTGTCACTATCTTTTACCTATCCGACGATATCTTCAAAAACGAGTGAATAGTAATAATTTCATCCATAAATTAAAATTATTGTGCTTCCCCGAAATGGAATTTAGCAAATTTGGTCTTATTAGAAAGAATTTTCCTTGGCCTATATTTGGTGATTGAAACTACATATTTTTCAAGCTGTAGGTCATCAATAAGATAAGAGCGAATTAAAAACCAATTTATTTCAGAACATAATTGAGTTTTCGTAAAAATCACTTCGTCAGCAGAAGAAACTGACATTCACGTCAAATATTATTAAAACATGTAGTCATATCTATCAACAAAAATATTTAAGAACAAAGAAATCATTGGTATATAGGATTATGGTTACAATCTCACGAAGAATATTAAAACACTTACTAATGTAAATTGAAGTAGCTATAACAATGAACTCAATTATCCCTGTATCAATGTATTTTTGATCACATTTTAACAATTCTGTTTAAGGTTAATTTAATAAATGTCACTTAAATTAGTAATGTTTGTATTTTGATCATTTCATATATTTATCTTTTTTATTTAGGTACCTTTTTTTTAAATCGAGACATTTTTGAAATCAAACTTACTTTGTCAATCTCTAGAGTGTTTAGATAAAGCAGTTTCAGCGGTTATATGAAATAGTGCATTGGTTAGTGGCTATAAAGACTTTTTTTTATAAGTACATAAAAGTTAAAATGTATACATATTGAGAAATGTATAAGGCGAAACATAAATTATGATAAAGAAAAAAGAAAAAAATTCGCAATTACAATATGACGGATGGATATAGTTACTAAAAACGATTCGATCTAATAAACTATGGGCTTGTCAGAAGGTTATAAAGGGTAGCCCTAAAATAAAGTGAGAAACTGTTAGAAGGCAGTAAATTGAGAGTCTGTTAGAAGACAATAAGAAGGTACAGAAGGGTTTGTTTGAAGGCAATAAAATGAGTGCCTGTTAGAAGACGATAATATATTGTATGCAAGATGAGTATTATCCTAATACATCTATAACTGTGTCACAGGTTACATTACTACTATTAAGAATAAGAACTTACACAGATAAAAATATGGACTTGGATTAAACTCTGTTTAACTACATTCTCGCATTCTTTTGCGACCAGATTCTGAAGAAGGTTTCGATTCGGAGTAAAATATTTTACTCATAATAATAATAATAATCCATGCCTTAGCATCCCCCTATTAGCTTTAAGCTAGTAAGTGAGGGCTTTGGCCGACCATGAGTTATTATTACGACTGCGACTGTAGACCGACTTAAGATGTTACCTTTCCGCATTTGCCGCGGAATTTGGAAAACTACAGAAAACCTAACTCAGACTACAAGGCAAGTGTGCAAGCCAGTAGGCCACTAGCTACTCTTAAACTGTATCTTTCGAGGAGATAATGATATATTCGATGGATAACATTTCTTCCTTTATGTCGTAAATTCAACTTCGTAACGGAAATTGTTTGGTTTAAGGACCATATTACCTACCTAACGGATGATATTGTTTTTCTTAAGGATAGTATAGTTTGCATTTATAGTCTGCATCACAAATAGTAGTAATGGTTTACGTGTACTATACAGGGTGTGGCGCGAAGAGTTTTGATTAGAAGTTTTTGAGGATGTAGTAATGGACAAAATGTAAAATTTTATCAGATTACATGATCGATAATGCTGATTTTAAATATAATATTTTCATGAATGATCTACTTAAGTAAGTTAATTGTCAAACCTGTTTTAATTGTGCATACAATTTGGGAGATGTATTGAATTTCTTTTTATTATAGAGGAAAAGGGGTTTCTTAAATTGGAAATACAACAGACTTAACATTACTTACATCTGTCACTACTTACCTCTGTCTTATAGTTAAATTTCATTTCCATTTAAACATATTTACTACTTTAGATTACTTTATTTAATAGTTATAGTATTAATGCTTAAAGGTTGAATTACAAATACATTTAAATTTCCTAGGGTGTTACGTCATGTTTTACTTTAGATTAGACTTTTAATCTAGATCTGCCCTTGCATAGACACTTTATTCCAAATACAGACAAATTTCCATCAGACATTGTCAGTGGATAACATACGCAAACATTAGTAAAGACTGATGAATTTTTTATGTGTGGTGGGTGCTAGTTGCAGTGCCTTTTTAAGCTGTATTACTTATCTGGCTAGCACGCAACTCTCGCGGTATAGCTTTGTGTGTGTCAATTCTGTTCAAATGGCTTTGTGACAGCATAATCCCGTCTTTTATAATGCCGCGTTGTTGATCACTTTGCTCCCAACAGCGAATGGTAGATCGATAGGGATCTAATTTCCCGAGAAAAATTTCACCGTCTTTCCGGAGAATTGAACCTCGGCTCCTATCGTTCCGCCACAACGACAGGCAGCCACCACTGCGGCCATCAACCCATCTAAAAAACAATAATAGTTCTAGTTGTAATAATTAGTATTATTCAAAAGGACATAACGGAAACAGTGACCTGAGTGCTACAACTCTATTAATATATTAAGCTAGACACTTTGTAATCTATCTCCAAGGGATTCGAAATTATATAAATTTGATACAGTCACCAATCAAAGTTGTAACATTTTACACTTTTTTTTAAATTTTCTAACCATGGGAGATACACTCATTGAAACAAACGGTATGACTTTATCGTTGATAAAGTTTAGTGTAGACGCTTGTCTCCAAATTCAGCCAGTAGCATTCCTCTCGTAAAGGTGTTATGTCTAATCTGCTACGTGAGCCAGCGTAGTCTTGTTGAAATGTCCACTTTTGAATACAACGTTTAGATTTGTGTTTAAACTCATGTTTCGTAATTTAAGATATCTAGTCTTTCAATACTTCATATTCTAATTTCAATTTCTATTTGACTTTTTCGCGTAGATTAAAATTCCGTGGAAATGCGATGATTTAGCTTTTTGTAAAAACGTTGTTGTTACTTCCTGTCGGAACTTTGTAATCAAGCTTCCATGTCTTTAAAATGTACATGTTTGGCTATTTAATTTTCAAATATTAGCGAACTCGTAGCACCAACTCCGAATCTAGTCTCTAAATATGAAAAGCAATAGTGTGTCAAAGACAGAATTCCGAGAAACTTCTATCTCCACTGCTTTCTAAGGACATCGGCAATAATGAATGCTATTTGCTAAGAGAAAATCATATTCTTTGCAATTTAATGTACCTTGTATCATTGGAGTTCGTATGATGGTAAACTAAATCAAAGATTTACTAAGGTTAAAATAGATATTATGTTTAATTTTACAAGTTATTTATAACATCTTCAAAATACCGATTTAGATGAATTGTTCCTACCATTATTATTGATAAAATTACGTTTTGACGTGATGAACAAATTATTGCTTATTCTTTTGTTGATGCTGTAAAATATTGCAATTTAAAAAAAACAACGAAACCTGAACAATGTCAAATATGAGTCGTGGTTATACAAATCAATTACGTAATCGGAGCTGACACTGCTCTGCTAAATTTTATAATAGACAGATGAATAGCAAGAACAAAAAGAACATGAAAAATTTCATTTTACATTATTTTAAGAGGCAGACGAAATTTTTACCTTCGCAACAAGGGAAAAAGTTTAAATACAGCGTCGTCTTTTCAATTATTTCAGCCGGCGTGATTCCATCAGCAACCATAATTACTACACTTTGGATACGGGATTATGTATGAATACGAATAGACCTGACGGAAGACTGTACAATAATTAAGTTATGTTTTATCAGTATTCATGTCGTTGTGTTTGAACAGTAAAAAAGAACAACGAGAGGTCGAATAACGAACGTAGAGTCCTCGGGATTTGAGACATTAATCATTCGATATAGCATTTGCTAGATAAATCTCTAGGCTGTCCAAACTTGAAATAGATTTCTGGTATGCATTATTCTAGAATATACTTACGTGAATAGGTGTATGCCGCATGAATTAACATATTGGTGTCGTTGAGAAACCGTCTCTTCCCCTTTCTGGTTTCTGCGGATGTAGGTAGAAATCCATGTGTTGTGTACATACGTTGTGTATAGAATGATTAATTAATAATATTGTGGTTACCAAAAACACGATTTGCTATTTTGGTACTTTAAAATATTCGTGCTGAGTTTTATTAGAACTTTGGTAGATACACTTTGTTTCTGAAAAATTTGAACGATGCAGCATTAGCAAGAATTAGAATTTTGTAAATGATTCTAATTTGATCCAAGATAGATTACAGCGTGTTTGGGTGACTTTTTCTAAATCTGTTTAGGTGGAAGTTAATGTTGTTATTTCAAAAGATCTGTTTTATAAGCATTACTACTTTATAAATGATATCGAAGGCTTCCACGGTCTGAGTCTCTGTTATGAAGGCTTCCGGGTTTTGACCGCGTCATAGTAAAGTACATATATACAATACAAAATAAAATAAAACAAAAATGAAAAAGAAAATTACAAAAAATATATATACAACTTACTCAAACTCGACGTTTCGCCATTAATGTAAGTGGCTTCTTCAGGAGCAAAACAACCGTTCCGTTTCCCTGCACAATGGTATATATACCCCCGCACGTCCATCTTCTCCTTGTCAGAAGGTTTTCGCCTCTAGCGTGGTTGACACGTCGAGTTACCGTGACCTTCTGGCGCCCCTCACCTAGTTTTGCTCGTGAAGAAGCCACTTACATTAGTGGCCAAACGTCGAGTTTGAGTAAGTTGTATATATATTTTTTGTAATTTTCTTTTTCATTTTTGTTTTATTTTATTTTGTATTGTATATATGTACTTTACTATGACGCGGTCAAAACCCGGAAGCCCTCATAACATTACTACTTTATAGCTTACAAGAATAAGTTATCCGTTCAGTTGAAAAAACTGTGATGTGTACTGGCTAGTCTGTTAGTATCTTTCGTTCGCACTTCAAGTATTCACCTTCGGAATGAGCCAAAGATGCTGGTAATAGACTTTCTGACGTATGTACTTATACATATATCACTATACAGATTCACCGGGCAGTTATCTAGGAATAGTAATATAATAATTTGTATATGTCTATGCAGTTTACTCTAATATGCGTAAAGAAACATATATCTCATTATTTGTACGAAAATTGAAATTAACTAGACCTTTAACAGATTAATTATTACTATTTCTAATTCTATAGTTACGTGTTGTGGCGCGATGAATTTCAAGATTTTACCTTTGAAATTGAAAGATGTTCAATGTTTGTGCTCCTCTATCGCAATATTGGTTTAAAATATAACGTATCTTGAGCATGTTCAAACTGATTTATATCCGGAAACTGAATTAGAACATCATTCGTACAGCATGTGACTGCGCATTATCATGCATTTAAATAAGGGTTCTATGCACGATTGCTGTATACGACGTTAAATAGATAAAAAGAACGGATTTATGTAAATTTAGACTGTTACATACACATGTTTTGGGCCCAAAAGAGGTCGGCTTTCCGGTAAAACTTATGCTAGCTATTATAATCTTATTATCTCCAATGAAACGGATTCTTTTGATTCTAGATGATCCAAAGCTGTACGTAAATTGTCTCTAAATTCACATTCCTCTAGAAGCACATAGTATAACAATCTTAGACGCACTGACGAATGCATTGAAATGTTAATGATTACTCGTTCAATTCTGGTATTCGGGTGTCCATCAAACAAGCGATTTCGCCTCATACGATGTCGAATTTTAAAACCAGGTTTTATAATCGATTTTTTTAAACCATTTCGTCACAAAACTGGTTAATCGATATCATTGAAACCGCGGTGTATAGAAAAATCTATTAATCGATTTTTAATATTTGGCTGTCTGTTACACTTTGTTATAGTATAAATATTCACTGCCAAATTCAGAAACATCTTATACGCATATTTATGACGATATTTCAGAAGCATAATACATACTACAAAATA
Organism: Holotrichia oblita; assembly: GCA_023690525.1. Taxonomy (NCBI): domain Eukaryota; kingdom Metazoa; phylum Arthropoda; class Insecta; order Coleoptera; family Scarabaeidae; genus Holotrichia; species Holotrichia oblita. The sequence continues at coordinate 142,186,916 of CM043015.1, read as the reverse complement.
CTGACGTTTAATAAATAGAAAATAAATTGAATAGGAATTAGAAATATTGAAAATTCTATTAACAATATTTGACAATCGCTATTTATACATTAATATAAATTTTCTACTGCGAATTTTTCACTGTGCTAATTACATAAAGCAACAAATTTTTATACGCAACTTTTATGTTGTTAATTTTTTATTTTATATTTTATTTACATACTAAACCGTATAAACTCATTTCAAGTTGATCCATCAAGAAATTCGTTTCAAATAATAAGCTACTGTTTATAATTCAATTTTTTTTTCCTTATCACCTGAAACCTGCCCCGGAAAGTGACAAGGGACGCACGTTAATTATTACCCCGTACAATTAAATTACGTTTCTGCTACCTCTAATGGAAGACAAAGCTACAGAGAATGCGGTAGATACAGAAAAAGTTGGAAGGATAAACTGAGATAAAGGTAATCCAGGTTATATATGTCTTGATGTACTTATAAAAAGGGACAGTTGTAGAAGGATCCAAGACTAATACCGCTGTCAGGTAAATTTAAGGGAATGAAAAACTTACTTTTCTTTGAAATTAACCTGTCTTGTTAAACAAATTCGTGTGCCTAAGGGTGTAATGCTACACCGACACATATGGAGATTTAAAAGTATCCATTATGCTTTTTAATTAATTTTCGTGTAATATTTGTATAAAGGTAGTGATCACACAAATTTGGGATTAGTGCTCTGTTTTGAGATAATTGAAAAGTGTATTATGGCTTGTTATTTAACATCATATGAAAAGTTAGAAGCTTAAACATTTCCAGTTTTTTTTTGTTACACGGTTTTAAAAATCTGAACATTGTAACTTTGTTATTAGATGTTGCGTTCACACAAAAACGACTTTATATGAAAGGTAAACCTTATTAAATCTAATCATAAACCTGAATAAGCTGGCAAAGGTAATTGCCCTTAAATATAATTTAAAGCCAGCAAAATCAACATACCATTCTATTAGACAACATAATTTTATTTACATATCGTCTGACTTTGGCATGAAGGTTGCTATGTGATAATTCAACTTCAGTGATAGTCGACAATATTGTGTTGTGAAACTCTTATTGTAGAAAGTTCCAAAGTACTCTCAAAATGCGAGCAGCTTTATGAATACAGCAAGATTAACATTTTTAGCTTTGTGATAAAGGGATTTCGTTTTCATTTTTTTGCAATGCTTTTCAAATGCGTATAAAACACGGTCTATGTCAATGAAAGTTTCTTACTTATACAAAGGACGTAATGTTGCATTGGAATCCATCGCGATCTGTACAAAAGAAATACACTGAACAACACAACCTAATGTTTTCGTTGTGTTTCCCTTGGTTCATATTGTGTTTATTCACATCGGAGATAAATAATAAATGATTGGACGCATCTGCAGAATGTAAAGTAATAGCAATGTTTCTACGCAAAGAAATCAATACACCCTAAGTTCGAAGACTTCCTTTTCGGTGTTCAGATATAATACGATTTCATTTGGAACACGTTAGCATACTATTCTAAGCAATGGATACACTTCACTATAACCTAAAAAAGGAACAAACAAAATCTTCTATTCTATAACACTAAAATTCCAAATTAAATGTTAAATTTATAGACTTGGTCCTTATGTGGGTAATGTATGGTTCAATGCAAATATTTATTTCAGATATTAAGTCTTCAATATATCTATGCAATATTTGCAGTTAGATTTCTGAGAACACTTTATTGAATATGTGCCTAATAGTAATGATGATTTTAAATTTGTTGAACAATTACTGTTATCTGGTAAAGTTGTTGAGTAGTAATTGTGATTATTTTGTTTATGCTACATTTAAAGCAATATTTCTATTTGTTATAAGTTTGTGTAACGTCTCTAGTATTTATTAAAGTCGTTTTTTAGGGTTCTGTGTCAGTGTAAAGTCTCACTCAGATATTAATTTTATAAAGGGTAGCGCTGATAGATAAGACATTATGATAATATGTCGTCTAACAAGTGCCAATTTATTCAACAAGGAGTATTTAGAAAATATACCAATATTACTGTTACAAAATAACTTCATCAAACAATATTAACGTATATTTATAATTATGTTTATTGAAAAACAACAAAAGTGTGTATTAGCTAGAGCTTGACTAAACAATTGATAAAAACATATTATTCAACACAATATCATTTTTAAATGGGGATCGATTATTTTCTCAGAAACTTTAAATAAGGTACTGGGGTTACTTCAGGTCTTAAACCGTTACAAACAATTACATTTTTAAGTAGCGATATATAGAGAATTGTTGTATTTGTAAATAATACATATACATAAACGAGCCTATAGCTACCGTAGTTAGACGGCTGCCCAACTATCTGACCGATCGCTGGGTCTGGGGTTCAGTTCTCGGAGGGAATGGTGGCATTTTTCTCAGAGAATTGTATTTCGATTTATCTACTTTTCGCTGTTGAGTGCAGAATAATTAACAGCGCAGCACTATAAACAGCGAAATAGTTCTGTCATTGAACACATTAAGTAGATTTACAATGCTTTTCAATATTCGGAAGCTGTATTAGCATTCCCTTGAATTATTAAAGTATTTTAGTTTAGAGTTTGAAGAAAATATTTTCTTAATAAGAAGCCATTGATTATATTCAGCAGTAATATGTTTAAAAATACCAACATATGATTTCTACATTTCTTACTACATCAAAACATAAAAAAAAACGAAAATCTTGTGGAATGAGTTAATAGTTGGGCGAAGTATCGATACATCGATTTCGATTCGATACCATTACTGGTATCGATTCGCCTTGAAATCAATACATAGGAATCAATACCTAGTTATCGATACCAATACAACGATACCTAGTTATTGATACCAATACAACGATACCTAAGTATTGACACCAATACAACGATACCTAGGTATCGATACCAACGAACTACGGTAACAAGTACAGTATCGTAAAAAATCCTTTTTAGATAAATATTTATGGAACTTAGTTTTCTAATATTATTACGGCCGTACGCCTATGACTTATTCGAGAAAACTTAGAATTCTAGAAAACCTCTAGAAAGTTCTAGATGAAATCTTTGGGAAACATCAGGACATATAAAAGGGGGTCGAGGCTGGACCGAGGACAGTCTATTACCAAACGTTGACGTGTGCAGATAAATAGTGTATCGACATAAATAATCTTTTAAGAGTTAGTCATTCGTTATTGTTCTATTTGTTACCACGTTATTATTATTAGAAATAAATCGTTGTTTTTACGAAATATCGCCTGAATATTTATTCAAACCCCGAAAGCGTTACAATATTGTACATTTGATACCGTAGATATGTTATTGAATATAATTATTGAAATCAACCTAAAAAAATCTGTACCTACAAATTAGTTCTATGCAGGTATCGATTCAAGGACTCAATTTGAGGTAACGATTCAAGGTATCGGCTCCTAAGTATCGATATCTGTCGATACTTTACCAATTCCAGTACTCGGAATCGATACCATGCACGGTTCGGTATCGATACCAAAAATGTCAGTAGCGCTCAGCCCTATTAATAGCACTCTAGAGTAAAGATGAATCCAGCTCTAAACGACATATACGTTACATAACGGAATTCAAAGAAGTAGATACACTACGATTCAAGAAGTATTGCTTTGGCAATGGAATAGCTCAGACAGACTACAATTTCCACCTAAGCCACAGCAACTCATTCTGAAAACGATACATTTTGCTACAAATAGCGAAGCTTTTCACTTGGTTAGGTCTATTCTGATGATGTCAGTTATATAAATTTTTGTGGGATGCATGGTTGTTCTTTTCAAATTTCCTCTCATTTCATTTCAACATGTTAGCTGTCAACAGCGCATGATTGATAGATTCGCATAGTAGGTTGTTATTTTCTGTTCCATTTTGTACATGTTTCCAATCAATTTGTATTTTTCGATTTATATGCATATTGCACGTTGTATATTAAGCATTACTACGTCTAAATAATTTAATCGATACCACGTTTCATTCAGATTAGTTGGACTTAATGTGACAGTTGTCCTTTCCTATCTCTGCTATTTGATTCATCTTCTGATAGTAATTCGCAATAAAACTAATGATACCCAACAGCAGATAAATGAAGAAAGTCATCCTTACAAATGTGCGTAAAAATTCTAGTGGGCCGATCAGTTTTTCTTATCAGATCAATGTTCTGATTAATTACATGACCCTCATTTCTTATAGTCGTGTTTCAGTTTCAGGTCTTTTATACAAGGATTGTAGAAGAGAAATGTAATGTGAGTTTTTATGGGGATAAATAAATCGAATATAAGCATTGAGCAGTATGTGACATCAATTGATTTGATAGTAGCGGAGTTCTAATATCAGTTTGAAAATCAGCATTTGAGTGCATACCAATAAGAATTCTAAGAATAAAAACAAATATCTTACTTGAAAATGGAATTTGTATTGTATTTTCTTAGCGTATTAGTAATTGCGTAATAATAGAATTATTATTATTATTGTAAAATAATATGTATCTAACAAATCATAAGCAACAAACTGTGGTAGGTATAATTTATTTTTATCTGTGGCATCATAATGTGGACCTATTTCACATGGTACAGAAATGTTGTTATTGAATCCAGTAGTCATGCTAGAATATATCTCATCGTTACGAATACATAAATGGTCATTCATTTTCAAAAACACTATTAATTAATATACGTATAATGAAGGTAAGGTAATGATAGTAAGATCTTTGCATAATTGCTTGCCCGGTACCTTAGGCGTTGTACCACACAAACATCTTGTGAGTCGTTTTTGCTGCACAAATCCAGCTGCAAATATGTCGATCTACCGCAAAAGATAATCCCGTAACGCAAGCGAGATTTCGCAAAGGCATAATAAAATTGTTTTAAATTGTGTAAACTAAGTACGCTACGTAAATGTCGCAATCCATCATACGCTGTCGCTAATTTACTAATTAATTTATTTATATACTTCGCCCAACTGACAATGAGTCGATCATTTACGTTAAGGCCAAGAAAACTAACCGTAGCCACTTCAGGAATCAATATAGAATGTGTATTCACATAAAGTCTTACATCTTTTGCTAATATCGAGAAATGAACTAAATTGACATAGAACAAAAACAAACTTGGACCAAGTGTTGAACCTTGAGGTACTCCACACTCTACAGGAATACTATAGGATAAATATGCTTTTTTGATAGTTTTATTCACATCTACGTGTAGTGTCGCTTATCAACGACCTGACAGATATGATTTAAATAGGGTTAGCGCAACACCACGTATACCACATGATACCGTTTTCGTTAACAGAATCTAATGATCCACACGGTCAAAGGCCTTAGAAAGATCAAAGTACAATCCAGCAACACAATTAGCCTTGTCCAGGTTTTCATAAATTTCAGACAATGCATTAAAGATGGCGTTTTTCGTAAACATGGCTGACCTAAATCCAAACTGTTTACTATTAATTAACTTAAATGTATCTAAAAAATAAATCAAACGAGTGTTAATAACCTTGTCGAAAACTTTGCTAATTGCAGGTAGCAATGAAATTGGTCTGTAATTAGACATTAACCCTATATCACCCTTTTTTGGAACAGGTATAACTTTAGACATTTTCAAACTATCAGGAAACACACCAGATTTCAAGCACAGGTTAATACAGTGTGTTATATAATCCTTCACATAGCTCAAGAAATAGTATGCTATATCATCGGGACCAGCAGATTTCTTAATAGAGATAAAGCTTTTCACCTCATTTTCATTTGGTGGTTTCAAGTACCTACATAGTATTCCCACAATTAAAAGATGTAACATAATTATCAACATGCGGCACCATCCCATTCATCTGGTTAAAATAATTATTAAATAGTTCTGCCAATTCAATAGGATTACGTATTTTATCCCCATTTCGAGGAGAAGATATCTCCATATTACGCGATGTTGCAGAGTTTGTTTTACTTTTAACTCAGTTGCTATACTTTAAACATAGAGTTATTATTTAATTGTAAATATATTGTCAATAACGGCGTAAAACGTTGTGTTTTGATTGTAGATGATGGTAGATGATCCACCCATTCAACCCTTTCAACATTATCCCATCCTTCACATATCATACTAGTACTGCTTATTTCTTTGCCGTTTGAGAAATTTTCGAGCTGACTTGAATCGGATCAGTTTGGCAAGACATCTTTTCCATTACCCATTTTAATCCTGTTAGTTAATTCGTTTATACTTCTATGAAGATTCTCAATTACCATAGTTTCACTTCCACATTTACTTTAATAATTTTCAATTTTTTGTTTCACATTCATTGATTAGAGGGGGACAGTTTGTTTTTTTAACTCGGTCCACTTGAAGAACTTGCCGACTAAAATAACACTCACTAGTTATGATTAAGACGACAAAAGAAATCTCAATATAATTCCGAAATGTTCATCTACAAACTGATATATAATTCATTACAATTATCGCGAAGAAAACCACTTAAATTAATATTTATTGTGGAACTCATAAATCGCATGTATGTACTATCCTGGAAATTTAAATTGAGAATATTTTCACTGCAACTCGACTCTAAAACTTCGCCAAGCTGTAAACGAAATTGAACGTATCAGTCAAAAATAGGGTATTGAAATATGATAAATACATAAGAACCGTTGACACAAGCAGATAATCGTCGCATCTGTTGTTATGGTTTAGAGCTTTATATTTAATAAATTTTGGTTTGCAAACAGTTCTCTAATATTCGACTATTTCATAATGATTTATTTATCTACATACATACTTGCTTTACCTTCTAGTAGATAAGTATTTGATATTTTTCCATAAATAAAATGGAAAAGGTATATCAGACATATAGTGTTAACAGAAACTATGTGCGTTTAGAAGAGTAAAAAGAGTTTAGGATATTCAAAATGACGTTGTTTAGTTTCCATTTCTGCATTTCTTTTTAAATGTAACGATTGCATACCTATATAACAAATATTAATACCTAAATATTCAACAAAATCCTATTATTTACATATAATTAGGAATAGTAATAAGATCTTCTACGCGGATATATCAGCAATGGCGAGAGATACATAACATTGTCATTGTATTTTAATAAGAAAAATGAATGAATTAAAATCATTATTCTCATGTGTACAATCATATTGATGCTACGCAGTTAAATGTTATTAATTGTACTTTAAAAAGACACAGATCAGATAGCAAGATATAATTTTGTAAACAATGTATTAATTTAGCATTTTTATCTTTTTTCAGTTACCTACTACGTGGACGAACATCTGCCAAGCGACACATGGATTCAGAATCAGAGCTTGACAGAATAACATTACAATATATATCAATTTGTAACTACGTCGAGGGAAACGAGGACATGATGGACTTGAGGGAGTAGCTAGTATGTGTATTCTTCGGACCCTGTCATGACCAGGGCTAGTGTTAGCACACTAGTCAAGGCCAATGTGCGTGGTGAAGAGCCACATCCTCCACGAGGGGCTTCTGTTCTATGCTAAATACATTGGATCTAGTATTGCCTGTTGATAAACTGGCCTGCTTTCTCTGTGGTAAACCCGCAGGAAATCAGACTTCCCTGCTCAGTTATCGTGTCGTGGCCTAGAGATTGCATATAGAATAAACGTTGCCGATGGTGAGATTTTTTCGAAAAGCCTGGCGCAGCACGGGCATCAATAAACGCGGTTAACTACTTATAAACCACTTCGCTGCAAACGGATTAGCTATTCTAAATCGCAGAAATAAGCCGGCTTTTGAAACGGCCAGCCGTGCAGAGGTTATCGATAGCACCATTTGCACATTGCGCTGCACGAAGTAGGTGGCGCAGTGGTATGTGTCGGATGAGTCGTCTCTCTCTGATAGCAGGTAAGTAAGATTTTGAAATACAGTAGATCTGTCAGATATCGCATAGAAACCCTAGGAACTACAATTGGGACGCATACCAAAAGCGGTTGGTAGAGAAACTAGAGTAATGGTTCAAAGCAATCAGAACCGCCGCCGACATTGAGCTCTTAGCCGACGCCGACGGCGTGGGGACTGTCCAAAAACGATAAGGCCGAAACAGAAGACCAGGTTCTTAAGCATCTTTTGGAGGTGCACTTTTTGGGCTCCGAGACTATTCAGACCCAGACTGGAGAAAGAAGAATGCAACCTTGTACGAAAAATAATTCAAGCCTCTAAAATTCAATGGGCATCGAACCTTTTAAATTCTTTAAATTGGCTGGTATGGACGGCATTTTCCCGACACTTTTACAGCAGGGCCCGCAGCCGCTGTCCCCAGTTTTATGTACCCTACTAAGGCCTACCTTAGTCATGCGCTACATACTCAATAGCTGGGGACAAGCTTAGGTGTTCATCATTCCCAAACAGAGCAAGGCGTCCTATACGGAAGCGAGGTCATACGGGCCCATCTGTTTCACCTGCTTTCTTATCAATTATAATCCATTAGAGAAGATAATTGATAGGCATTGGAGGAACTCTGCACTGACAAAGCTGCCTCTACACGAGAATCAAGTCTAATCCGTTAACTACAAAAAAGTGGGGTATAAATATGCAAAATCATACAACGAAAGTTTAAGTTTAGTACATATTTCTGTAGAACATAGATTGCGATGAAACGATCTTTTCTTTTCTGGTGTGGGCGTTTGAGCAATTTTAATTAAATGTTTTATGTAAGGTTTTAACTGTTTGACAGAATTTTATTAAATTTTACGGCATCTATTTTATATTAGAGGAAAATTAAATTTCTGCATGGTACGTTGAAATTTGTAGTTAGCAATGATTGTCGATAAATTTTAGGAGTCTTGTAGGAGTATGCCTTTTAAGTAAATTATCATTACTAATTAATTGGACTAAACTGTTTTTCAATCTGTCGCTAGGTGATGTTTCCTAACAGTACTTTTGTTAATTACATCATGTTTTTGTTCTGGATTTGGCTTTCCATTTGAAGGCGTATCCAATTAATAAGGTTCCGCTGCCTAGTACTTTTTTAGTTCTTCATATAATTGTTTCCCGTACACCTTTGTGCTTTTACGTTTCGCAGTACTCTGCTACAACGCTTGTTGTATAACGCTGTATCGTTAGTTACTGCTGTCTAGCTGCCGGCTATTTCGTTCTAATTAGTTTTATTACTGGAAATATATGTAGAGTAACTGCACATTAAGTCGTAGTGTTACTAAACTAGATTCGAGTGCCAAATGCATGGAAATGGAACTTTTTTTGTTGGCTAAGTATTTTATATTTCATATGGGCTATATTCCGGAGTTTCACTGCGTCATAGTAGAGTGAATATATACAATATCAAAAATAAACAAAAGCAAAGCAAAATAAAATAAAAGTACAAAAAATATACACATATACAAAACTAAACTAATATATACAAACTATACAAAACTTCACCACTGATGTAAGTGGTTTCTTCAGAAGCAAAAGTGGGTACAGAATGGCAAAATGTGATGGTAATTCGACGTGTAAACCATGTTAAATGTTGACTGGTGACCAGAGATTAGTAAGTTTTGTATATATGTTTTTTGTACTTTTTTTTTTGTTTTTGTTTATTTTTTGTAGTGTATATATTTACTCTGCTACGACGAGGTCAAAACCCGGCAGCCCTCATATCAATGCCTCGGATGTTGGTTTATGTTACAGCAGTATCCACTTTCCTTAAGTGCTTAGTTTCGTATCAATGTTAAATGGTGTATATACCTAGTCAGTTGCTTGTAAATTGTACATACATCCATACGTAACACTTTCATGCCTAGTTATCATTCAGGCAGCATGGATGCAATGTGGGTTCTAACTAATAACTAATTGTTTGAAGAAATATGTAAACGTAACTGATTTTATTAGCTTCAATAATTGAATAATTACTAGGAGTAAGGCGATAGTTTGTAATCATGTAACCTCATTAAAAATAAAGCATCAAGACTACTAACTAATAATATTAAATTCTGTCTGAAAAATTCAAAAATTGTCTGTCGATACCGAAAATGTTAGGATTTTTTCTAAGATTGTCTAAATAATTTATTAATGTATCACTTGCTCTTTTCATTTGGTATCCCTTTTATGCTTCTTAATGTTAAGTAATAAGTATCACTCGAGTGTGTTCAATGTCTCTTTTTAAAGTCTTTATCACTTAGAATGGAGTATATCCTCCCTGGTGTACTTCATATAATCTTCTGCAAGCTCATTAAATGCAATCATTGGCAAACCGAAGAAATTGACAGAGCGCAAGATTTCTGCTAAAATTTTGAAGTAATGGGATTGATTGTATTGAATTGTTATTAAGTTTAACGTGGCTAGAATGACTTCTAGAGTTGAAGACACATTCTGTCTACCGACACCATAAACCTCTCTTCCATGGTTCTCCGATATACCACATGTTTGACAATTAGCTTTCATTTTTATTTGTACATACTTGTTATTACTGGTACGTATTGTATCTAGCGTCATGTGTATTATTATAATATTATTTATTATTTGCTCTGTAACGGGGTTCCTGTTGTACAATAAACGTATATTTTAATTATTATTAAATTTCGAGCAATTAGAAGTCATACAAGTGTGCTACTCTGCTTAATGAAATTTATATGATATGAAAACATGCGAGTTCTGACACAACTCTTCTACATAACACAAAAATGAGCTTCTGCCGTTTCTCTTACAATTGAAACCCGAACGTTTTAATCACGGGATGTAAGTACATAAATATATTACATGAGATACAGGTTTACGGTACTATTGTGTTAATGCAAATCTACTATTAATATTCATCGAGCAAGGGTAGGGAAAAACTATTTAGTACATGTTCCCTGATTACGTTTGTTTGTGCTTTTAATGCGTCCTAATAGCATCAGTGTTGAAGAAACACAATAGCAGGCTGTGAAATATGGGTCTGTTCTCAATGATCGTAATTGTTGGTAAATATACAAACTAGTTTCTACGTCTTTACTATGTCCCCATGCAACAGAAAGTTTTCATTTTCGTTTTTCAATCACACGTAGTACGTATGTATACACATTTCAGCGCAGGGGCAATGGTTTTTGCTATTACTACATTTCATAGGAAATGGTAATCGCGCCTTTCATCGTAACAACTGAAAAAGTCAGACGTAATATGTATGTTAACATGCGGTCTTCCCAGAGAGAAACTAAATAATCCCAATTATGCAGTAATGTCAACGAATTATTATCTCAGTGCGACAAGTTTTTGAAGAAGTTTGGGGACTTTCAAAAAGAATATAAGATTGAGATGTTGCAGGTAAAGAATGGTACGGTGAGTGAGGTGTACTGTATTGAGGCCGTTGAGGATCTGAGTAATGTAAATTAGTTTTGTAATATTTTTTGTTGACCGCGATTGAGAATAAGAAAGTATACGCAAGTACTTTTTTATTCTCATTGCAAACCTTTTCGCTTTTGTTTGCTTGCTTCTTGCGCTGTTACTTCATTGTATGATATTTGCAATAAGTAAAAATTATACCTATACCTATATATTGCATTAGAATGTTGCCTGTTTTAAAACTTGGTATGGACATTTTTATATTCTTATTGTACAATGAAAATTATGGATGAAGTTAATACAGAAACAGTTGCTAAAACACTACCTAAATGAAGATTTATCAGCGACGCTACATACTACTAAAAGAGCAAGTGATATATATATATATTGGCTAAAACACCCCCGGGGGCAACGCCGCTTGAAGCTTTCTAAATCCATTTTCTTCGGGAAGGATCAATTCCCATGTCTCTGTTACTCTACCATCTCACTAATTTTCCTCCATTCTCTTCTATTACCCGTTTTACTTTTCCAGTTTGTTATTCCTGCTCTGTTCAAATCTTCCATCACTTCATTTAGCCATTTTGATCTAGGTCTTCCTCTTCTTCTTCTTCCACTTGGTTTCCAGACCACTATTTCTTTAATTGTAGCGCCATCGGCTCTCCACACATGCCCAAGCCATCTTACCCTTTGTCGCTTTATCCTTGTCACGATATCCTCTCCAATTTCGCTCTGTATTTCCATGTTCGTTCTCCACCTGATTTGATTTTCTCCCACTTTGACAGGTCCCAAGATTACTCTCAATATCTTTCTTTCCGTTATCTTTAGGTCTTCTTGACATTTTTTGGTCATAGTCATAGTTTCTGCGGCGTACATTAACACGGGACATATGATTGTTTTGTATATCTTCATTTTAGTTGCTTTTGAGAGTAGTTTATGCCGTAAAAGTTTTTTATTTGCGAAGAATACTTTGTTTGTATTTAAAATTCTTTCTTTTATTTCGGTCTCCCTATTTCCATCACTGGATATCATTATTCCCAAGTATTTAAATTTCTCCACCCGCTCAAATACAAACTTTCCAATCCTAATGTTTTTAAGGCTTTCCTGTTTCGTTCCAAACTTCATTACTTTGGTTTTGTTTTCATTTATCTCCAGTCCCATTTCTTCTCCTTCCTTTATTATTTCTGTCACCACTTCCTTCAATATTTGTTGTCTTTTAGCTATTACCACAATATCGTCTGCATATGCTATTATCTGTGCCCCTCTTGATCTAAGCGTGCCTTTGTTGATCTTTCTCGTAACGTATTCCAAGGCCAAATTAAATAGTGTAGTTGAGAGTGCATCTCCCTGTTTAACTCCTTTGTTTGTTCTTTGTTCTTCTGTATCCCCTTTCGCTGTCGCTACCGTTATTCTTGTCTCCTTCATTGTCATTACTGTTAGTCGTCTCAATTTCGCTGGTATACCGAGCTTTTCCATTGCGAGTATTAAGTTGTTTCTCTTGATAGAGTCAAACGCCTGTTTAAAATCTATGAATAGCACATCTAGATCCATATTATGCTCGTGCGCTTTTTCCATTATTTGCTTTAAACTATGTATAGCATCTGTAGTTGATCTGCCCTTAATAAAACCACATTGGTATTGCCCTATCTCTCTTTCAGCTGTTATCGCGATTCTTTCTTGGAGTACTTTGGACAGGATTTTATACGCTGTTGATAGCAATGTTATTCCTCTGTAATTAGAGCATTCCCGCTGATCGCCTTTTTTATGTATTGCGACTATTTTCGCTGTTTCCCATTCCTTCGGCATACACTCTTCCTTCCATATCTTTTTTATCATTGTATATAAATATTCTGCTGCTGTATCTCCACCGTATTTAATCAACTCGTTGCTGATGCCATCGTTCCCTGCTGTTTTTCCATTTCGCGTATGTGCTATGATTTGCTTTACTTCCTCCCATGTCGGCTCCTGTATTTCAATTCCATCTTCCTGTATCTCCACTGGTAGCTCATTCGTCCCCTTATCAAATAGCAGTTCCTTGAAGTAGTCTGCCCATATTTTCCGATATTCTCGCTCTTCTTCTATTACCTTTCCTTCCTTATTTTTTATGCCACTTAGTTTGTGCTTATATACTTTGTTTTGTTCTCTGATCTTCTTATAAAATTGTTTGGTGTTTCTGTTGCTGCTTGCTACCTCAACCTTTTCTATTAATGCTTGCATCCACTCTCTCTTACTTTTTCTTATTAGTTTTTTGCAATCTTTCCTTATTTTTTCATATTCTTCTCTATCTTCGTTTCGCATAGTTTTTATCCATTTTAGTCTTGCCTTTTTCTTAGCTAAAACCCTTTCACTACAGTTTTCGTTATACCATTCTTTTCTTGCTTCATTCCTCTTTCTGCCTATGCGCTTTTTTGCACTCTCTTCTATGCTAGCCCTTATATGTTCCCAACTTTCATCTATGCTTTTTCCCTCAATGTTCTCTTTTTCTATTTGTATTTTAATCTCTTCTGCATATTCTTTTCTCTTTTCATCTTCACACAATACTTCTATATTCCAATTGTGTTGCTTTTTCCTAATTTTTATCTTGTTCTTAACTTTCTGATTTACTGTTGCAGCTACCATATAGTGATCCGAATCCACACAGGCTCCCCTGTACGTTCTCACGTCCTGTATTGATGATTGTCTTCTTCTTGTAACTAGTACATGATCGATTTGCGTTTGTGTTTTATTATCTGGTGCTATCCACGTAACTTTATGCCGTTTTGGATGCGGAAACATTGTGCTACTTATTATCATATTTGCTTCTGTAGCTAATCTGCATAATCGTTGTCCATTATTATTCGTTTTTTCATGTATTGTATGTTTCCCGGCTACTTGTGTAATGTAATCCTCTTTACCTATTTGTGCGTTGAAGTCACCCACCATCACAATTATATCTTCGCTTGGTATTTTTTCTAATTCGTCCTGTATCATCTCATATAGTCCATCTTTAATCTCATCATCAGTATTTTCAGTGTGAGCATATACATTCAGCAGCGATAACTTGAAGGGGTCCGTTTCTATTCTTAGATACGCTATTCTCTCGTTAACTGCCCTGAACTCCAATATTTTCTCCCTCATTTCACTCAGTACTACAAAAGCAACCCCCTGCTGTCCTTGTCTTTTGCCACCTGAATACAACATTGTAAAGCCCTTCTTATCTAGCCTTCCCTGTCCTTCCCATCTTATCTCTTGTAGAGCTGCGATATCTATTTTGTATCGTTGCAATTCCGAAGCGATCTCCAGCATTTTACCCAACTCTAGCATTGTTCTCACATTCCATGTACTCACTTTTATTTTATGTTTCTTTTGCTTCTTCCAGACTCTTTCCTTCTCCATTTGCTTGTCATTATTTGCAGCTTCCTCTCATTTATTATTTATTCTTCTCTTATTTCGTAAGTCATGTCCGTTAATTTGCCCTGTCGTTCCGGTTAGTGCTTGCACTGTACTATTACCTTTTAGTTTTTTGGCCCCTTTTCGACGAGCTTATTGTCGTCTTCACTCCAAGTCAACCTCTTTCCATCAATTATCAGTGTTAGGTGTCCCATTTTAACGATTTTTCCTTCTTCTCGCATTTTCTTTGCTTCAAGTCTCAGTTTTCTTTGAATATTTATTTCCTGGGGCGTTAAGTCACTATCGATATAAACTCTTTTCCCTTTTAGTTTATTTTTGTTTCGCATTACCTCCATTTTTTCTTCAAAGTTTGCCATTGTGATCAACACTTTGTTCTGTGTAATTTTCCTTGTTTCCTTTATTGTACTGTTTACTCCAAGTTCTTTATTGATCCATTCTTGCACCTGCTTTTCCACTTCCTTACCATTTTCTTTCAAAAGAGCAAGTGATACATTAGTAAATTATTTAGACGATCTTAGAAAATTCTAACATTTTCAGTATCAACATACAATTTTTGAATTTTTCAGACAGAATTTAATATTATTAGTTAGTAGTCTTGTCGCTTTATTTTTAATGAGGTAACATGATTACAAACTATCGCCTGACTCCTAGTAATTATTCAATTATTGAAGCTAATAAAATCAGTTACGTTTACATATTTCTTCAAACAATTAGTTATTAGTTAGAACCCACATTGCATCCATACTGCCTGAATGATAACTAGGAACGAAAGTGTTACGTACAGTTTACCTAAGTGCCATTTATTCTGATCTAATCACTTAATTCTTAATTGGCTTTGTTTTCTTTTTTCTTCTTTTGTAATTTCTTTCATTTAAAAATTGCCATTCTCTTTTGATACTGGACTGTATTTATAACTGCATTTTTCGTTTTACAAATGACTGTAACTTGTTTCGTTTTAAAACCTTACACGGAACTGTTTTTTGGATGTTATTGAATATTGTTTTTAATATCTTTACTCTGGTAAAACCTCGACACAACGTCTTTGCATTTAAGCATGGTTTTAGAATTTACACAACTGTGTTTTAATAATTTTTTAATGTATTTCTCTTCAAAATTACAACGTCGAATAATTTTAATTATTTAATATTATAGTTCTATTGTTGTAAGTAGCCTCACTTATAATTTTATTC
The DNA here is from genome assembly GCA_023690525.1 of Holotrichia oblita. Taxonomy (NCBI): domain Eukaryota; kingdom Metazoa; phylum Arthropoda; class Insecta; order Coleoptera; family Scarabaeidae; genus Holotrichia; species Holotrichia oblita. The sequence goes on along the minus strand of CM043015.1, from coordinate 142,171,015 downwards.
TATATTTCTTATGTTCTATTGTTATTTAGCAGTTGTCCTGAAGAAGTTCGTATTCACGAACGAAAATTCGACATTTTCAATAAAGAACTTTATCGATAACTGGGCCTTTTCATCTTACCTAAGACTATTTGGAGTATAAAGCGTTAATACTATTGTGGATGATACTACTTAAAGCAAAAATATCCCAATATGTTTGTCATTATTTGTGTAGCTCATTCTTTTAATAGAATCTGTACATTTACTTTTGTGAAATAGATAGACTTATAAACGCATCCAATACTTTTTGTCCGAAGGGTTGTTGCGAGCAGAACATTCCAGAGCAAAATTTTCTTCTTTAGGAGATTTGGCAAAAGAAATCGTTTATTTTGAAAACCGTAGTTTCACATTATCCATATGACTACAGCAAAGTTTTTAATGGAAATCCATATTTAAAAACATTACAGCGTTTATATCTGTGGACAATGACTAAAAAACTAATTGCTAAATATCCTAACAGGAAAGAGTAGTTCTAGTATGCACCTATAATTCTCAATTTGCAAGAACGTGTTTCATTCAAAGAGATCCCAGTTTACGGCATAAAACCTAGAGAAAGTTTTGCTAGTCAATATTAATACTCCTTTATTCAACTGAATTTCCAATGAAACAAATAAAACTTGGATTTGGTACTTTACAACTCATCACAATTTTAAAAAATAATCCCTGTTAATTAATAGATATGAGTTACTAAATTTATTGACTGTGTCATAATTAAAAATCATGCATCATGCGAGATGAAAGCTGTTGAGTGTCTAGTGTTTCATGTTATTTTCAGTTTCCTGGTTTATTACTCTATGAATAATCTGCCATCTACAGGAGACAATTTCACCCATATACAAGATGTATTATTGTGAAATTAAAGATGTATTTAAAATCAACGAAAGCAATATCTTGTTTCCAGTGGAAATTACTAAATAACGGAAGAAAGACGTTTTCAAATTAACAGTGACTTAAATTTTAAATAATAACGGGGATAAAGCCAACAATTTATTCATTTCTGTTCTTAAGTTGAAAAAGCGAGTGCAAATACAAGTATTTCAGATAAATAGGTATATTCCAAAAATTCACGATCATTTCTAAAGATGAGAAACTGTTATCAATTTCAAGAGAAACGAAGCGACGTCGCGGTAGATACAAAAGGCAAAATGGAAAAACACACTACTGTAATTTGTCAAGTACGACAAATGCCATTATATGTTATATGTTTTACTCTGTTTCATATGCATATGTAGGTGTATAGTGTACATATATCATGGAATCAGAAGTTCATTTGGATATTATATTTAGTAGTATAATGTATTCTATTTATTATACCTTAATTGGATGTATGTATATCTTCTAAATTGAAATCGCGGTGGAACCAAATACAGTACCAGATTAAAATTGTAATTTCCATAAAATTTAAATTGAAACAAAAATAACTTACTTTTACGTAGAGTACACAATTTTAAAAACTTAATCTGGGTATATCTTGAAAGGGTTGAAGATAGATGTAAACACGAAAGCTTTTTTAATAAGCGTGCAACAAACATTCATATTTCTTGTAAGTGTTACGATATTGTATGTTAGAGATACGTTAAAGACTCAAACAAACGGGCTATTCTCTGGCGTAAGTTAATGCTGATCCCCGCGGGCATGGCGTTCAGAACCTAGCAACATAGAATATATAACGTAGCATCGCAAACTTTAAACAGCACCAAAATTCTTTCGCAAACTGTCCCAAACCTAGCACCATAAAACCTTTTATTAAATGATATAAACATAAAATGTAGACAGTTTATTGATTTATACAATGTTCTCATGAAGTATCGAATAAAATTGATAGTTGAGATATGTTTCGAAATGCTCGAATATGTACAGGCTGGGGCATTAGCGCGAGTCCAATTACTCCTGTATTATAAGAGAAATGAGGAAATGTTATTAAGATAAAAGTTGAACCGCATGGGGGGAGAGGGGCATAACCTTAAAATATTTTCAACTATACAGGGTGTCAAATAAAACAGGGTAAACTAAACTTACTTTATTTCAAATAGAACACCCTGTATATTTTTACCGTTACGATTCTTCTAGGTCTTACCTTTATTATAATATAGGGTTTTGCTATGTTATTCAGTTTACTTTAGAAGATATGGGAAGTTTTGCATGAATTTAATAACAAAGTTGTCGCCTCCTACCGTACTACGGCTTCCACATAAAATAATTCATTTGCGCTAGAAACATTTCTAATGTGATCTCCTTTCATCAGAAATTATCTATTTATCGGCGTGTTCAATATTTATACACAGGGCGAGTCATAACTCGCAATATTTATGTTCTCACCTATTTCACATGGAACACTCTGCATTTTATTATTGGAGTAAACTCCTCTCTTCACGAAATTTATTATTTATTAAACGTTCCCTATAGCTAAATGCGATAGTTTTGCGTGTCTATAAGTCGAAAACATGATTTTGAGTAAAAACGGGTTTGATTTTGATTAGTTGAATATATAGCAATATTAGACGAAAACTGCCGCTTAGCTGGGAAAATACAATTCTATACCTAAATCGCTAAAATTATCATTATCTGACGTAAAGTTGAGTGATAAAAACAGTATTAGCTATGATTGATCTGTATGACTATGATTGACCTGTGTGAAATTAATTTTAATTGCTTAAATGGAAAAATGACATAAAATAGTAAACACAAAGTGTTAAGAAGATAACATTTAATTATGAATCTTGGAAAAAACAAAAAAAAAAGTAGGAACGAATTACAAAATTTAAAACTAATAATACTTTACTTTGTTAAACCACTTTATTTAAAATTGTTTACTGCAGTTTCAACATTCTTGGGTCAACTAAAGCCTTTAGTTTTGAGGATGATCCAAGAAGGTTGAAACTGCAATAAACAATATTAAATAAAGTCGTTTAACAAAGTAAAGTATTATTTATTTTATATTACAAAATGTACCACTAAGTAACGGCTAAAACCATCGATTAATTACAGAATTACTTATTTTTGTGTATTTATTTTTATGGTCTCTCTATGGTCGTCATCAGTCAATACTTGGTGCTGTTGCGCATAATATAGATGCATTTATTCTTCTGTTTAAACGGTATTGGTTCATTTAGACTTTTCATAATTCATAGTTTCAGTCCGACAAAACGGTTGCAAAAAAATGTTCAAAGATTTTGTTCGTGGTTGTGGTCTACTAGAGAATTGCTGATGATAAAGTCTTCTTGCGAGCAAAAGATTCTTATTACTTTCTTCCAACACAAAAACCATCAATGTATACTTGTAAAAAGCAATACAATTATTCTGTTATATCAAAACTTCAAGCTCGTTATAGCATCAATATCAATATTCTCATTCTACTAATTGTTTCGCTACTATTTCCATTGTAAACAAACTGCAACCGTAGTACTATAGGTACGAGAGAGCGTTTTTATATTCGCAGAATGAGCAGGTTGTAGGGGGGTGATTAGGCGAATTGGGGGCGTGGCCTGTGCAGCGACTCATAATTAGTATAAATACAAAGTTTCATTGTTATTAGACAGTTAGTCTTTGAGCTATCGTCAACCAAGTAACATAATCAGGAGTGAAAAGTGAAATATGGAAAAAATCGAATATCGTGCCGTTATAAAGTTCCTTACCAGGTAAGGAAAATCAGTCGCGACCATAATGAATGAGGTGACATTGCTTTACGGCGATTCTTGTCCAGGAAAAACCATGGTGTACAAGTGGCATAGTTTATTTGAACAAGGAACGGAATCCCTTGAAGACGACCCGAGCTGGGAAACTCATGGCAACGGTATTTTGGGACTCGGAAGGAATATTGTTGATTGATTATAAAGATAAAGGTGTTTCTATAACCGGAGAATATTACGCTTCAATATTAGAGCGACTAAAAGAAGCCATTAAAGAGAAAAGACGGGGAAAATTGACGAAAGGTGTGCTGCTTTTGCACGACAACGCGCCCGTCCACAAGAGCCGCGTTGCGTTCGCTGCCCTGCATAAGGTTGGCTTCGAAATTGTGAATCACCCACCCTACAGCCCAGACCTGGCCCCGAGTGATTATTACCTGTTTCCGAAAATGAAAAAAGAGCTGCGGGGTAAAAAATTTACTGCCGATGATGAAGTCAAGGAGGCAGTTTCGGCGTATTTTGCTGATAAAGAGAAATCATTTTTTTATGAGGGTATAAATAAATTAATTGAAAGATGTGAAAAATGTATCCGTCTCGCAGGTGAATATATTGAAAAAGAAAAATAATTTGGTTTTTTTATTTCCACCCCTTATCCCCCATTCCGCGAATATAAAAACGCTCCCTCGTACTTAATTATTTCTTAGCTCCATCGAAATCAAGCCCGTTTTTGTTTCAAATCATGTTTTCGACTGATAGAAACGTAAATAACTCTAAAACTATCGCATTTAGCTATAGGGAACGTTTAATAAATAATAAAGTTCGTGAAGAGAGGAGTTTACTTCAATGATAAAATACAGGGTGTTCCATTTGGAATAGGTGAGGAAATAAACATTGCGAGTTATGGCTCGCCCTGTATATAAATCTTGAATACGCCGATAAATAAATAATTGCCGATGAAAGGGGATCACATTAGAAATGTTTCTAGAGCACATAATGAATTTTATGTGGAAGCCGTAGTACGGTATGAGGCGCCAATTTTGTTATTAAATTCATGCAAAACTTCCCATACCTTTTAAAGTTAACAGAATAACATAGCAAAACATTATATTATAATAAAGGTAAGACCTAGAAGAATCGTAAACAGTAAAAATATACAGGGTGTCCCATTTAAAATAAAGTAAGTTTAGTTTAGCCTGTCTTTATTTCACACCCTGTATAGTTGAAGATATTTTTAGGTTATGGCCCTCCATGCGCTTCAACTTTTATCTTCATAACATTTTCTCATTTCTATTATAACACAGGAGTAATTGGACTTCCTCGCACTAGTGCCCCACCCTGTATAGTGATTTTCTGTAATTGACAAATTCTAGCATTTTTTTTTTTTTTTTTAGTGAGGAAAAATGCCATAACGCACCATCAGGGACGAGACCCGTCCCCGGTGTGTGGGACTCGCATCCACTAAAAAACCTCACTTTATAAGGTGTAGAATCCATCCCGGAACCACTGGTCGCATTACTTCAGGATGGCACCTCGTAGTTAGCCTCGGTCGGCTGCCTCCATTGCTTGGGTCTCTCTCTTCTTCTCCTTCAGCACCTTCTCGACGAACGTGGCGATCTTCTGCCAGTGGTCGTGTCCGGACAGCATCGTTTGCACGACGTTATCCGGCGTTAGAGGTCCTACTACGTGTTGTAGCGCGGCTCTGTAGTCACTCCACCTCTCGCATTCGAAGAAGGTGTGGTGAGCATCATCTTCCGCAGAGTCGTGATACTGACATGTCGCGTTCTCTGCTTTACCCATTCGAGCCAGGTATGCGTTGAAATACCCGTGTCCGCTGAAAAACTGGGTGAGGTAGTAATTTACCTCGCCGTGGTCTCGGTCCATCTACTCCGTGATGTTGCGGATGAGTCTGGCTGTCCACCGTCCTCTCGTGTCGTTCTGCCAGCGCTCTTGCCAACATTGTCGTGTGAGCGCTTTAGCGTCCGCTCTTGCTTGTCGTGCACCGACGTCTCGTCGTGTCTCGTAGACTCTCTTCTTTTCTTGAGCCAGTAAGTCTATCGGGGATACTCCTGCGATCACGAGCACCGCCGGTTCGGAAACCGTACGGCATACGCTGGCGATCCTGAGTGCCCCCGTCGCTGTACTGAAGCCATCCGCTTTCTGTACTTGTCCTGCTGTAAGGCGTCAGCCCAGATCTCGCTTCCATACAACAGTATGGAATGGGTGATGGTCATTAGCAGCCGGCGTTTACTCGCCGTCGGTCCTCCTACGTTGGCCATTAGTCGGCTCAACATCGTCGTTACCTTAGCGGCCTTATCGCTCGACGACTGAATCTGTTGCGAGAAGGTCATCTTGCTGTCGAGCCGCAGTCCGAGGTACTTCACGGAAGTTGTAGTGGTTATGACTTCCGTATCCACCGTCATCTCGATCTCCCTAGGGATTCTTCTCCTGGTCAGTAGAACGACCTCGGTCTTCTCCGTTGCCAGGGTCAGCTCGTGTTCGTCCATCCATGTGGTGACTCTTCTCATAACTTGGTTGAGCCTTCAATGGGCATCCGCCTCGTCACGCGCTAGGATGACTGCCGCTACGTCGTCTGCGTATCCCATCAGATACGCATCTTGCGGCAGCTCCATTCGGAGGATCCCGTCGTAGAACACATTCCATAAGTCGGGGCCGAGTATGGAACCCTGCGCCGCTCCCGCTGTTATCTTCTTCGTGCACGGCCCGCCTGCTGTGTCGTAGACCAGCTTCCTGTCGCTAAGGTAGCTGCGTATCATCCTAAGTAAATAGGATGGCGTGTCGAACGTGTTCTGCAGGGCGTCCAACATGACGTCCCATCTCGCCGAGTTGAAGGCGTTTCTTACGTCCAATGTGACGAGCATCACCAGGGGTCTCGAGTAATGATTTCCCCGTTGAGCGGCTTCGAAGGTTTCCACTACCTGCGCTACGGCGCCGACGGTGGAGTGTCCCTTCCTGAAGCCATGCTGTCTTTCGGACAGGCCTCCCGCGTCGTCTATGCTGCTCTCTAGTCGCGTTTTGAGCAGTCTTTCCAGTAGCTTTCCAGCCGTGTCCAGCATACATAGCGGTCTGTATGCCGATGCCGTGGTCGGATCGCCCTTGCCTTTGCTTATCAGCACTAGTCGCTGTACCTTCCATCTCTTGCAGAACGCCCCTTCTGTTAAACAGCGGTTGTACATGTTCAGAAGCAGATCTGGGCAGACGCGCGCCACAATCTTGAGAGCTTCCGTCGGAATTCCGTCGGCTCCAGGTGCCTTCCGGTTTTGTAAAGAGTTCGCCGCTCTTGACAGTTCATCTCCGCTAAAAAGCGGGATGTCGTTCAATAGCTCGTCCTCCATTTCCGCAGTTCTCTCCGGATGAGTAGGGAACAACATGTCAACGATGTTTCGCATCCGATCTCGTTCGAGGACTGGATTCGCCGTCTTCGTCGTAAGCTTCTGCATAACGATCTTGTACCCAAGGCCCCATGGGTCGTTGTCAACGTCCTGCCGCAGCTCCTCCCATTTACGTTTCTTGCTCCTGTAGATGGCGTTTTTGAGATCTCTCTTGGCGTTCCTAAAGTCCTCGGACTCTAGTTCTGCCGCGTTCGGATCTCGTCGTCTTACTCTGGTTATTCTCAGTCTAAGCTGTAAGCATCTTTTCCGGAGGGTCGCGATCTCGTCGTTCCACCAATACGCAAATCTTCTGTTGTATATCTTTCTGCGCGGCATAGAGGCGTCGCAGGCGCGACGTATGAGGGCCATGGTCGCGTCCGCAATAGTCTCCGCTGAACCGGCACATTCCATGACGGCATCCTTTCCCCGAGCGATTGCATGAGCCAGGGCGTCTTCATCCAGCTTCGCTACGTTCCATCGAGGACCGGGCGGAGCAGGATTTCGCCTGATCGGCTGCTGTCTCGTCACGTTGTAGCTTATGTACTGGTGGTCACTTTCGGTGTAGTCCTCCATGACTCGCCAGTCCACGATGTCCCCACAATGTCCTCCGAGGCCAGTGTGATGTCCGGTATTGTCTCTCCGTAGCCTGGTCTTCTGAACGTGGTGGCGTCTCCGACATCTATCACGCTGAGTCCGAGTCTGGCCGCCATGTCCAGTATACGCCTCCCTCGAGAATCGGTGTATTCCATACCCCACTCCACGGCTTTGGCGTTCACGTCTCCTCCTAGAATAATGGACCCTGCCATTTCTCGAAGGTCGTCTTCCAGGTTGTCGAGCTTGCCCTGAAAGTCCGCTATCGGCTCGTTGGGTGTGAGATAGCAGCTCACGTAGGTGATGGTGCCGCTCTTTACCCACACGTATCCGTTTCGGGCTCCGTGGTTGTCGACGATGACTGTATGCGTGTCCGGGATCCATATAGCTGCAGTGCCGAGTGTGTCCCTGTACCACCCGGTGCATTCCTTATCCCGGTATTGTTCACTGATAAGCAGCAGATTCTAGCAATAGATGTTACTTTCTTCGACAATATTCATTGAATTTGTGCGTTCATTGTCATTTGTACATTTTTATCCTTTTTTTTGTTCTACTTGACGGATAATTTGACAATTTAAAATAGCTAATACGTTGAGTTAAAAAGTTTCTGACAATAACGGGGTTTGATTGTTAGTTGGTCACAGTGTGTATAAAATCACCGAGTAAATATTTATAATTGATCGAAACTAATGTTATCGAAAGAGAAAACAGGAAGATGGAAGAGAAATTAGAAAATCAATAAAATATGAAAATAAATAACAAAATAAAAAATTATTTACTAAGCCGTTTTTACACCTTCAATTTCTAAATTGGCAACATTTCGAAGAATTGCTTTTTAATACTCACTATTTGTTACTCTTATTTTCTCTAATTTATGTTCGGAATTATTTTCAAAAATATCTTCCTTTAACATAAAATTCCAATGACATGATTTTTATTTAACATACATTCTTCTAATTATTGAATAGTAAATTGGACTGTGAAACAGAAGAAATGAAATTTCAGGTGGTCATTAAAAAAGTTTCGATAGCGATATAAATTGAATCCACCGTGTCGAACAGAATAGCATCTGTTGCTAAGATGCCTCCTACACTACGTAATGGGATCTTAGAGCAACTTTCTAGCAAAATTCGATAAGTTTTTTAGATGGTCACTCCTATACTTTAATAACAAGCAGAGAGGGGAGAGGACATTTAATGGACCAAAAAACAATCAATAATCCTATTTAGAAATCATAAACAAAGCTTTTTAAACTATCCTGAAAAATATATGGTCGATATATTTTATGGAATATGACACCATACTTGTATCCTGATGAAATTGCTAAATTGATCATATAATATATTAATTAATGATTGTTCTACATAGCTTAATGTTTAAGGATCAGATTAGCTGCTTGTATGTTAAAATATGTGGTATATTTTACGATTGTTATATGATCTTTTTTTTCGAAACTCAATGAAAAATTATAATTCTGACTTTAATGCCACTCGGTGACGAATTTTAATTACACCTCGTGTGTCCATCGTGTAGCCAATCACAATTTGAGTACTTAAATAGGGATGTTGCGATGTCAATTTATCGCCAGCGTGGTGCTACATATAAGCGAAAATGTAAATCAGACCAACGGGAGATGAATTTATTATCCGTGGGCCGTGACGGTAATTAATACTCATGGGCACACGCCCCCAATAATATGATAACCGTGTCATACAGACGGCAAGTGTAATTTACGCAACATTAACTACTGTATATGTAACTCAAATAAAAATTGTTAGTTGGAATTCATATTTAGAAAGTAGCAAACAAACTGGCAATGACCATAGATTTTTCTATTTTCCTTGCGAATTTTTTGTGAGTCTAATGTGAAATTAAATGAAAATGAAATAAGGAAAGGAAAGTCTTGCCTTAGCCTCCTGTAGTAACAATTTATTAACTATAAACTTTGGAAACAGCACATAAAACCGCTAGATATAATAAAGTAGAATAAACGATAATCTACAAAAATTTGTTGTGCTTCAGTTCTGTGCAGTTCAGTCCTCTGTTTGTATTATCGATGAACTAAAAGCTAATATGCTGGCTTGGTGAAGTTATTGTTAATAATCCATCTAAAAGATCACTTAAAGGCAAATATATATAAAGCATTAGAAAATAAAGGTCCAAATAAACAAAATGTGTGCGATGTGCACTAAATTAATATACCTATGCGTTCAGTAGGTTCACACGGATGTTTTAGATTTAAAATTTTGTCAGCGTGTAAATCTAACCAAACAAACTATGCAACTGCTTTCGTACATAATTTTCAAACATTTCTCAATTTTCCGGTTATAAAATATGTCCTACACTTTATAACAACAGCCAACAAATAAATATATGTATCTAGTAAAATAAAGATAAATCCCCAATTAAATCAAAACAAAAGCATTTGGCTTGTCTCTGGTGCAGGTGTCCTCCTATGCCAATCACCTTACTACCTTGTGTGTTACTGTCTGTCCCCATTACTGATGCGTATATCACTAGGCAATTGTACTGGCGCTGCGTACTGTAACCGCAATAAAATAAAAACATTCACAATGTTACTTGTATACATATGTGTAAAATTTGGACCGTATTTTGTCAAATGTAACTAAGCACGTTTCACAAAGAAGTATATATAGGAATGTGTAATATTTTTGGTAAATTTACACATTTGGGTGTGATTGATATAAAAAATTGACAATTTACACCGAAGTATTTATATGGAATTTGTTTGCTGTGTACCAATGCAGTTCCTTTTATATAAACCTAGTTATGGAAATAAAACCTTATATATTTGATAAATTACTTGTTCAATAAAATTTGTTAATAAGAAATAATTATTTCCTTCAGTTTTTCGGAATATTTGCTGTAATTAGATTTCAAATACTCAAATCGGAGATCTTCGAACATCATGTTTACGCTGCTATATATAACCGCAGTATTTTTCAAATAATTAGAGGTTAAGTACGACATACTACATTGTCATTTAATATAAGAATATGTAGATTATAATGACTAGATAAATAGATTATACTGACTAGAGTCCGCAAAGGGTCATATTGTGTCTAGTTCGTGCTTGTACTGTATATATATTACGTAATCATGACACATTATTAGACTCGGGAAAGAGGAGCCAGTTTCAGTGCAGTGTGGAGAGCAGCACAGAAGAGTGAAGTGCGTGGCACGGAAACTTGAGCACTGCAACTCTCGCGGTGTAGTTTTGTGTGTGTATGTTGTGTTCAATTGGCTTTGTGACAGCATCATATCGCCTTTTATGATGTCGCGCTGTTAATCACTTTGCTCTTAACAGCGAATGGCAAGTAGATCCGGGATTAAACTCTTTGAAAAAATGTCACCGTCCCTCCAGAGAATTGAACCCCGGCGCCTATCGTCCTCTCACAACCCGTTAATTTGAAAGTGTTATTGGCAAGGATTCAGATTTTCTCATACTGAAGCAAGCGTGGAAACATATTTAATGATTCAAATATGAAATAGATGCCACCCAGTTTGCGATTTCATGGAAGCTTCTTAAAACAGTAAGTGTTTCAGCAGGTTATATAATATATTTTTTGTCATTATTTTATGTGTAAACATTTATGCATCTGTATCGCCTATACTCTCATGAAAGTAATAAATATACATGATGCGAGTACGTAAACAAGCGTGGAAACACATTTAACAGTTCAAATATTTAATAGATGCCACCTAGTTTGTGATTTGATGGAAGTTTCTTAAAACATTAAATGTTTCAGGACGTTATATAATGAATTTTTTATCATTATTTTATGTGTAAACATTCATGCGTCCATATCGCCTATGCTCACTCATGAAAGTCACGAAGATAAATGATGCGAATACGTAAACGTTACTGAATGCTCGCCTTGATACTGTTGCTGGTTCCTCCACTTGTTCCTTGTACTGCACTGAAACTTGCTCCTCTTTGTCGAGTCTAATAAGGACCGAGTCATGATTATCTAATGTACGTACAGTACAAACACGAATTAGACACAATGTGAAGTAAACTAGATGTACAAAAATACAAAGTATACTAACACAACGTTTTGCCATTTATAAAAGTGGCTTTTTCAGGGGCAAAAAGTGGGCGGTGGACGCCCGAACATCATGGTAAATTGACGATTTAAGCATCCTAGAGACGAAAATCTTCTGACAAAGAAATCTGGCGTGCATGAGTGTAAATACGATGTGCAGTAAGGTAGATCAGTGATCCGATCACTACACAGTATGTACATTTGCACATTTACTTGACGCATCGAGTTATCTTGACTTCTAGTATCTCCCACCCATTTTTTGCTTTTATCTTTATCTAGTGGACTCTTCTTTACATGTATGTATATATTATCTAATCGTAGGGTGAAAGCTAGAAACTTCTCAAAACGACTCGGGCCTTGAAAGCCTTTTAATAAACAAAATCAATAAAGCAACGATAATATGAAAACATCTCTAACTAGATAATTTGAATTGAAAAAATAACTATAAACTTAAAAACATAACAAAAGAAAACAATAACTTACTCTTACCAGTGTTCTTGGCCCCCCGCTCGTTTCGTATAAGCACTTCATGATCATCTTCTTCCCAAATTTCTCCTTCAGCTGCTATGAGAGTCACGAAGAGAACGGACAAAACGAGTAATACAAGCCACTTCATCTGTAAACAGAAAATGAAACAAAATTGAATGTACAATCTACACTGTGAATTAAGTGTAACTAATAGCTTCTTCTTATTGTGATATGTTTAATGGTTGTGAGTGGAATGCGTAATCAATTAAAATAAAATAAAAGTTCTCCTTCACAAAATATTTTTCCTCAAAACGTTTGCTACATGTTTTGGTTCATATAGGTATCGACAGGAAAATATGGACACAATTTATAGATAGATTCAATAACTATATCAAAATGCAAAACAATGTATAATCTGACTTATTATTTAAATGTAGCTCTACAGATTAATTACGAATAAATGTATTAAAAAATACAACTATGAAATACATAACTGAACTAACAAGAATAGTTATAGCCAACACAAACGTGGAAAATAGTCGATGTAAGTAGTAGTCGTACGTAACCGAGTAATGATAAATATGTTACATATAAATTACAACATTATCTAGATTGAATTAATATCTACAGTACTGTTAATTATATAGAACAAAGAAATAAAACAGAACTACTCTAATGTCATTATTCAAAAGGGGAACTAAACAGTTTCGCGGTCGTGGAGGAAGTTTTTACAAATGCAAGAGTATGAATTTTAATATGTAAAGTCTAGAGTATGTTATGTCAAAAATTTTAAAAGTAAGTGTAATAGTTTGATTGATTGATTACTATCAAGGCAGGGTAGTCTTTAGTTATCCTTAACACTGCGGTCCACTGGCCTATTGTGTTATTCCTACCTTGATTTCATTTTTTTTAATGTTTCTCCACTGGTAAATTAACTGCGCTTTGCACAGCAACCCTACGTTGACTTACACTTGTTAGTGCTACTCATTCGAAGATGATATAAGAGGCTGTTGCCTCGTTCTCATTACAGAGCTTGCATAGAGGTTAATCTTTATAGATCCCCATCTTCTGCAGATGACTTATTAGACAGCCATGTCCTGTTAATAGACATATAGCTGCCCTAAGCTGAGTTCTGTTTAATGCAAGTAAGTCAGCAGTTAATCGTTGTGACGGTCGTTCCATCATCCGTTTGCTGTGCCTTTATTCAGCTACATGGTTCCAATTTAGTTGGTGTTGCTTTTTTTATTAATTGTACCACGTACTGTACTCTTTGTGATACCTAGACCTGGCTCCGGTCCGGTAAACTTCATTTGGGAACCCTCCCTCGCTAGCTGGTCTGCAATTACATTGCCCGCTATACCCCTGTGTCCCGGTACCCACACCACGGTGACCTTGTTGTTTTTGGCCAAAACAGTTAGGTTTTGCAGACATTCCCATACTAGTTTGGAGGCTATATAATAAGATGCTAGAGCCTTTACGGCTGCCTGGCTGTCAGAGAGAATGCAGATCGCCTCCTCTCGTGGTTGGCGACCTGAGTCACTAACGCACAGGTTTGCGTAGGTAAGTTTGAAATACCGTTGTGTGTCGCCCAAGTAGTTTACATACCTTGTATCCCTGGTTTTCCTCATAGACACCAAGGTCAGAATTAGTACCCGCTCTTGACCCATCTGTGTACCAGTTTTGGGTGTGCGGTTTTCTCCTTCATCATTTCTCCACTCATCCCAATTCAAGATTGAAGGGTTTATCGTAAGAAATCCTGGTGATTGCTATGTGGCTGTCTATATCAAAGATTGGGTTTCTTAGTGTTGATTCTATTTTGGTGTGCCCCAACCCATAGTGGGTTCTCCAGTATAAGTGCAATTTCTTGCGGGTTTATTCCAAGGTTCTCCTTGTTGCACCACCCTTTTACCATCTTTAGTGCTCTTTGCATAAGTTGTGAGATTAAGTTGGTACTGCTGCCAATGGTGAGTATCACTATGTCATCAGCATATCCCTGTGTATAGAAGCCTGCATTGTTTAGCAGAACGACCAGTTCGTCGATTACCATGTCCCACAATAGAGGGGTTAGGACAGCTCTCTGTGCTTTCAAAAATGATAGGTCTAATTAAGAAGGCGAAACTAGAGAGCGTTCTCTAAGGAAAAGGGGATCACAATAGACCTGTAAAGGTCGCGGTGAAACAGGATCTCATGCCACCCCACTCCTAACCTAACCTCCTTGTGGGCATCCTCTGGAAACTGACACCGGCATCTTATCTTCCACCAGTGCAGGTGTGATAGTGGTTCCTAGTTGGTCATTTAGCAATTTCTGTGTGCGATTAGTTTTTATGTTTTTCTACTTAATATGCTTCTAATAAATACATTTTCAATTCTTTGTCAGAATTTTTATGGTAAAAAATACAACACAAATAAAATATTCGGGAGCTATGGTGTGCGTCGACACTTTCGATCTACCTGGTGGTGGGTCGTTGAATTCCCGAAAGCGGCTGGACTCAAGGGGAGGGAGGGGGTAGATGTTATTAATATAGCGCCACTGATTTCGTAAATAAATTCGAGATCTACAAAGTATTTAAGCCGGAAAACAGAACGCATGTAACTAGATAGTTCGAGAAAAGTAAAAGATCGAAAACGCCAAAGCACGAATAGTTACCATACATAAACAGGCGTTTATTAGATCATGTGAGAAAATACTAATAAAAATAAAAATAATTAAAAGAAAAATTTATACATGTGGAATAAAATTATTTTTGATGTTATCGTAGAGTTCCATGAAAAATGCTCGAAAATGTCAGTTATTCATTTTAAAGATATGGCTTCTGAATGAAATTTGAAATATACCGGATATCTTATGTAAGTGCAGCAAAGTAGATGGAACAGTCTGTATATTTTTTAATTTTTGAAGTTTCCAAAATGAAGTGATTTTAACGATATATAACACTTATTACCTAAGTGGTTCCTTACATTAATTACAGGTGTTAAGTCTATCAGGTTATGAAACATTTTATTAGAATTACTGTTACAGTTTAACGTATTAAGTGTTCGAAATATTCTCTATTTACTTGTTGGCACCAACTTAATCTATAGTAAAACAGCGAAAATTTTGTTCCGATAATGCTTGTCGCGCAGTTGCAGTACATACCAGCGAAGAACGGTACTTAAAAATGTTTTACTCGCACAGCTAAAACCTTTTTACCTAGCATTAATTATAGGAATCTTTATAGGCTGCTTAAAATAAAGTCAATATCACATCGTCTACAGTGATAGAAACATTTTAGAGTCATCGTATAGAAACTTTGATAATGATTGGTTACGGAGATAAAAGGAGAAGTCACGCGGAAGTTAATATCTTTAATCAGAAATATCCTGAAGTGTCCGAAATTTGGCAAGGCATCGTTTCCAAAATTCGTTCACAGTTTAGAGACTTTGGGCATGTCCGCCCGATAAAAAAAAACTCCTTTTTGTAAAAGTAGACATTTTATAAAGTGTTGTAGAGAATCAGACAACAAGTTTACACCAAATAGCTCGAGAAACTAACGTTACCCATTCAACTTTTTAAAAATGTTTACATTAACAAAAGCTTCATCCCTATAAGATGATTTTATACGGAAATTACCGAAGTCTAATAAATAACTGAACAGAAATAAGGTAACCCTTCCTTCTATCTTGTTTTCTGATGAATCAACTTTCATGTTGAATGGAGAAGTAAATCGTCAGAATTGTAGGTACTAGTCATCAGAGAATTCTCATAGGATGCGTGGGACTCACATGCAATATCTCCAAAAAATGAACGTCTGGGCAGGTATCATCGGCAACCATATAATTGATCCAATTGTTATTGATTGGCATTTGACAGTAATCATATATTTGGATCTCATTAGAAATGATGTTGTCCCCGTTCTGGCACATTTATAGCCTAATGTAATAGATCCGACCCTTCCAGGTGAAAATGTTTGATTTCTCAAATATAAAGTGTATGCTACAAAGCCACACAACACTGATGATCTCAAACAAAAAATACAGACAGAAATGAAGAATATTTCACCTCAAGTTTTACAAAAAGTTAGAGAAGAGTTTTACTATCGATTAGATTATTTCTAACAAGTAAATGGAGAACATTTCGATTATTTAATACGTTTAATTGTAACAGCAATTTTAATGCATAATTTTGCTCTTTTCTTTTTTGGTGTGACTATGATTTGTTTACAGTCATATACATGAAGGAATCAACTCTTTAACATATCAAAAAATTCTTCTACAGGATAGTACTGTCAAAGTGTGCCTTGAAACGATTAAACTTTACAAATCCTTTAATTTCCGGAAACAAATAACAGCGTAAGTGTCCATCTACTTTCTCACTATCTATAGTAATCGTTGTGTACTAAATATCAGAAAATAGAAAATTAATCCATTATTAAATTTCTGAATTATATTATGAAAAGAAATAGCATGGACACTAAGTTCATCTTTGTGTTTGACCTAAAACAAAAGAGAACCGTAAATAATATTTCTTCCAGACGAGAATCTTAATAAATTTTTCGAGTGCAAATGAGTTAGGTCGTTTTTATCATCGTCGTTAATTAAACGAAAGTTTTTCGTTTCGGCTCGAATAATTGAGAAACTTTATGGAGTTGAATAAACAAATTATCCACCAGTGAACTTTACCAGGATTTATCAGTTGGGAGTGGTAAATGATCATACAGCTAGTGTCGGTGAGAAATTTAAAAATTTTTGCCATATAAGAACTCGTGCAAACCGGAACTTTTAATATTTCAACGAAGTAATGTCGGCTCGCTCTGGTTCTATCTATGGTTATTTTCTCATCAATTTATTATTTAGACTAGGCAAACAAATGTGTGCAATTTTCTTTTACAGTAGATGAATGACTATGCTTGTATGTACGAGTATGTATACCGGTTTAGTATCTATTCTGTATCTACGTATATCTACATACATAGATAAATTGTAAACGTAAAGAATGAGAACATTAGTATATATGTATACAATACCAATGATACTCTCGAGTTCATATTTCATATATATATATAACATAAAAACTTTTTGGTTTCTACCTACTAATTCTACAGCGTTCTAGTTTTCGTTGTTTACGTTACTAATGCCATCACATAATGGTTTTATAGTTCAACCAAGCTTTCGAAGGTTAAAAATAAGCAGCACTATCCACTACTTCAGCAAAAAACTAAAAAAATGTCAAGAATTCTCCATCAGTATTTCTGCATGGTGAATTAAAATTGCACAAAATATGTTGAACTTCAGATATTACAACGCAGAACCTTGTATTTTGTATATTATCATTTTTTATGAAAGATTCAAATTTAGAACAAAATCCGTTACGACGAACTTTGACTAGGATCCAAAATAACAGAGCTATAAGAACCTAAATTAATTGTAAAACTAATTTTTAGGTTGCTACGGAAACAAACGGTAGTTTGTAATGGGATTGTAAAACATAAAAAATGGAAATTTTGTCACAATTTAATTATAAAACAACAAAATAAAACTATATTTTTGTTTTAAAACTACAAAAGATGTTCAACAGCCCTCTTCGCTTTCCAATATACGTTTTTGCTCCAATTATATATACAGGGCTGTCCAAAATTAACGTTCATTTTAACTAAGTTCACATCGATGGGCGTTCCATTTAAAAAAATTGACTTTCATCGATGTGAACTTAGTTAAAATGAACGTTAATTTTGGACGATTCTGTATATATATATAGGCATATTTTAGAAGGCGTAGATTTGTTGCGCTGTATTCCAGCTAGTACCATGTCAAATATTAAGAGTTCAGCTACAATGGTTCCAGAAATACAGAATTTTTAACATAACGTTGCAGCTGAACCTATTTTCATGATTCGAAACCTGACATAGAGGCTATATGTTTAAAAAATATATTACTTATTAATTGGCAGTTGTAGAAAAATACAACGCAAGCTAAGAAAATTAACTCTCGACTATATTACGAACTTTGTCGTTTGGGTGCAACCAGATAGAGTGGCTGAAGATCACATGAAGGTACAATAGGCCAACTGTTCAGCTTGTCCTTCCAGCTATCCCCGCCCATGGAGGAAGATATGCATCTAAATAAATAAAAATAAAATAACATCCTAGATTTATTAAGTCCCATACGTGTTCTACGGAAGTAAATTTATTTATCAGTTCATTTCGATCTCCATTTGCAGGTGTAATTGTAAGTACATACTACGATAGATATAATCGTGATTGGAAGTTTTATTTTTGCAGCTAGAATACAACTCATATTACTAGAAAGTAGTAGTAGTATCACTTTACGAAGCACTTACTACGGTGGTTTCTATTTAACGTCTGCTGAAAAAACAAAACATTAAGTGTATACATATATATTATTTGAACAATGCATTGTAAATTTTCTTTGTAACCAAAACAGCACCAAGTTTTAAACATACTATTTCAAGCACACTAGTAGTTTCCTAATGTGACCGATTCTGAAAAGAACGAGAACGAATTGATAATAAGATGCATAGAGATAGAGTGATGGTTTCCTATAATGAAATAGTAAAAGTGTGTCGATGTTAATTACCGAAACGTTAATTGAAATATTACTTCAGCTGTTGAATATTAGTAAAGTGACCCTCAATTTATAATGTGAAACAGTTGTGCGGAGTTGGCAAATCAATAATCCAGGTTTAATAACTTATTTATGGGTAGCATTCCTAAAAACGTAAATTGCGAAGTTAAATTAAAAGTTGCAACTTCTGACAGCAAGCCTCTGTAGGAAATTGAGAGTGTGGTTTTGAGTCCAACGTTGTTCTCTAAACGGTACTAAACAATATTTTAAATTAATGACATAAATGATCATTGGTGGTAATGCGCGTGTTCGAAGGGGTAGAAGCTGATAATATGAACCTTTATATATTTCGTTATTTCATTTATAATCAATATATTATCCTCTTATATAAATTATTGTAGTATATGCAAACACGAATCTAAAGAAGTGCATTTGATCTGATTCTAGTGTTTGATGTTCATGACGTAGTAGGACATCCATTCATTCAAATTAGATGCATATCTAGAGATGTCATAAAGCTATAATACAAATCTAAAACATTCACGGAAAGTCATTACGGAAACAGTGAAGATAAGGTCACGTTAGCGAGCAATTTATACTAGTAATGGACAAAAAAACTCTTCTGGAGATTTCTGAATAGCAGAAGTGAGACCGGAGAAATGCGTGACGCTTCTCGTGAAACAGCAAGCATTTCGAAGCCTGCTTAGCAAAATCAATAACTTAATAAAGAAGATAAATACGAAATTTTGTTATAAAAGCAGTATAAGTAAAGTAATTTTGTCGTGCGGGTTTTGTGTATTATATTCTCATTTTCATATATATGTAGTTTTATTTATGATAAACAAAGCTTGCAATATTTGCCAATTATAAATAATTGTAATTAATTCTTATTTACTTGCCTCTTAGGTTATCTACAGTATCGTTGATATTCGTGTTATGTTAAACACCTATTAATAATTAATCAGAAGATAATAATATCACAGTAATGTGTGTTATTTTTCATTATTCCACACATATATTGAAGAGTAGAACTAAAACTTGTGAAATTTGTCTTTACAAAAAATTGGATACGATATAAAATCATAATAACATCCTTATAATATAAACTGAAGAAAAAGTAAACCGAAGGTTTGGTATTCATTTACAGCGTTAACTTTTTAATAATTGCGCATGTTTTGATGCTAAAGCTACACTAACAGTAAAAAATTACCATGACAGGGTAATTGATTGATATCTGACAACATAGATCGAAGTAATAATATGCCAAATACGTATAATACCGATATAACCTTATAGACTTCACATACAAGAACAGGAGACAAAAGAAATTTTTATGAACATATGTAGGTGATATTGTGACTCTTCTGGTAATGTAATAGTGCAATAGATAAACTGTAATTTAAATTTAGGAGTAACTAACAGACATATACAACAAATTTTATCCGGTAGTAAATGTTTTCGGTAGCTAAAAAAATTTTAAAACCGCTCTTGAAGGAGACGTACAAACAGCCAAGACTGAAATTTGCGCAAGATCATATGAGAGGGGATCATGAGTAGAACGTCATATTTTCTGAGAGAAGAAATTTAACTTGGACGGCCCTGATGGTTTCAAATATTATTGGCATGATTTGCGCAAGACAACTGAAGTTGCGATGACCCGAAATGTTGGTGGCGGCAGTATAATGGTTTGGTGAACAATTACCGATGCAAGACTGGATATTTCAGCAAGACTATGCCGCTATCCATAATTGCAATAATATCTTGTAAGTGTCAACTGAGGCACCAACCAGTCTTAGCTGATCTCTTACGTGTCGCTTCATATAAAGATTTTCGATTGTCCATTGATCACTAAACACTTTAACCCACTGAACACCAAACAAGTTTTAACTAAAACACCGACGCGTTTCAACAGCAATGCTGTCATTATCAAGGCGATAATAAAACTAAATTAAAATAAAATCTACAAAAACAGGTAACCTAAATGTTATGCACGGTCAATCCGATACGTATCATTAATTTCCGATTAACGAAAACAATGACGAATACGGTATAGGTCCATTGTCACAGTTCATTACACATGACTTATTTTTATATATTTCTAAACTTTCGAAAACATTTAGAAACTTACAATTGTTTATTTGTCTAATTAATTTAATATTCGTATGATCGATGTTGTGATCTGTTTCAAAAATGTGTTGTCCATTGATGTTCATCATTTATATTGAACAATACATTTGCCAAGAAATTACGCTCGCTTATTATTTTTTTGTAAGTTTCTCTCTTTATTACATTTCTCTAAATGAATAGCGCTACTTAATAGTATGAGGGCGACCTGAAATGTTTCCGGAAACGGCAAGAGATGGCACATGAAGGTTGAAGTGGATTTATTGGCCGGCAAGGGCAATATTATTTATAGCAACTGTCAAAATTTCAGACGTCTTCTGTCAATAGTTGTTATTGAAGAGTGTTTTTGTGTAGCAAATCAGACGATCTCGCAAAAATGGATAAAATCGAATTTCGTGCAATGATAAAACACTTCTGGGTGGCTGGGAAAACGGCCACGGAAATTCGAAATATTTTGCTAGAGTTTCATGGCGGATCTACTCCATCATTTTCGACCATTAGCTTCTAGGTGAGCGAATTCAAACGTGGCCGCACAAGCACAATGACGAACCACGCACTGGACGCTTAAAAACCACTACCAAAGATGAAATGGTCGACAAGATTGATAATGTATTAGCCGAACGCCGATTGAAGCTGAAAGAGATAGCAGAGACAATAGGCATCTTAGAGAAACACGTTAGTCATATTTTACGCCAAATTTTGGGTAACAAGAAGCTTTCGGCGCGATGGGGTGTTTGCTCATACCGGAGCAAAAACGAAATCGGGTGACCGTTTCGGAGGAGTGTTTGGCCAGGATTCAACGTAATCCAAGAAATTTCTTCATGCGTTTCGTAATTGTGGATGAAACTTGGATCTACCACTACATACCGGAGACCAAGGAACAATCGAAGCAATGGACTTTATCGGGCATATCAGCTCCAGCAAAGACCGTTCCATCGGCCGGAAAAGTCATTGTGTCAACATTTTCGGCCTCGTTTGCAACGGAAAAAATTGCTTTTCCGCCACAACAATGCATCGGCTCATTCATCCCGCATCGTCTTGTCCAAATTAAATCAGTTGCACTACGAATTAGTCTCTCATCTTCCATATTCACCGTACCTAGCCCCCAGCGACTTTTTCCTAATCCCAAACCTGCAAAAATCGCTGCCAGGAAAGAGATTTGCCTCACATAAGGAGGTCATCGCCGCTACAGATAATTATTTTGTAGACCTCGAAACATCCTACTTTTCTGACTGCTTAAAGAGACTGGAGCAACGTTTGAAAAAGTGTATTGATCTACATATATCGAAAAATAAAAGTAACACACCAAAAACATGTTTTTCTTGTCCATTCCGGAAACATTTCAGGTCGCCCTCCTATATTCAATGTATTTTCATTATTTGTCTCATTTAAAGTTTTGCAATATTTATGATTTCACAAAAGAACCATTTTTTCCGAGGTTTTGATGACACTTCACAATGCAAATTCTATTGTATCTCTATCACACTTGTGGTATATTACGCTTTTCGGCATTATTAAACATATTTATTAGTTAAGTAATTTAAAAATTAGAATTAGATAAGTATGTATGTACATACGTATGTGATAATATTTTACTATGGTGTAATAAATTTATCGAAATAACAAAATTTGTTATTTCGATAAATTTATTTAATAACACAAAACAAAACGGGAAAACAAATAGCTAATAATGGTGACATTGGCCTCCCTGCAGGAAACGCTGAAAATATATCTCAACATACATTTAAAGATCAATATAAAGTTCTATCGTTTTTCAGAGTGTACGGTTATTGATGGCTCGTATGTCGACAGTTAAAAAGGGGTACCGTCGAACCGGTAAAAGCAGTACATAGAATGCTGCGCATAATACATTACTGCGATTTGAACAGTGTTTCCGAAAGTCATTCCGCATTTTATTTCTTATTTATGTTACAACTTTACGCATTCTATGTTCCAATAATTCTTATCGAAATATAGAAGGGCGTGTGCCGGAATACACGTAACCATTAAACTAATTTAAACGCTTATGACTAAACTAAAGAAGATTATCTTTATCTCAAACCTCAGTTTATTTGGAGCATGCGCATAATATGCGTGTAAATTAGTATGATAATAATTATTTTTTGATAAAATTCTTTCAAAAATAATGCAAATGTACAATACTTCTGTAAGGAATAAATAAAACATCCATTAACTGTGTTTTCAATATATGTATGTTTTTAAACAGGCAACACAATAGTGTTGTTTCTTATAGAGAACTATAAACCATACCAGAACGCATAGATGATGATTACACTAGGTAACAAATTTTAATTTTTTTTATTTTTTCTTTAGTAACTATGTACACTTTTACTTTCTCTTACAGTCGTAATAATAACAATAAAAACAAATTTATTCTGCCACGTCAGGTTTGGCTACAAACGTTCTGTATTAAAATGTTTTTCTTTTTACTTTTTTCTTATACTGTTCTACAGTACTTTCTGATACAAACTCTAACATCAGCCAACATTTCACTGTTTCATTTGTCCTGATAACGTTTTTCGCTAATAGAAATGTTTTACTGAAATCTCTCGCCGTATTCATCACTGACGTCGTCGAGGTTCGGGGGAAAGAAATCCAGGTGCGAGTGCAAAAAATGTTTTGTAAGGTTCGTGTTACAGCCCAGTTCATGGTAACTTCTAAGAAGTTAATTTATTAATTATTTATAATTTAATTAATATTGCTATGTAATTGTCAGATTTTGTGTTTCCTAGAAAATGTTGGGTTATACTTTTTAAAGAATTCCAAGCACCACGTTCCAAGTCATTTAAAGTCTCTTATAAGAATTCCCTCTTTAAGTTTTGCATTTGAAATATTGGGAAATTTTTGTTAAAGGTATTGGAATCCAAGACCAATTCTTCATCAAACCTAATTTGATGTGCAGTGGCGGTAGAAATACCTTATCAGGTTCCAGTAGTGCCTTAGGAAGTGCATTCCTTGTCCGTCCAGAAATATAGTAAGCGCTAACTGGCCAATCTTTAACAACGAAGTGGGGTTTTCCCGATCGACTGTCTCACTCACAAAAGAAGCAGCAGTGCTGCAGCATTATTGTGTACCCCAGTTGTAAACCGAGTAGAATTGGTACAACTTTGAAGTTTGCGCTGATATGCCGTTTGAACACTTTCTAATTAATTTTATCCAAAAGATGAGTCATACTTTCAGTTTCCTTCAAATGGGCTGCGTAGCCAACCGAGATGGATAGATAAACGTTTGCTATCTGAAGGACGGCAGCTTTGAAACTTAATTTCCGAAGCATCGATAAAGAGACGCCATTATTCTGGATTGTGTTGATGACTTAATGTCAGAATCAAAGCATCGACATTATTGCAGAATGAAAGACCTTCTTCGGTTGAAAAATACTGACAGTAACAGTTCTTTCTGGCGATTACGATACACAGAAATATGTATGTGTGCCCGGAGCTAACAGCTTCCATCCTTGAAGTCTAGATCCTAGTATTTCTGCTTGAGTTTTTGACAAGTTCAGATCTCGAATAAGGTCATTTAATTCTGAATGATTTACGAGTACTAAGTGAAGTCTGCCCACTAGAAATGGAAAATAGTAATTATTCCTGGTTGATAATAGCTCGGTAATTTCTTCCTTTGCATCTGTAATGTCATATTCTTCACTTGAAACACCTATAGGTCTTGGTACTGGCAAAGAATGAGGTAATGGACGAGTAACAGAAGACACACTAGCGTAACTAATCCTGTTCTTATTTTTGTTGGAGAACCCGAAAGTTTTCGTACACAAGAGTAGCAATCAGACAGTCCGTTTGTTTATTATAGTATTTAGGAAGTGACTCATTCTTTCTTCGTATAAAGATAAACCTAACCGTGGTTTTGATTTGAAGCAATATCCATTCCAGATCTGTTAATATCTGACCGTTATTGAACCATATATTTTCGTAATTATTAGTTTAGTCTATAAGTTTCAAAATGTAAGAGTTGTGGTCTCTAGCCGAATAAGAAAATGTGCAAAAAACGCGGAGTAGATGGCCGCGAAGTGTCTTAAATTCGAATGAAACCATTACACAGACACTTAAAAATTATTGAAAACTCTAAAAATACATAACACAACTTACACACAAAGATTACTATGATGACGAACTTTTACTGTCATTTGAACCACATTGAATGATAAAACATAACTTAACAAACATTTATGTCTGTCTCCATATTCATACCATAACAATCAGCGCTCTAAGCCTGGAGTGTGCACAAGATATATTGGCGCCAATAGATATACCAAGAGCTAACTTTTAATGTGATGGTCCTCTTCATATGAGTGAAAGAAGGATGAAAATATGATTTCTATGTGTCAACAAAGTCAAGAAATACGCATGCTATTCTGCTAGACAATTGTGTCTTGTATGCTATCGCTATCCAACAGCAAGTACCCACCATTGTTCTTTAACTTTGTCTAACTACTAGAAAATGCTATCGTCACATCAATTTTTTCAATTTCAATCAATTCAACGAAGCCCTCATCCGTACTACTGCGAGGTGAGGGGGACGAATCATGCGCATGTATGCTTACAGTTGAAGTCCGCCGCTTTTCCAGTGGACCAGAATGCAATCTACAGGTTGCAAATAATATCCCGGTATATACATATACCGGTTGATTTCAGACATAGGATAAATAACGGCGGGAAGGGACAAGGGGTACGAAAATTCGCTAAGAAGTGGGGACGTGTATAAATCTCTCTATCACAGTCCAGTTTCGTCTAGTCTACAGCGTTGTGATAGACTCGTACGCGTCCCCACTTCTTACCGAATTTTCGTACCCCTTGCCCCTTCGCGCCGTTATTTATCATATGTCTGAAATCAACCGACATATTAGTTTTACTTCAAGCCTACGACTTACATAACGCAATAATTTTTCGATATGACTTACATTTATGGTGACGATAGTACTAATTGTAACAAATAAAACACATTTATTTTTTTTATTTCGAAGCAAGTATGTGTATGAAACATCATGTCGTCGCGTGACCTCATATGACAATCAACGACCACAACGGCAAACCCACAGCGATAACGTGGATCTCCTAAGCCACGTTTTCTTAACGCGTTTCTACAAAGACAAGACACAAATCTTAGAGAGTATACCTACATATTATAACCATTACTACTTCCGTGAGTATGGTCACGTATACATTGTGTGCAGGCCTACATTTGTGTTATAAATCAACTTTTACTTTTAGACGTTATTTTGCACTAAATTTTGCTTTTTTTTGCTTTAATATCAACTGTTTATTAATATAATAAATGCAGAATCGCCCATGGTATTAGTAATGTCACCGTTTTATTTAACGAATTTAGATTTCATTCTGAATTCTTTCGTCTATTTGTGATATCGTTTTCGTATCTTGGAACATTAACGCCTTTATTGCCACTATTTTATTGAACACTAAACACTTTAACCCACTGAACACCAAACAAGTTTTAACTAAAACACCGACGCGTTTCAACAGCAATGTTGTCATTATCAAGGCGATAATAAAACTAAATAAAAATAAAATCTACAAAAACAGGTAACCTAAATGTTATGCACGGTTAATCCGATACGCATCATTAATTTCCGATTAACGAAAACAATGACGAATACGGTATAGGGCCATTGTCACAATTCATTACACATGACTTATTTTTATATATTTCTAAACTTTCGAAAACATTTAGAAACTTACAATTGTTTATTTGTCTAATTAATTTAACATTCGTATGATCGATGTTGTGATCTGTTTCAAAAATGTGTTGGGCAACGCTCGATTTCTCAATTCTATTAAATCTAAGATGAGCCATATGCTCTTTGAATCTAGTTGAGACTGCTCTCCTGGTTTGCCCAATATATTTTTGATTACAATCTTTACAATTGATTTCGTAAATACCTGACTTTTCTAGAGGTTGTATTTTATCTTTAGGGTTACCGATGAGACTTCGTAAACTAGTCCCAGAACTGTAAACTATTCTGAGATCTAGCTCTTTGAAGATTTTACTCAAACCTTTAGTGATAAAGGGAGCGTAAGGGAGGGTCACAACGGCTGAAGCTTTAACATCCTCTCGAAAAGTCGTAGATTCTTTCACAGTTTTCTTATAATTAAACTTCCTAATTAACTTATAGATATGCTGAGGCTGGAAACCATTACACTTGGCCGCATCTTTTATAATTTTAAGCTCTTTCTCATACCTCGCGTTGCTCAAGGGAAAAGTGAGAAGTCTGTGGACCAAAAAATTCAGGCTTGCCATTTTGTGTTGAACACAATGATGGGAGTCTGAAGGAATGTAGCGAAGTGTACTGGTTTCCTTTCTATACACGTCA
Organism: Holotrichia oblita; assembly: GCA_023690525.1. Lineage (NCBI taxonomy): Eukaryota > Metazoa > Arthropoda > Insecta > Coleoptera > Scarabaeidae > Holotrichia > Holotrichia oblita. The sequence goes on along the minus strand of CM043015.1, from coordinate 142,143,792 downwards.
AACTCTAATCTATTGTTATTTCTAATTACTAAAGTATCTAGAAAGGGTAGCTGACCGTTTTCTTCTCTTTCACAAGTGAACTTTATGGTTTCGAACCGATTATTTAATCTATTGAGAAAATCGTCAATATTACATTTTTTAGTGTCAAATATAGCGAAAATATCATCCACATACCTCAACCAAACCCTAGGAAAGTATCCGCTCTCAGATTCTAAGTCCTTTTCAAAACGGCTCATGAAAAGGTTAGCCAAAAAGGGCGACAAGGAGTTACCCATTGCCGTTCCTTCCAGCTGTTCATAAAAACCCCCGTTGAATTGAAAAATGTTCTGTTTCATACAGATGTCAGTTAAGCGAATATATTCCTGAACACATTGTTGACTCAAACTATTTTGAAGCAACAAGTCCTCGAGGTATGTCAAGGTGTCTCGAATCGGTACACTAGGAAAGAGAGAACTAACATCAAATGAAATCAATACTTCACCCTCCAGCAACTGAATATTTTGAATTTCTTTAATAAATTCTAACGAATTTTTTACTGCAAAACTAGGTTGCTGTATTGGCAAATTATTAAATTCATTGGTCAGCCATTTGGAAACCTTATAAGTCGGTGCGTCAATTGCCGAAACAATTGGCCTTACCGACTTGCCAGGTTTGTGGATTTTAGGTAAACAATATAATTTAGGGACAACAGGATTGGAAACATGTAGCTTACGTCTAACGTCGGCAGTAACAAGGTTGTTACAAGTTTTAAACACGTTGTTGACGTCTCTAATCATTTTCGGTAGAGGATTTTTTGAAATTGACTGATAAGGGCCACTACTCAACAGGTCATTAACCCGATCATAGTAGTCCTCTTTATCTAAAATAACAACCTTGTTCCCTTTGTCAGCTTTCAAATAAAAACAATCTTTTTCCCGCAAAGTTTTAATGATTTTAATGTTTTCGGATTTCTGAGGTGATTTATAGGATTTCAAATTTTTTGAAATACTATGTTTGCAGGCCTCCCTAACAAACTGCTTTGTGGGCTCAGGAAACCGCTGGATAGAGGATTCTATCCCGGCAATAACCCACTCAACATTCGATTCAGGAGTCTGCAAACCAAATTTCAATCCTTTATTCAAAAGATTAAGTTCCCGTTCACTAAAGGTTTGCGAAGAATGATTTTCTATTATGTTAATGGTATTCATCGGAACATGATGTTTATTTTTTAAAAAACAACCTAACTTTCTTAATTTCCTATCATGAGAGAATTTCTTATTCTGAACTTTCCTATCGATTGAAATAAACATGTTCCGCTGAAAATCACACCATAGTTGATATTCAACATCATTAAGATCTAATGTTAAAAATTTCCAAAGTTGGTAAGCTTGAATCTCAAGTTTACTGCGTTTGGCAAAAAGATATTCGATTTCTGCCAATACAGCAACCTAGTTTTGCAGTAAAAAATTCGTTAGAATTTATTAAAGAAATTCAAAACATTCAGTTGCTGGAGGGTGAAGTATTGATTTCATTTGATGTTAGTTCTCTCTTTCCTAGTGTACCGATTCCAGACACCTTGACATACCTCGAGGACTTGTTGCTTCAAAATAGTTTGAGTCAACAATGTGTTCAGGAATATATTCGCTTAACTGACATCTGTATGAAACAGAACATTTTTCAATTCAACGGGGGTTTTTATGAACAGCTGGAAGGAACGGCAATGGGTAACTCCTTGTCGCCCTTTTTGGCTAACCTTTTCATGAGCCGTTTTGAAAAGGACTTAGAATCTGAGAGCGGATACTTTCCTAGGGTTTGGTTGAGGTATGTGGATGATATTTTCGCTATATTTGACACTAAAAAATGTAATATTGACGATTTTCTCAATAGATTAAATAATCGGTTCGAAACCATAAAGTTCACTTGTGAAAGAGAAGAAAACGGTCAGCTACCCTTTCTAGATACTTTAGTAATTAGAAATAACAATAGATTAGAGTTTGACGTGTATAGAAAGGAAACCAGTACACTTCGCTACATTCCTTCAGACTCCCATCATTGTGTTCAACACAAAATGGCAAGCCTGAATTTTTGGTCCACAGACTTCTCACTTTTCCCTTGAACAACGCGAGGTATGAGAAAGAGCTTAAAATTATAAAAGATGCGGCCAAGTGTAATGGTTTCCAGCCTCAGCATATCTATAAGTTAATTAGGAAGTTTAATTATAAGAAAACTGTGAAAGAATCTACGACTTTTCGAGAGGATGTTAAAGCTTCAGCCGTTGTGACCCTCCCTTACGCTCCCTTTATCACTAAAGGTTTGAGTAAAATCTTCAAAGAGCTAGATCTCAGAGTAGTTTACAGTTCTGGGACTAGTTTACGAAGTCTCATCGGTAACCCTAAAGATAAAATACAACCTCTAGAAAAGTCAGGTATTTACGAAATCAATTGTAAAGATTGTAATCAAAAATATATTGGGCAAACCAGGAGAGCAGTCTCAACTAGAATAAAAGAGCATATGGCTCATCTTAGATTTAATAGAATTGAGAAATCGAGCGTTGCCCAACACATTTTTGAAACAGATCACAGCATCGATCATACGAATGTTAAATTAATTAGACAAATAAACAATTGTAAGTTTCTAAATGTTTTCGAAAGTTTAGAAATATATAAAAATAACTCATGTGTAATGAATTGTGACAATGGCCCTATACCGTATTCGTCATTGTTTTCGTTAATCGGAAATTAATGATGTGTATCGGATTAACCGTGCATAACATTTAGGTTACCTGTTTTTGTAGATTTTATTTTAATTTAGTTTTATTATCGCCTTGATAATGACAGCATTGCTGTTGAAACGCGTCGGCGTTTTAGTTAAAACTTGTTTGGTGTTCAGTGGATTAAAGTGTTTAGTGTTCTACTTCTGCACCAAGAGATCCAGTGAAGAACTTCACTATTTTATTACTTTGCACATAAATACTGTTGCTAATTGTTATTCTGTGTCTGTGCTATTCTTTAGGTAGTAATCCAACAATCTTCGCTAAAATAAAAATTTAAGTGAAAGTAGAGCAACAGATGCTTGATGCTGTGTAATCTCTTCGATTTGAATTTGGTTTATGAGGGGGTGTAGGAAGAATTTTAGCACCAAACCGATGTCTATGTAAAGCTGACTGACAATTTATTGAGTTCCTGCATCGGCTATCTATTTAAAAATTTGTTGGGATAAGGCCCAAACATTTAGTAAATAATAAAAAGATTGCAACATTACTTTCTTTTTCTGGGTATATATAATTAATAAAAATCAATCAAATGCTTTCAGAAATACAGAATTTTGGACATAACGTTGGCCCTATATTTGAAAAAAATTGAATAACTCAAAAACGGCTAATTTTTGACATAGAGTCCCTTAATAAGTTTGGATGCAGAATTGTATGCCCGATACAAAAAACTCATAAAAAATATACCATGCTATTTAAATTAAGAAAGTTGACGTCAACTTCTGGTAAACCGAAAGTGGTACAATGTCGCAAATAATTTAACTGATGAGTCCAGATGATATAAGTTATAATTACAAGTTTTCAAAAATATTGAATTTCAAGAACATCAAAAAGTTCTAACGAACCAGTTCCGTGAATGACCTGTATATTGTTCTGTCACAAACGACAGAAATGAAAGATTGAAATTATTAACACAAATATAATAATAAAATTGTACAAAAAGTGTTAAAATTATCCCACCCTCTTTCTTACCTTGCTAATTATATGTGTGTGTGTGTGCGTGTTTATTTTGTTATTCTTCTTTAGTTAATCCTCTTCAATTTCCCTTTAAGTTCGCTCGTCCTGATGAATTGTTCTCTGTTCTTTCTTCTTTTTATTTCTTCTTTCTTTTTCCTGACACCCACTTATCACTTGTAGCGTGTTTTTGTATAAATATCAAATCGTTTTTATGCGGTTTTATATTAAATTTTAATTTTTAGTGACTGTTTCTTTCTGTCAAAAAATAATCTGTTTACTTTCACCTGCTGCTGCTCCGAACTACCAAAACTGCCGTTACGTCATTCCCCACTAGATTTTCTAATTTATTTAACGATGTATTTTTAATTTGGAAATTAATGCCTAATCGAGTCGTGTTGTGTCATGTATGTGTTTGTATGTGTATGTTACATTAAATTTTGAATTTTGCTCTCAAATAAAATATTACTATTATTATATTTGTGTTTTTCATTTTTCACTCCCTCTATCGCTGTTCTGTCTTTTTTTTTTTTTTTAACAATTAACGTAAAGTTAATAAGTTATAAACATCATTAAACATTTAACATTTAAAAAATTAAATAAATGATAATTCAATTAGAACTCTTCAAATACCACATAATAATATATTAGGCACGATTCACTGTCAGTGTCAAATTCCCAATATATTGTAATCGTTTGTAAGGTATACGTTAAGAAATGATCCAACTTGTAAGGTGCTATTATGCTAATTGAACACTATTCCTCACATATGCTAAAGCTTTACTTCCGATAAAGCAGTCGAGCGTCGGCATATTTTCATGTGGAAAAATTTTATTTCATCATCATCATTTCGTCATCATACGATTCCCTAAATAATTTCCAGATTTTTTTCGTGTCCGCTTTAGTCAGTAATATTTTTTTTCCAGAAGCTGAACTATAAACTATTCCTAAGATATGGCTGAGAGCCATTCTTATTTGGCGATCCGGTACAAAACTTACTCAACACAAAATAAGTCATTTGCAGAATAGTAGGCAATCATAAGCAGAAAAGAAACATTCCCGTATCCAACCATCTAATAATTGTTATTAACCAAAGAGTTAATTTATTGATGTTACAAAGACGAAGTAATATTCATTAATATCCAGCATGTAGTTTCAATTAGCAAGTTGATTAATTAATCCGTGATTACCATAAACATTTCTACTTAAACTTGTACAAATGATTATTATGCGCTGCATAGAAATTAAAGGCATTCAATCCTGCTTAGAAATGTCTGAATATGGCAGCGGAACAACATCCGTCTCTGTAGAAGGGATTGGTATGGAAAACGGCATTATTAATTCGAATACAGAGCTTAATCGGGTCAACAGTCACGTTAAATCAGTTATGAAGTTGCTGCAGTTGAAAACAAAACAATCACAGGTGCACAGCAATACATTTCATTTCTCAATTTAAATAAGAACCTCCCGTCGGATAGGAATTACATCTTTTGATGGAGATGATTCTTAGTGACGGAAGGGTGGAAATAATGATTCGTAATTTTCAATTAAATTAAATTTCTACTTTTCTACTAAGATTATTTCATTTCATTATTTTATTGCAAAGATCAACATAATTTTATATACAGCTACATTGTTTACATTTCTGTTCACTGTTACTTCGTTCGAACTGCCGCTGAAGAACGCCAAAAACTCCTTCTAAGTTCTTCCACGATTGCGTATGCTACGGGAATCCTACACACTATCAGTCTGACTGGCGCCATCATATTGTAGTATTTTTCAATTGTTTTGGGTTCAGTAACTTCAATTATGTGTCCAATACATTTAGCGCCACTCGTGGTTATCCGACCACAACTAAATCACTTCGTTATAAATGATTCTGATGATACAGAGACCCATAGTATTTATCAAGATTAGCGTTCGTTCAAGCGATTATTTACTACCGTCAAAAACATTTTTTTACGACCACATGAAATTCAGTTCTTTTCATTTTCGCCAAAATATTAGCAATTGTCTAGTTTCAGTAGCTCCATTCAAAAGAAGTCAACAGTTGGGAGCTGCTAGATAGCACTGTACATTGGTCGAAGTTTAAATTTATATCAATCATGACAGTCCTTTCTAGCCGCTCTTAACTTTTGCTGAATGCATACAATGGATGTCAAACTTATAAATGATGCATCTGTCGACAGTAGTTTAGTACCAAATGGTAGCTAACGGGAGCAGTCGCCTTCCAATTTAGAACACGGGATATTCAAAAAGTTACGGGTATATTCAACCACCGTCATAGTTGATTACTTTTAACTGCAGCATTTTCTCCTTTTCTCAGATTGTAAGGTACATCTATATATAATTAATGGCTTAATTTTGATCTACTTTATCTTATAATGTTTAAATTAGATTATTTAGAGTCATTTAGAGATGTCGGAGACTAAAAATGTACATATTTTGTAAATCTTTAGCTAAAACTACGACTATTGAATAAATTGCATAAATTTTTATAATGATTCCAAGAATTGTTAGAATTAAGCACGAACAGAATTAATCACTATAATTTAGGAGGAAATCGTAAAATCTAATTGACTTTAATTCTTCTTGTAAATGGGAGTTTAGAACTATCGGATAGAATCAATTACAATAGAAACGCGAGTTGAATAATTCATTAATTTGTGTAATCTCGCACAATTGGAAGAGCAGGAACTGAGGTAATGCCAGGGCTAAGTACATGCACACAGAAAAGTGTTTACTAAGAGCAAGTAAGACTTACTTAATTTAAGTAATTCTCATTCTCCTATATAAGCAAGAAAGTATTGTTTTCTGTGAAATATTTCACCTACTTGGAAATCCAAAGAAAATGAATGTAAGAAGGTCAACTTTCTTGGCCTTAGAAAACACTTTTCTCAGTGTGGAGGCACTTTCTATATTTTCCGAATAAATCATTCATTTATGGTTTATTCTTTACAAAATATTTTTTTACATTTAGGTGCAGTGAAAGACACAGATTTGAAAAATGTATTTGTTTTTGTACTACAATAAATGTAAGAGGTAAAAATAAGTACCTAGATTTAGAAAAGCTTAATACAATAGATCGACTATACCAAACTTTTACATGATAAGGATATAGAATCTAAGCCTTGTTCTAATTGGCCGTAGAACTTAAACGGCATATCATAGGAATTGCAAGATTTTGTATAAAAGTCCGACTTGCTCTGGAGCTGTCGCGTCATCTGAGATATAATTTTTTCTTAATTGTCGTACTTTTAGATTTATTCGTAATTTTCGACGTTGTCTTTTTTATGGAGCTATATTTTGATGAGATAAATATGGATACCACAATTGCTAAGAATCCAACGATAGTTCTAATAAGTCAATCCACTAATTCTGCTAATAAGCAAGCTTCATTGTAGAAACATATACAATGTGAGACAACCAAATAAATTGTTTATTAGCTGCGCAATTATTATTAAACTTTTATCAGTGATAGTTGCCATTAAGATTAATATTTTTGTATGAAATAATTTTTGTTGGAGGCTAAATCTGGCCAAGTGTGATTAAAATAGAAACTAGGGTTTCTAGTAAAGGTATTATTAGCGTTGAAGATAGAGCAACAATTATTAAGAGAAGTTGTTGTAAATCACTAAAATAATACGAATACGAAGTTTCGCTGGAAAATTTAAATCTTGAAATTTTACTACATATTTGTATGAACTCCTTGAAAAATTCTTATCTCAAATATCAAAAGTCACCAAACATAAATATTGGAATACCTACATATATGCGCTGCAACTGGTTCGCGCATAATACTAGAATCAGCCCGCCCTTAGTCCTGAGATTCCGTGCACTTTTAATTCCACTGTATCTTATTTCCGTTGAAATTTTGATAATTTTTCCTTTGATGAAATTTTTTTATCTGTGTTGTTTACTCCACTCCTAGGATACGAACCGTTGAATTTCCAACTCAGTACTATTATACCAAAACCACAATAGAAATACTTCATACCTTTAACTCATCGCATTTAATTTCAAGATTGAGAATGTGATAAGTATTTTAAACAAGGGTTGTTTGTTTGGAGAAGAATGTTTGACGTACTGATCGCAGAAGATGGCAATGCAGTTGTCACAAGAAGATTATTATGGATTTCTAATCCATCCACAAAATATGTTATACAGGGTGATTCTTATACACAAAAAGTTGGGGATTTATTCCTAATGACAAATAATGACTATTTAATACGTGAAAAAAATGTAGTAAAAGTTTTTTTACTTTCCTAGATATCCATGAAATTTACTTTCAAATCAAGATTACAGAGAACATTTTAAAATCATCACAGCAAGTGTTCGAAGTTATTTCCCATATTTTCTACAGATCATTTAGAGGGACTAAGTCGAGCTAGAAAAGAGATAGATCTAGAGTGGGACGGTTGTAACACATATACGGAATTAACGCATTGGCAAGCGTGCTATTCCGTATCTCTTTTCTAACTCGACTTAGTCCCTCTAAATGATTGGTATACACAATTGGGTTTGTCGAGTTCACAATCTTCCAGTAGCGCGGTTTAAACCAGGGTGTTGGCTGATTGTCTCGGTAGCAGTATGTACCCGATTTTGCACTACATTATCTAGATATTGCCGCACTTCCCACGAAACATTTCGTGGAGAAATCACATAGCAACAGGTTTCTTTTTGTTGAAACATAAATAACTCCTTTAACGTAAATACAAATCTTATTTTAATATACATAATCTATTTCACGCGAGAGCACATTAAATCGCATTAAGTCATTAAGCTGAAAATCTGTGGTCTAAAAAGCACGGCTATGTTGTAGAGTGAGTACTAGTCAATATGCGATGATCCAATCCAGTATACGTAGCATTTGTATGGAAGAGACGTTGAACGGAAGTTAGATTTTTGTTTATGCTGCCTCGATAAAGTTGGCAAAGAAAATTATTTTCTTAGGCATGTATTATTTGATGATTATGCAATTTAACAATGGATTAACAAATAGACACAGCTATCATTTTATTACGATATTGGAAATCGTTATGTGTTGAAGGAATTAGAGATGACTATGCAACTGATCTCTACTTTTTTGACGAATATTTCAATGGCATAACATGTTGGCATCTCTTGAAACGTGGCTTATGAACTCTACTGGAAAATGTTCTACTAGATGTTAAGACAAAAATTTCAAATTCAAGTATATCATTAATCACTTTTTAATCATTAATTTTAGACCTAGACATACTCACAATCCTTGATGAGGGGTTTAATATGATTTGGCGTAGAATAAATAAATTTCATAAAAATTAAATTTTCTCAAAATTAGAACTAGTTACAAAGTTCATATCACTTACCATAAAGAATTTGAAAATTGCATATAATACCATGTCTCCCATATAAAATAAACCAATTTTGATATCCAGAATTTTTTTGCATGGCTCTGTCTAATTGCAAGTAATTAAAAAAATGCTCCACTTTGATCTGCATATGTGACTGAAATCTCAAACCGATAGCTGTTGGGGTTTATGTACAAGAGATCAAGAGAATAGTCGTGACTCACTCTGTATAAATAGATCATATACACATCTACATATATAATAGCTATGCACTCCTCTAAGGAGTAATAATGCCTCTTTTTTCGAAGATCTTTAGATCCTGTATACTAGATGGATCAGTCCTTATTTGTTGCTTCATACCGGGCTTATTGTTTTCCATAGAATTCCGTCCCTCGCCTTTTCTTGCAAATTTCTAACGCCTGCATTTTTCAGGTTCCTGACTACCTCTTCTATCAATTTTGTCCTAGGCTGCCCTCTTCTTCTTGTACCACTAGGACTCCATGTTGAAATTGCTTTTATATTCTATTCTTCTCCTGTTCTCCATACATGACCGAGCCATTTTATTCTCTGCTTCTTGATTTTCTTCACAATATGTTCTTCTATATCTTATTCTAGTTCATGGTTCATTCCACTTCTATATTCATCCTGTGATACCTTTACTGGTCTCATTATTGTTCTTATTATTCTCCTTTCCAGCGTTTTTATATATTCTTCGTCTTTTTGCGTCATCGTGATTGTTTCCGCAGCATACAACATTACTGGTCTTACTAACGTTTCGTATATCCTCAGTTTACTTTTTTTGGTAAGGTGTTTACTTCTTAGCATTTTCTTGTTTGCGTTATATGCGCTATTTACTGCTATTATTTTTTCTTTTATTTCAACTTCCCTATCTCCGTCATTTGCAAACATAACTCCCTCACATTTCGAACTTGATTACTTTGGTTGCTGTTGTATTATTGTCAATTTCCATTATTTTCGTCTTATCTTCATTTAATCCCATCTTGCTGCCTTCCTTTTTTATTTCGTCTAGCATATTAACTAATACACCCTTTGTTTTCGCCACTAGTACTAGGTCGTCTGCATATGCTATTAATTGCTCCTCTTTTGTTCTCAGCGTTCTTCTATTTAGGTGTTAATTCTTCAATACTAAACTAAACAGTGTTGCCGCTAGTGCGTCTCCTTGTCTAACTCATTTGTTAGTTATAAACTCTTTTGTTTCTCCTTTTAGCGTTTGAGCGTATGAGTTTTTTTTAACTTTTCCGGTATTCCAAGTTCTTTAATAGCTTCCACTAGCTACACCCGCTTAATAGAGTTAAAAGCTTGTTGAAAATCTATGAAGAGCGTATGCATACTCATTTTATATTCGTATGCTCTTTCCATAATTTGCTTCACGTTATGAATAGCATCTGCTGTAGATCGGCCTGGTATAAACTCACACTGATAAAGCCCCATAATATCTGCGCTTAATTATTGTGGATAGTAGTTCATACGTCGCGCAGTGTAACATGATGCCTCTAGATTTCTTACATTCTTGTTGGTCTCCTGTTTTATGTACGGTAACTATTTCTCATATCTCCAGTCTTTCGGTATAGTTTCTTCTCTCCATATTCTCACAATTAATCGGTGCATGTTTTCTCATAATGCCTGTCCTCCAAATTTTATTAATTCATTCTGTATACTATCCTTTTCCGGAGCTCTACCATTACTACTCTGTCTGCTAATTTTATTTCTTTTAGAGTTAGTTCTTCAACTGAGATTTGATCATCCTCGCTCTCTCTCGGTAATGCATTTTGTAGCTGATAAATATATAAATAGATCATAAGATCTTTTATTTCGTAGGTATACTCCGGTGCATTCTTGTAGCTAATATGTTAACACAACAGAGGAACGTGTACCGTTCTGCCTGAAGCGTATCGATGAGTGGCTAAATGCCAGCCTTGAAAAACTACATCCTATTTAAGCAATGTGAAGCATAAATGAAACATAATAATTACATTCCTAGGTAATTACAAAATTTTTATTTTAAGTAGGTAATTGAAATATATTGATTAATAAGCTATAATTGTTAAGGAATCTAATCGAGATTGAAAACATTTCAAATGATTATACATACTACAATATTTGCAAGTTGTCGTGTCGGCGAATATCTACTGCTATTCCTTTTGAGTTTCAACAAATCTTCATTACGGTATATTCTCCTTTAACAACACATTCCCAAAAGGTCGCGCGCTGATTTCTATACTTTCGTTGTTCATTCGTTTCAATTATTCAGAATAGATGCATCCAGCGCAAAATTTTTTATAATTCTCGGAGGATGTATTTCCAAAGAAGAAAAATTACTGACAAAAGAGTTTTACTACGAATTTATGCTGGTACACAAAACTGTAACCCCTGTCGTAGAGTAGATCATAAAAACTCACTAAATATGATCCATCGTATAAAATTTATAATGCGTAGAATGAAGCGGCTCACATAGCTGTTTTTCTCATGTCTCCTTTTGTAAAATACCTCAACTTATCGAGTAAATAATACCTTTATTGAGTAATATCAGTATCTAAGAGATTAAACTTGTCGTCTTCCGTGTTTTCGATAATGATCTTCGATAATGATGGTTGTTGTTATGTAACAATCAACAATGTGACTGATAGGTAGGGGCGAAAATAAAGGGCTCTGTATTGATTTTCTAATAATTATCTATCGCTAATACGAATCAATTTTTACATTAAAGTCATAGCATTCTTTCTATCAATATTCGTAGTGCAGTATTATTTTTTATCATCAGTACATATATTACTAAACATTAAATGAAAAACTATAGTAAAAACTATAACTGTCAGTAACTGCTGTTGGAATAAATCCATTATTTTATCATTTAAAACACATTTTGAATCATTGTCTTTTAACTGACACTAGCGAAACAAATTGTAATGATGTTATACTAACTACTACAATTATAAAAATCATGTGTATAAAAACATGTTTCCGAAATAATACCGCCAACCTGGGCTACTTTAGGGCTTTGGGGGTTACATTAATCCAGGACGAAAAAGAAGATTAATTTTTTGTTAGTGACAACACTGGAGCTTTTGCAATAAGCTATGTGTATAATGTCGGAATAACACCTTAAGTAACCTATTACGAATGTAGGACCAGAATTTTTCTTCAAATTTTTGTTTTGATAGTAAGTTTTCAGTAAGTAAGTAAGTAAGTTTTCATTCGTATAACAAAAGAACTAGATTCTGGAGTACTTTGTGCCAGGACCAAAGTAGCTCTAGCTACTTACAAGTACCTTTTAAAAACCTATTTAATAGTTTAATAGTTTTCAAATGTTATGATTGTAAAATGTTATTATAGTTTTTTTCTTGTTCCGATTACTGGAGTAGACCATGACGAGTAATTACAACAAAAAGGTAGCTTCTAGGAACTACAACAATTATAATGCTGAGACCTTATAAGCTTGTTTGATGGATATAAAAAGTGACGTAAGTTCACAAACAGTTGCAAGTCAATAGTATAATAGACTTAGCAGGCAAACAATAAATAAGCTTAAGCAAACAAAATGTTTATTTGAGGCTCATATCAATAAATTTGGATTTTCAACTTTCTTGAAAAATTCAGGCGTACAGTAAATAGTATTGAAAACAATTTTTCAATACCTGATTGGACAGCATTATTAGGAAATGCCACCCAAACTTACCGGTGCACAGCAAACAACACAAAACGAGTAAGAGAGTTGCTACTTATGAAAAAAGATCAATGACATCTCATCAGTAGATACTATTCATTATTTTCAACCAATTTTATCACGATTAACGAAGTAATATTGTTTAAGATGCATATACCCGGCTTTTCAAAACCTTACAATTTCTTTCCTGTATATTACAATAACCATACATTGATCCCCAAAAACGCCTTACTTTTTGTTCGGTAATGATTACTATTGGAATCCAGAAAAAGAATGCAACCTGATCGAAATAGATTACATCTCTAGACGAGAATACATCATGAGGAAAGACCAACCCTACGAAACCAACCATAGCTCATTCCACGTGCTCTTACAGCGGACTCCTAGAGGTGTATACACCTTCTGTTATTGAACTGGGAAAGTGCAGCATACAAATTGACAACTAGAGACTTACACCAGGTCATCACGCTGAGATAAGATCACTGCAGCTATCTGCCGTAAATCGAAAGGATATTAAACATATCAAGTGATTGGCACACAACTTAGTGACTAAAGAGGTCACACCTACTGAGACAAAAGCATATCAGTGAAAAATAGTGTGGTACTTGTAATTCTGTTTGTTGTTATCTTTCTGGGATACAATGGCTGCGAAATATACGGAGCTGCTAACAAAAACGAAAGCGAGAATCCCCAAGTAGGGACTACTGAGCAAATTCCAATTTCTGCAATCTCATCTTGCTGAAGGACGAATTATATTGTAATATTACATATACAGGATGCCCATCTAGTACGCGGAAGACCAATATCTTGGTTAATAAGAGAGATAATTGAATCTTTCTTCATTTCCCGCGTTTAGCTTTTTCAAGATCTACAAACCATCATCATTTATTTTGTATCTACATGAAAAATAAAAGAGACTTTATTTATGGTATCCATATGAAAAAACTGACGGTCTTTGAGGTATTTGGCTTACTATATCCCAAATTTTGTGGTTACGCTAATTAACAGAAAAACTATTTTTTAATCAAATGTTAGGCAATAATGGTTCTTCAAACGGGTAACGGGTCGATGGCCGCAGTGGTTAGGCGGCCAACTATCGTTGTGGGAGGACGATAGGTGCCGGGGTTCAATTCTCTGGAGGGACGGTGACATTTTTTCAGAGTGTTTAATCTCGGATCGACTTGCCATTCGCTGTTGGGAGCAAAGTGATTAACAGCGCGGCATCATAAAAGGCGATATGATGCTGTCACAAAGCCGTTTAAACACAACTTATACACACAAAAAACTACACCACGAGATTTGCAGTGATAGCCAGACAAGCGATACAGCTTACGGAGTCACTGCAACTAAGCACCCACCACATAAAAAAAACACCGTGTCAGAAACTGACCTATCTAATTATTGAGAACTATAGAATCTATGGCAGAACTTGTTTCTGTGTACATTTACATAATGGTATATTTTTTCATACTTTAAAATTCCTAATTGATTAATAAAATAAAAAAAATAATATATAAATGTTAGGAAATGTGATTGATCGATAACTCACGTTAAACAAAAATGAATTTTTTGTCATTAGTGGTTCATTGAGAGGTTTTTTAAATGTCGTCACTAAAATAGTAGGTACACTAATAATTCTTAATTTCTCTAATTAGACAATTTTACACTATTTGTATGTAAACCGCAACAAGCGAATATTACTATTCTCGGATAGATATCTTCGAATAGTCATTTTTATTTTTGTCCTTCTTAATTGTCTTATTTCCCCAGAGTTCTTAAAATATGTTACGAAAATGTATGCGTTTAAATCACATACATTTCCTTCCTAATAATACCCGATGTAGAACATAAATAAACTGTAGATAATATTTTGGGTATACTTCATACAAAAAGCAGTTTGTGTGAGCAATTAATAACTGACATTCTGTTTTATGAGTTGGTACTTAATTTATGGGGAGCTGCTAGGACGTGTTAGGTTTTTTTTGCCTCAATTTTTTACAGAAACCGTATTATAGAGGTCACATGTGCTAGCTTTAAATCTTATTTTATGTCTCGTTTAGATGTGGAAGATGCGGTAAACATCAATTTTACTGCCTTCTCGTTTTCTGTTTTGATAATGATGTTATTTGATGCATGCCACTTCGTTATTTTGTCTATTTCGGTGCTAAGACTTATTTTTTCGTATTAAATAACAACGTGCACTGTTTTTGATTACTCCTATTCCCTTTTTTAATTTTAGGATTACCTGTAGTAAATATAATAAAAAATTGCAATGAGTTTCAGGTTAATGCATAATAAAGTATTTAATAGCTCTTAGTTAACCGAAAACATGAAAGGGCACAACATGGCAAAATACTACTAAATATATCTATAGATTTATACTTATTAATTAAATCAAAGACAGCCCTAGACAGCTGTTTAGCGTACTAACTAAGCAAATTAAAATTAATTACACTGGATTCTCAGTTCACATACTTAATTTGATCCTGGGCACTGGACGCAAATTATTTTTTAACTGCCAACTGAATTTAAGATGACCTCGACAGTCAATGGAATTATTGTTCACCAACCCCGTAAAAATTTGGCTGCCAAAGCTAGTTGTAATCCGATTTTGTTATGGATTGAAGTGGTCGTGAATCGAGATTCTATTGCACTCGGAAACTTTCGTGGTCCAGTACTTCATTTTTGACACATGTATGCACAAAAAATGCGTTACAGGTGTATTAACATAACATAACAATGTTTATTCATTACCTCACTAAAATGCATTGGAAAAGCTGAACGTATTACATACTTTAATTCTGTAAAAGATCTCCAATTTTCTATCCCGGCAGATTATTAGACGACCAATAATACGCATCGTATTTTTTAATTTCAGTTTCGCAGAAATACATCTACATTTCCCTGCAAGGTTCTAAAGAATTGAAGCTTGTATAAATTTGTTTGACTATCGAATTGCCCGCATAGCAATTGAACCACTTTGTATAAGTATTACTTAAAAGTAGATACTAACAGCTACTGGGCATTTTGCCAGCTTGTATTTAAAATAATATAATTAAAATTTTGTGTTAATACTTTTGATTTTTATAACAAGAGGAAATGCAGCAACAGTCCTTACATACAATATTTATTTACAGCTTGCAAAGTATAAATAAAACTATAAGAATAAAGCTATAAAACTTAACAAAACAATTTTTAATATCGTATATTTCGTGTCGACGTTACACATCAGATGTATTAGCATTGACACAAAATCCATATACGATTTTAAATATAGATTTGTGAAGTTTTGTGGCTTTATTCTTATGATTTTAGATCTATTACGTACTTATTTACTATTTATCCCCTACTAACAAATTGACCATTATTCTTTCAAAATACGACTAACTATATTTGTTAACACATAAGACAAGACTATCATGCGGCTTCCAGATTTTGACAGCGTCATATTGTAATATAAATACAGTACAGTAATAAACGAAATACAAAATAACAAAGTAAAATATGAATAGAAAAATACAAAATCTACTAAATTGGCGTTTCGCCACTAATGTAAGTGACTTCTTCAGGAGCGAAAAGTGAGTGGGAGATGCCACTAAGTTACGGTAACTCCACGTATAAATCACGCTAAAGACGAACACCTTCTGAAGAAACCACTTATGTGCATAAGCGGCAAAACGTCGAATTAATAGATTTTGTAATTTTTTTGTGATTTTATTTTACTTTATTATTTTGTACTTAGTTCACTTTTGTTTTATATACAGATGGTGCGACCAAGATGGGGTGGACTATTATAATTAAACGGTGAGTAATTTTAAAAACCTTTTTGCATTTTGATTGAGGGCTACGTGGGCTACGTTTTAAAAATATTCTCTTTATACAAGGTTGTCGAAGCAGCCCGTGACGAATCAAACGTATGTTTTTTAAATGAGACACTTGGCACTAAATATTATAATTCTGCTAATTACTATAAACAATTTGGTATAACTTTAGTTGGGCTAAAACATATAGTTACGGAGAGAAAAACGATTAAAGTTGAAAAAACGCTCCAATATCATCCATTTTTTGTAAGAACCGGAAATGAATATTAAAAAACTAAGTGTATCACTAAATGTACTAAATTCTTGAGTAAAATGATGTTCTACACTCGACTTAAAATTATAGGCCATTATATAGGACGATCGAGTTTTGTAAATCCATTTCGAAATTAGTTTTTGTTTAATGGGACACCTGAATATTATTTTCATGTGTTAAAAACATTTTCAGCAGCCCTTTTGACTAAAGGTTTTTAATCAAATTCACCATAAATGCAATAGTTTGAGACTTGTTACATTTAAAGAATTAAAGTAGTAGTAGTAGTAGTAACAAGCAATACAAAAAATATTGAGTATGCAAAGAATGTAAGAATTTTACACCGATTTAATGATTGGTAATCCAAAATTATTAAGCAGTACTACAATAGATGATCAAGCAATGATCCGGTTATACGAATACATATTTAGAGCGGATCGGTAAATTATAATTTAACTTTTTGTGAAGTATGTTCCGAAATATTGTTAAAATTGCGCGTGTTTGTAAAAATTTTTCATAAATGCAGTTTTCTGGGATTTACTACAAATAGTTAAATACATCAAGTTAGAATATTAATAACTTTAATTGCTTTTTTGCCGTAATTATGGGTTTCAGAACCAACTGAATTTATATCAAATTGTTTATAGTAATTAGCAGAATCGCTTATAATATTTTAATACCGACTGACTTATTCAAAAAAACATAAATTTGCTTCGTCACCGACTGCTACGATTATCCTGTATAAAGAAAATATTTTGAAAATGAAGCCCACGTAGCCCCCAATAAAATTGCAAAAAGGTTTTTAAAAATGCCTCACCGTTTAATTATAATAGACTGCCCCATTTTGGTTTCACCACCCTGTATATATACATTACTCTATTATAACGCAGTCAAAATCCGGAAGCTCCCATAATTGAGATTCGGACCGTGAAAACCTTCGGTATCATTTAACATAAGAGCAGAAATATTACTTACTAATCTATATTATAGGTACTAATCTTATTCAGCAGCTACAACAATGATAGAGTCGTGTCTGGTGCACTTTATGCAAATTTACTGTTCATGTACACACTATACCATACTTATGTATGTACGTATGTATGTGTATACCATACTTATATGTACAGTGGACAGCAGCATAATCGATACCGTTACGGAATTTCCTAAACCTTAATAGCAATGTAGAGGGGGTTATGTTGTGCGACCTTCAGTTAGGATTTATAGTAGATATTATTATTAGTAGATAAGGTCGACGTTAGCTTGCGGTGGTCTCGATTTAAAAGCTGGCCACGTACATATAATGTAAATTCTATTACTTCATTATTATTAAAATAATGCGACTGCTTTAGCAAGCTATGAAATTGTACCGAGAATATCAATGGTTTTATTTACAACTTTCATTGACATATCAACTACAGGTATTTGGTTATCTTTCATTATAGACGTGATCAAATTACAGATACTGGTGACTCAGCGAGGTTTGCTATCCAATAATGAGAGCTTTCAGGCAAAGTTTAAAAAATCTCAAAATCTAATACAAACTGTTTTAATCCTATGTTAGATTTAGAATAAAAATATTCATCTTACAAATCATAAAATTTCAGCTTTTACTGTGTGTTTTGATTCTGCGTTTACTGATCGACTAATTATAGCGATATATATACTACACCAAAGATTCGGAACAATAAATACTTCTACAAGAGTGGTATATTTTGATAAAGCTGATGCAATAGTTTATATGTAAAAATGATAATGTTTATAGTGACACTGTATGAAATAAAAAGCACATTAAACAGCAAGTGTTTGAAAACAAAATGTCTAAAATAAGTTTTGGATACAAAGTGAGGTGTAAAATAGGCTTGAAATGTTAACTGGTGATTAATTGGCTTTTTCTATTAAAAACCAAAAAAGAACAAGTTCGTTTGATATTTTTTTCCACTAAACATCTGGTTTTCTTTTCTTTTGAGGCTGCCAAATATTTGTAGCTACGATAAAAATTGAGAAATTCAGTAGTTATTGCCGATATGCAGGTAAATACTTGTTAATTTAAGTTCCCATTCAAAAGTTTCTATCGTCCTAACTTGGTTCATTCTATTATTTTTCACAGACTGAAACTGAAACAAGAACTAGAGGTTCACAAAATTATGAACCGTATTCCTTATTAATTGACGAATATTCTCTGACAATGTTCACATTGTTTGGAGATAGGAAATTATGACCCCATATAAGTTAACTACTTAGCCTTCATAAGAATGTCGATAAATCTTAGCGTACATTGCACATGTTCCTCCAGCTGATATCGGATAAAACTTATGAAGGACACGGAAGTAGAACAATGTGAAGAGACAAAGTTTGGGAAAAGGCGAAGAAAATGCCACTCGGGTTTTATTGTTAGTAGAAACAATAGCAGTATTTATACGACAATGGAGTAATTTCTTTCATAAACGTTGCGAACTTGGTTTTATATCGCCATAATTTTCCAAAGCACATATTAGTATCACTTTAGTTAATGTAGCGAATGTGGCTTGTCGTAATTATTAATAATAATAATAATAATAATAATAATATTTATTAGTCCTTTCGACTATAACAAGCATAGGACACGTCAACAAATAGAAAATACAATACAATAATAACAAAACATTACATTAGATTTCATAGTCATTCAAAAACTCATTGAAGGAATAATACACCTTATCATGCAGAAATTGTTTCAACTTTACCTTAAATATATTCACTGGCATCTCCTTAAATCCGCATGGCAATTTGTTGTAGGCTTTAATAGCCATATACTTGGGGTTTCTTTCCGCCAAAGAGAGTCTGTGCCGAGGGAACTCCAGCGAGTGAACATTTCTTGTGTTGTAGGTATGATAGTGACTAAGATTAGTGAATTCCCGAATGTTATCCTGTACATAGAGCTCTTTTTTGTAATTTGAAAATGGTATTGGAATCTGATGAAGCACCCCATGCAATAAGACCGTACGATAACAAGGAGTGAAAATATGAAAAATAGCACATTCTTAATGTATTAACATCTAGTTTTTGTTTTAATGCAGCCAAAGCAAAACATGCGGTGCCTAACTTTTTACGTAGAACATCTATATGGCTTTTCCAACTACACCTTGAATCGATAGTAAGTCCCAAGAATTTTGTGGTACTTACTTGCTCAATAGTTTTATTATTGACTGTTATGTAATGGGAAAATAATCGATCTGATCTTGTTACTTGAAAGTCTATAAAAACTGTTTTCTTGCTATTTAAATATAGTTTCTTTGACTGAAAATACTGGTTCAGGTCAGCCATAACATTATTAGCTTTCAAGGCAATCATGTCATTCTTACCAGCCGTAACGAGAACCGAGGTATCATCTGCAAACATTATTGCGTTTGATACTGTCATATCATTTACATATAATATATATAATAGTGGACCAAGGACACTTC
Organism: Holotrichia oblita; assembly: GCA_023690525.1. NCBI lineage: Eukaryota > Metazoa > Arthropoda > Insecta > Coleoptera > Scarabaeidae > Holotrichia > Holotrichia oblita. Next base: position 142,123,557 of record CM043015.1, on the reverse strand, counting down.
CTTGGGCAATTCCTCTTCGTAATATTAATTTGGTCGATCTGACACCCTCTAATTCTACATAATGCACTCTGTTCTGCAGATAGCTTGCAAACCATGAGAGTGCAACTCCCCTAATGCCATAGGATTGTAATTTTGTTAATAAAATGTGATGGTCTACCAGGTCAAAAGCTTTGCTCAAGTCTGCAAAGCATCCAATATAGGATCTACCTGCATCCAGATTTATATACAATTCATCGAGAAATTTTAATATAGCCGATACTATTGAATTTCCTTTCCTAAGCTCAAATTGATTACAGTTTAATAGTTTCTCTTTTTCAAAAAACTCGACCAGCCTAGTTGCTACAAGCCTTTCAAAGATCTTGGAAAAAATACTCAAAATTGATATTGGCCGATAGTTATCAACTATCGATGTCGAACCACTTTTTAATACGGGTTTTATTTTAGAAATTTTTAATTCTTCAATGAAGGAACCGGCTTAAAAGGAGTTGTTTACTATCTGAGCGAGTGGGTTTGCAATTTCGTTAATACATTCCTTTACAAGGTTAGTACTATAACCATCATAACCAGAAGAACGCGTATTTCTGATACTCTTCACGATACTAATTATTTCATTTTCTGTTGTTGGATGTAAGAAGAACGTGTTCGGATGGGCGCATACAGTCGTACCACCACATGTATTACTGATTTTTATAGCAAACACGTCAGATATAGTGTTGAAATACTTATTGAAGTGGTTTGCTATATCCAATGACTCTGTTAGTATTTCATTTTCAGTTGTTACCGTCGCTATTTTTCCATTTGCCCTGTTTCTAACGGGATTTATGATATTCCAGGCTGCCTTCATTTTGTTTGTTGATGAGTTTATAGCTCAATTATTATTTATTTCGTAACGTTCCGGCAAGGTTTCTATCTATATATCTATATATTTAATACTTTATGCGATATAAAGCGTTTCGAAAACGGTTGCGTAATATGTATCACAAATTAAGTGAAAACAAATTACATGTATTTAATTTAATTGTTTTAATTAATGATTAATATTTTAAAATTAGAAGCAATTGTCTTGCGTCGATAAAAGCGTCATAATTACTCGTGCAAAACTACTGTACTAAGTTTAATCTACTTTTGTTTTACAAGGTATCGGGAGGATGAGTATTCTTCACACCAAAATTACAAAAAATGTGGTATTAATATGATTTCTAATCCTGGATAACATTAATTTTGAAATTGAATGTACATTATCGTACATCATTGTAACACGTACATAAAACTCATCAAATGAACGGACCCAGATTTCTGTCAATATAATTGATTTTCACAGGACATATTTCTTGCTGAAATGGTACATAAGCTTGAAAGCCCGCATTGCTAATGAGCAGAGCTGCCAGTTTTTCCAAGCGGCAGCACCATCGCATATGACGATCTTGCAAATAGCCATAGGACCATACCGGACGGTCGTAACACCAACTCTATACGCGACACTTCTCTGACGAGATTGAGGCAGGTCAACGTCTCATATCCAAACAACGGCCATCTCTGATTTTTCCCTGTGTATTTCATATGAGGTTAAAATTAGTGTTCGTATTTTAAGTGGTTTTTCATAGAATTATGATTATTTAAGGACCTTTTTTGTGTTAGGTAGGTCCTGCAAATTGTAGTGAATCATTCAACACAATCTTAAGTGTAGGTTTTGCGTATTTGCAGAATTATAGACGATTATTCATTGGTCATGTTCAGTTAGCACATTAGTAAGTCACCAGTAGCTACCGATGAGTGAAGTACCGCACTGAATGCCTACCCCTTCTATGGAACAATGCTTATGGTATAGGTATTCAATACACTACTTCACTGGTCGGTAGCTACCGCTGATTTACTAGGTTTGTTCTGGTTTAGAAAAATAAAGGTCCTTGGACGTCCGACGCAAGCGCAGTTGATAAAAAGCGTTCTGGTTATTTCCGTACTGTTTTTGATTTGTGAGTTATCTCGTTGCGTTACAGAAGTATCCACAATTATTTTGAACCGTCACAGATCGTTAATGGTCCGAGCTGTAGACAAAGTTCGGCAGGTTTAGCGGCGCACGCGCTTTATCATATTTAAGCCATTGAACACAACTTACACACACAAACTACACCGCGAGAGTTGCAGTGATAGCCAGACAAGCGATACGGAGTCACTGCAACTAAGCACCCACCACACATAAAAAAAAAGTATTTGCAGGCGATTATTTTGGTGAGGTTAGCATCAAACAACTGTGACAGCGGCTATGTTTGTAAAGTTTTGGATCTATCAAGGTGGCTTTTTTATGCAATGAACGAATTAGTAGCTTTAGTATTGGTATTTACTTTACGTTAATACAACTTATACAAATGTAACAGAGTTAAAATTTGTCTCTTGTAAAAAAGTTGTCATCTTCTGTTGATTCCAAATAAGTATTCACCTGCGTTTTAAATGTTAATAATCTGTATATCGTGTCTTTATTGTATATTCTAGACAATTCTAAAAGTAGTACATATTTATTTTGTCCACATGACACTACAATCAAGCAAATACTTGTTCTGGTTTTGTGCAAATATCCACAACAATTCAAGCAGTTTTGCACCTACGCATTCTGTCCGGCGCAGTTTTATAACATCTTACGAACTAAAACAAAGCTACTACTTTGCTTGCTGAACACAACCAATGTCACTGTATGCTATCTAAGAATAGGTATACGTTGAAATACTGCTGTGTGTTATTATGTATTTTTATTTTTGTAAGTAAAAAAATTACATTTTCCGTTGTTTATTAAAAATAGAATTTTTCCCCAACATCTGCAGAATCAATAGGATCAATGTTTTAAGAATTCTTTGTCTACTTCTATCTGGAAAGTGTTTCTCCAAATATACAGTTGCACTAATAGGTAGCAGGACATAAAGATTCGGAAAATATTACTAATTTTATTGTATTTGTAAACAAGGGTTTGTACTAAGCATATCAGCAATTATCAGCACTTATACATACACTATTCTTTGTGTAATAGGAGCTTCACTGTATCTAGTAGACAGTTCTGAACAAATAAATGCTTTTTGTAGTAGTTGATAGCAGCTGATGAGTTGATATACATTTGTGAGTGGTTTGTCGTGCATATTTAAATACAAATACGAATATTTAAATGCCGTAAGGTGCTTCTTAATAAGTTACGTAGAAATAAACGAAATAGGAGAATCTGCAGATTTGAAATACGATGATGCAAAAATAATATGTTTTACGTAGACAGCTTCAAGACAAAGTTGCACCACCGACTATCTTACTTGTATCACCACTAGATATCAAATGCCAGTTTTCTGCATATAAGAACATTTATGGCCATTTGCATCGCATTGTTTAAGCGCACCTTTACCATTAAGGTAGTAATGGTAAGTTGCGCTTAAACAATGCGGTGCAAACGGCCATTAGACAGGACGGCGAACATCCCTGTCTCAATCGACCGTAGAAAGATACTTGATGCTTCAGAATTTGAAATGGAAGTTGTAACAAAATTTAGAATTTAGATAGCGCTTTGCCAAGACATATTGAATGTAGAAATAAAGTACATAATATATTCTAAGTCCTTAAGTAGTATTTCAAGGTATGTCTCATAATTTACATATACCTATGCTCTTTTCAGTTAAAGAAGCGTTATTATTCTTGTTGTTTGTATTGTTGTGTTACTGTAGTTATTGTACCATAGCGGCGCTATTACTAGTATTATTAGTATTTTTGCTGTTTGTTACTTCTTACTTGGTACATTCAGTATTTATTTATTGTTGTTGTTTCGATAGTGTATTAGCATTCCAAAATTGAATTTTTTTTTAATGTGGTGGGTGCTTAGTTGCAGTGACTCCGTAAGCTGTATCGCTTGTCTGGCTATAACTGCAACTCTCGCGGTGTAGTTTTGGTGTGTGTAAGTTGTGTTCAAATGGCTTTGTGACAGCATCATATCGCCTTTTATGATGCCGCGCTGTTAATCACTTTGCTCCCAACAGCGAATGGCAAGTCGATCCGGGATTAAACTCTCTGAAAAAATGTCACCGTCCCTCCAGAGAATTGAACCCCGGCGCCTGTCGTCCTCTCACAACAATAGTCAGCCGCCTAATCACTGCGGCCATCGACCCGCTTTTTGATTGACAAATATGTTAATAATTTCAATCGAAACATATCGAAGCGTATTTGCATTTTGGATACTATGGGCACGATTAAGGTAAGTCTTAGCCGTTACTAAGTATGTTTTGCTGTTTCTACTGTTAAAATAATTTTATTCACATTCGTGTCTTACTTAATGAACATATTTTTTAACTAGTACAACTCTCACAAGACATTTTTATTAATACTCTAGTTACACTTGACTTGTTCGTAGCATGTTATTGTGATATACATCATATGTAGCAGCGACCCTTAAAAATTTATCCCATTTATAACTTATTATATTTTTCTTATATTTAGACCGTATTTAACCTGTACTGCTTGAATTCAAAAGATAGGTCTCACATTCGATAAGGTCCTGTATATTTTTCGACAAGTCAATAGCTAACTGATTAACTAACATTAACTAAACATTTCTTTATACTTTATGCACCATTTCTAATTAAATTTCCATTTTTTAGTATTTTTTGTTATGTAACTGTATGTTCTAATGCTTATTATTGGCAGAACAATATATATTATCTACAAAGGTTTCAATAGAAGGCGGCAATACTGAGGAAGAGAGGAAAGTGAATGTTCTGTAAGTGCAAATGACAATATATCTAGTGGAGTTAATTTAAATTTTCTGGAGAAACTAAATGTGCTATTAGAGCAGCACCAAACAGTTTTAGCTACAAATGCTTTACCTACATATTCATCTACCCATACGTTTACCTATTCCACTACTATTAAAATGTGCTACGACATGTGAGCAGCTAGACATGTCTCTTTGTAAATCTTTTTAAATGCATGTAGAGAGCAATGATCTTTAAATTAAGAATAAACAACCAATTTCGAGCAATCCTTCCTCCTATATCAAACCAAATTTCACTAGACCGGTTTCATTAAATTGTATATAACAATACAGTAGTTGTTTCGTACTTCCTGCATTAATTAAAATATGTTTATCCGTTTCACTGCATGTATTTGCCTCAAACTTTGCACATTCTGTGATTAGATACGCCATGCCATGCATATTTACTTTCCGAAAGCTCAATTGCGTCTTAAATAAAATTACATTTCAATCTAACTTACTACACTAAACGTATCATGCGATGCAATTCGCGCCAGTATTGCACATGTGAACATATACCACCCGCTTATGCCTTTATTATTGGATGCCCCTAGCATTATATCGTATTATTCAACGTCATTGACATAGTGATATATGATTATATACGAAATGTAAAATATGAATGTATAGTACCCAGGCAAGTACATAAATACACACTATTTTGAGTTATATTAATAATGATGCTTGTTGTACCAAACAATGGAAAATAAGTTCTAATATTCGCATATCTGATAATTACATTATTCATTATTCTACCGCTACTAGTACCAAAGAGTAGAGTTACAAAGAGGGTGCACTAGAGCTATAATGAATGAATGCGTAAAATAATTCTTATGGCCTCGATAGAGCGATCTGATTGGGAACACCGAAAGTTGAACACCAAATTTTGATTGGCTAGTATTTATTAATGAAAATTTTGCAGAATTACTTTAGCCAACACGCGATTTGCAAAGTCACTAAACCGAGAAACTTTGGAAATATTAGAATTTAATGCAATTAAAACTTTAAAATATGTGAAAGTATTGACATAGTGAATGTTAGAAGTAAAAAAAAGAAATACTTTTTTTGTTTCTACGTAAAACGTAACATGTAGTAAATTATGAACTACCAACTTAGAAAAAATGCAACCAAGACGATGATTTTAAACTTACTCCAATTTTAAATATATTCGATATGTGCGTCGGTCGTTTAAAATCATATATATACATATAAATGTCACTTTATAAAATCTTACACAGCTAAAATAAACCAAAAAACCGCGTAAAACTTTGATAAATTCGTGTGTTCAATCGAAGTATTGACAGCATCGGTTCATTGAACTGTTGTCAAAATTTATAGTATTTCTCAAGGTTATAAGATTGTTTTGGCGCCAATAGCTAAGTGCACTCTCTTGTTACTCTTTGCTAGTACTTTATGTTATAATTTATATCTCTACACAAAGGCACGAAGAGTTCTCATTGGAAGTTTCTAGGGATGCAGTTATAAGGGAAATGTAAAATTTTACCACCTTACTTAATATTTTCACGAATGATCTACTGTCGGTACACATCAAGTCTATATCAACTTGCTTACTTTAAAAAGAACATGATAATTTTTGTTCTATTTTTAAATTCTCCGTCAAATTTCGAGTAAATTTCATGTACCTTGTCCTATACCATATTCAAATAACGATGAATTCATAGAGATTTTGGACGATATCTTATCGACTGTTGCACGCAAGTACAGATCATTTAAACTACGTGTATGTGGCGAGTTTAACCTAGATCTACTAAAAAGTAATGACAACAAGATAAAAGCATTTATGGATAAAATATGTACATTTAACTTACATCCGTCTATTGATACACCGACAAGACAAACTCATACATCTGCTACTCTGATAGATAATATACTAGTAAATATTAGTGAATATAAGGCAAATATTGTAATAACAGCATTGTGTGATCATTACGCACAAGAAATACAGTTATCAATTGCCAATCTGAAGCAGAGTAAAAAAAAGATACGAATAAATAAAATTTCGGAGGATAATATGGTCCAGATTTATAACGACCTAAGTAATGTGAACTGGATGGAATTATTGAATCATCCGGATCCTGTGCTACAGATGGAAAGACTGCTGTATATCGTTCATAGGACTATATTAGAATACTGCCCTGAAACGATCGTGAGTACAGATTCTCACAGTCGTAAACCGTGGATGAAAATGACTTAAAGATAAAGTGTAGGATAAAACGACAACTGTATAGCGGCGTTATAAATGGTCGTATCACGGAGAACATGTATCAATATTACAAAAATCACTTAAGAACTATGATTTCGAAAAGAAAATGTGAATACTATTCTAATTACATTGGAAATTCTTCAAATAAGGCTAAAGCAATGTGGTCTGTTGTACATGAGGTAACAGGTAAATCTAAAAACAGTACTGTACTTAAGGAAGTCAAGATAAACAATAATGAAACAGCTGAAGAAACATTAAACAATGTAAACTTGTTTTTTGCAAACTTGTGTAGCAAGAAAGAGTGAATCTGAAATTCATAGAATCGAATAATAACTCCATGTTTTTGAGTAACACAACGCCAATGGAAGTATATTGTACGTACTATAAACGATCTATGAACCACATCTGCTGTTGGACCAGACAAAATTCCTACGAAGGTTCTAAAATATTGTGCAGATATAATAAGTGGACCGATGTCTACTATTATAAATAGCTGCTTTCAGAGGGCCATTTTTCCGGAACAGCTTAAGCAATGTAATGTAGTACCAATACATAAGAAAGGTGACAGGTCGAAGGTAGCAAACTATCGCCCAATTGCATTAATACCGGTACTTGCAAATGTCTTCGAGAAAGTAATACTGGAGAGAATGTTGGATTTTATAAATAAATACAATATAATATCTGATGCACAAAATGCGTATATCAGAGGCAGATCAACAGCACGATCAGTGTACCTAACGCTGAAAGAGATATTGAAGGCAATAAACGATAAAGACAAAGTAGCAAGTGTTTTCCTAGATTTGTCGAATGCTTTCAACAGTGTGGAACATGGAATATTATTAGAGAAACTTTATCTTATGGGTTTTAGAGGTCCAATACACAATATATTGAAATCTTTTCTCAGTAATAGAAAACAAAGAGTAGTTTTAGACTCAAATTACGGTACAGAAGTCGTATCAGACTGGACACCTGTAAAAAGAGGAGTCCCCCAGGGATCAATTCTGGGATCAATATTATTTCTATTATATACTAACGACTTGCCAAAAGTACTGCCTCATAAAATAGGCATGTTTGCGGATGATACGTTTATTGTGATTCACGCAAGAGATACAAATCATATGATTCAGGAAATAAGTGTGAGTCTTCGGCATCTGGAGGAATGGTATCGTTCTAATAATTTAAAACTAAACGTTGAGAAGAGAAAAATTGTAAAATTTTTCCTAAGAAAAGAAGAAGATATCCAGATAAACTACAACGACACAATATTAACCTCCTCGGAACAAGTTAAGTTTCTAGGTGTAGTGCTGGACTCCCGTATCAACTGGACATATTGACTATCTTGCAAAAAATCTGCACTCTTTTATTTATGCGCTTCGTATCATATCTACTTCGGTGAATGAGAGTACTGCTCGGGCGGCATACTACGGATACATCTACTCGAGAATAAAATATGGTATTTCGTTTTGGGGAAACTCTGTGGATGCACCCAGAATTTTTAAACTGCAAAAAACTTGTATACGTTCAATATTTCAGTTGTAGCGACGAGAATCGTGTGCAAACATCTTTAAAACAAAGAAACTACTTACAGTGCCGAGTATTTACATTTTTGAGTGCTTGTGCTTTGTTCGTAATAATTACAATGATCTGTTCAGACAGTATGAGATGGATCATGAGTACGATACGCGGGGGAATAAAAGTGCGGTTCTAAAAATTCCTCAAACTGTGACAACATCGGTATATAAAGGAGTTGTGACTCAAATGTTAAAAATCTATAATCACTTACCGACTAAATATAAGGATTAATTCGAGAACACTTGGTCACAAACGCATTTTATAATATACAAGATTATTTTTCGTGTAAAACTTTTAGTAACTTGTAAATGTAGGCATATTTATATTTTATTTTTTTTTTGTAATTTTTTTTTTTTGTAATTTTTCTTTTTCATTTTTGCTTTATTTTATTTTGTATTGTATATATGTACTTTACTATGACGCGGTCAAAACCCGGACGCCCTCATAACAGAGACTCAGACCGTGGAAGCCTTCGATATCGTTTAACAAACCTCCACGGGGAGGAAATTTTCCGTAAAACCCAAACCTTTTCTAAGCTACGCCCCAAACTATCTACCCTTCTGTGCACCCTTACCTTCTTGTCTCGCTGTCGCGACCACCACGTTGTCCCAAAATTTCTCAAACTTTCTCACCACATCAGCACTTCAGTATCTCGATCTATCTTAAGACGAGTCAGCTTAGCACTCATCCGCGAACGTATCAAATATTGCCGTCGCGAATTAGATCTTGTATCCAGGAATCTTCTTTCCCTTCATTTAGAACTCTCCAACACTCTGTCTGAAGATGATTGGTCCCTCTTAGATCGCATTTCTTCTATCCAAGCTCAAAGATCCTCAGAACGCATAAGGGAAAATCATATTCGAAAATTTCAATTGCTTGCTCCAAATAACAACAAAGTCGAAACCCATTCATCATCAAAAACGGTCAAAAATCTATCGTCACACCCCCTGTCGGAAGCTGAAATTCTAGTATTATCCAAAGGTTTAAATTTCTCTGTGACTCCCAAAAGCATTCCAAAAGAGGACATCATCTCTTTGGTAGAATCATCCATTCGCACACTCCCTAAAGAAAATGCCGATATTATTCGTTTTGAAACAGCCAAACGTCTTTCTTCTGCTAAACCTCCTCAGCCAAACTTATCCAAAGTAGAACGTTCAGCGCTAGGTTCTCTCAGCGCCAACAAAGACATAGTAATTCTTCCTGCTGACAAAGGAAACACAACCGTCATTCTAGACAAGTCTCAGTACGTGTCCAAAATGTCAGATCTCTTACAAGATGGTAGCTACACCCAGTTGTTACGTGACCCCACTTCGAAATTTGAACGGCAAATCTCTTCATTAATTAAATCCTCTGACATTCCTTCTGACATACAGAAACGGATACTACCCAAGGAATCCAAGCCACCTAGGTTGTACGGTCTTCCAAAGATCCATAAACAAAACCTACCTTTTCGACCCATAGTTAACACTATAGATTCGCCCACCTATAGCTTGGCCAAATACCTCGCTCATACTATTAAGAAATACACAGGCAATGCTCCTTCTCACATTCTAAATTCATCGCACTTTGTTAAACTCATTTCTGAAATCTCTATCGAACCCGAAGATCTTCTTGTCAGTTTTGATGTTACCTCACTCTTCACTAAAGTGCCTGTCGCCGATTCCGTCGCTATAATCCACCAATTATTGATCCAGGACAACCAATCCCCAGATTTAGCCAAGTTAGTCGAGAAGTGCCTTACTTCAACGTACTTTACCTTCCAGGGAAAATACTATCATCAAACCTCCGGCGCCGCTATGGGATCTCCACTTTCCCCGGTTGTAGCTAATATCTTCATGGAGGCTTTTGAGACCACTGTTTTAGAACATACGAATTTAAAACCCAAAACTTGGTTAAGATATGTGGATGACACCTTCATTATCTGGCCACATGGCAAAAACACTCTGCCTACTTTCTTGGATTTCCTCAATATTCAACACTCCGACATCAAGTTCACCATGGAGATTGTGAATAACGGTTCCCTGCCTTTCCTTGATGTGTTGGTTACTCGTCTACCAAATGGTCGTTTAGGTCACTCCGTGTACAGGAAACCCACACATACCGACCGATATCTTCATGCCAGCTCACATCATCATCCAGCACAAAAGCAATCGGTAATCGGCTCTCTAGTACATCGCGCGATCTCAATTTCCCAACCCGACAACATCGACAAAGAATTGAAACATGTAAAAACTGCTCTTTTACAGAATGGCTATACCTCCGGCAACATACAAAGGGTCATAAATAGGTACATTCATCCACGGTCTCCTAAGGTAGCACCAGAATCTAGTAATCAGCTAAGTACCATCGTTCTTCCCTACATCCATGGCGTTACAGATCACATCGGTAGAATTCTTCGTAAGCAAGATATCCAACCCATCTTTAAACCTTTAAACAAGATCTCCCAAATTCTTCCTTCGCCCAAGGACACTCGCCCTGCTCTCTCCCATAAAGGTATTTACAAAATTCCCTGTGACTGTGGCTCAGTGTACACTGGCGAAACTGGACGTTCTATTCAAACGAGAATCAAGGAACACCAACGGTACGTTAAGTCACGTTCCTCAACACACTCAGCCTTAGCCGAACACTTCATAGATACGGGCCATAAAATTTGTTTTGATCAGGTATCTGTTGTAAGCAAGTCTCATCGCTATTTTCCACGAAAGGTAAGGGAAGCTATCGAGATCCAGAGACATCCTCAAAATCTCAATCGCGATATTGGTTACCCACTCTCCATCATTTGGAAACCCGTCCTTTCCGCTTCTTCGACCCGTGCTCACTGTTCCGCATCGTTGCCTCGTGCTCACCGTTCCGCTTCCCTGCACAATGGTAGGTATATATACCCCTGCACGTCCATCTTCTCCTTGTCAGAAGGTTTTCGCCTCTAGCGTGGTTGACACGTCGAGTTACCGTGACCTTCTGGCGCCCCTCACCTAGTTTTGCTCCTGAAGAAGCCACTTACATTAGTGGCGAAACGTCGAGTTTGAGTAAGTTGTATATATATATATATATTTTTTTTTTTGTAATTTTTCTTTTTCTTTATTTTATTTTGTATTGTATGTATATATGTACTTTACTATGACGCGGTCAAAACCCGGAAGCCCTCATAACATATTTATATCTATTAAGTTATTCTTTGAGATCAATTTTATTTAAATAGGTATTTCCAATTTTTTTTACATGTTCCCCTATCGTTGTGACCCTACATGTGACCCTATGGTTTTTTTGAATAAATACTATTATTATTATTATGCCAAAAATCAATAGTTTTCGAAATATTTCAATTTTTTACTTACAGAACTTAAACTTTCAACAGTAATAAAGCGTGGGCCATGACTGTCAAAGATATATGACAACTTCGTAATAAGTTATTTGTGTATCCATTAGGTATGTTTTGACAGTTCTCTTTAAAAGTTTCTGTTTCATAGCAAGTAATGGTAAACTTAGGATTTACAAATGGCTGTGATATCCAGTACCTAAGTTGACATTTTGTTAATTCTTCCCCAAGTTATTTACCCTCAAAATAACCAATAGCTTGAAAGGATTATTTAATTTGGAGATAAGTAAAAGGCTTGACTAGGTATTTAGAATAATAATTGAATTACATTATAGTTTACACACATTATAAATAATTAAACATAAAAAATATTAAACAAATACAAAAAGGTTCTAAACGTTTATTAATTCTTTTTATTAAGTTAGAACTCGTAATTAACTAACATTTGCATCGTAAATAACTATTTTTAATGCAGTGAATTGTTCTCGTGGATAAAATCAGGTCCCCCGCGCAATTTCTAATGAAGATATTAGATATGTAGATAATCCGTAAAATATTCTGAAACATTAATTTTATTGTCAACTACTGTGTTATTTTTATTAGTTTTTGTCTTAAATTGACCAAACTGGGAGCAATTTTTAAGAAATCTAGCTAATGATAAAATTTAAAAAAGACGCCATTTGTAAATACTAAATTTTCCATTACTTGCTGTAAAATACAAATTTTGAAAGAGAACTGTCAAAATACACATAATGAATACCTACATAAATAATTTACTACTAAGTTGTCACATTTTTGACAGTCATGGCCTACGCTTTATTAATGTCGAAAAATTAAGTTTCATCATTTTTAAGTAAAATAACGAAATATCTCAAAATTGGTTAGGTTTAGGTATAGGGAATGCTAATATCAATTGAATAAAAATAAAAATAACAATTAAAAATTGCTATAAAATACAGAATTATTTGAAATAAGCGAGTTATAATTGTTTGAAAATGCTGGATTTGAGTGGCATGTGTAGAACGCCATGTATAAAAAATTTGATATTTTAAAAGACGAGACACTTTAATGATCTATTATAACATGCTGTGCCAAATTTCAAGACAGTAGCGTTTTTGTTTGCAGCAATATCGTGATTTATTTGGAACAATGCATTTCCCGCAAAATTTAAAAAATTAAAATATCTCAAAAACTATTAATTTTGTGGAAAAATTGATGAAGAATTTAAAAATAAACGAGGTGGTATGTGCTTCATCAGGTGTACCGGAACTAGATCATTCGTGAAAATATTACATTTAAAGTCAGCATTATGAACAATGTAATGTGGTAAAATTTTACACTTCCCCTACGACTGCATCCCCAAAAACTTTTAATTACAACTCTTCGTGCCACACCCTGTATATGCGTATATGTATATAAGTAATATACACGGGAATGTAATATTTTCTTTGGCGAAAATACTATTTGTATTTTGCCTTCGTTTCTAGTATGTATTATGTATTTTGTTTGGATAGTATACTTTTAAAGTGGCCAGCAACTATGTATGTATATATATCCAATTTACTTCCTTTATAAAACGGACTATTCCGAAATTACAAAGAATGTTTGATTTAGCCATTCATTTCTTTGTAAGTGTTACTATGAATACTGACCCGACATGTGTTCGGTAGCAGTAATTCAATTTTTTAACTCAACCATGAAAACGCGAACAAGTTCAGAACTGTGGAAACAAAACGTTGTGTAAGAAATTTTATTGCTGTATATTCTTCAGTAAACAGTTGCAGAATTGCGGTTTTCTTCTATTTAATTCAGAATTTATAACAGTAAATACTTTAAGTTGATAATTTTCACGTCTGATATAGCTGTCAGTTTTCCAAATCACAAAAATGTAGTCAAGTTAAAATTATTCTCCATAATATTTAAAACAAACACTGCATTCAATATTATGCTTGAAAAGCTGTAGGGCAGATGTGAATTTAATAGAATATATTGATAATAATTGCTGGTAAAGTCGATCAAACATGAATTGATTTTTATCGTGCGGGAATAACAAATTAGTTTGCAAATTTAATCAATCGACTGGTGGAAAATATCAACGGTTGTTTGGCCATTTTTATAACTGTAATATTAAACTCGCGCCGATATCGATTCTGTTAATTTCGGAATTAAATTTAACGTTCAACGTGAAATTGGCCTTGCGTTAGGATCGGTGGGGAGTCGCAAAGGGTGTGCTTTTATTACCGAGCGCTCAGAATTTACATTACAAACTTGGGTAATATCGGTTTCTTGAGTAATCAAGTTAGGTATTATGACTGTACTAGGTACATTTATTTTCCTAAAAGATAATATTAATAAGTTGCTTGGCTTTGAATATTCATAGCACTTTTCGAATACGAGTTTGATTTTTAAGTAGATAACGTTTTTCCATTGAACTTATTTAAATATGAACTATTTATTTTCTATAAACTAGTTAGTACAGCACTATTTTGTTATTCTATTTCATAGTCCGAGTTTGAAAGTGTATGAGCATGAAGTACCGTGTGTCATAAATATTTGTATTAACCATCAACGGAAAAAATACAAATTCAGTTATTGCACAAGAGAAAAGAATAATCCCACAAAGCCACAAAAAATATATTGTAAGTTGCGGATCTACGACGTTATAACAGTTTACTACAAACATTTGCTATCAGAAAAAAACAATTAATAAGGGCTGTTCACGCCTGTCCTCTTTTATATTAATTCATTTTTTAGTTCTTTTTCTTTAGATTAAGAATCGTAATCATATTGTTTAATTTCTTAGTTTATTTCTTAGTTAACTTTCATTTATAATCAATATACATTACTCCAATATTTAGATTATTTCCAATGCAATCAGTTTTAAGATACATCTGAGTATCCGTCATACTATACTTACTCGTTGCAAATTCTATACTCACTTACATTAGAAGTGTTATACCCAGAAAGAATCACTTGTTTGAGTTGATTTTTTGGCAATGTGATAATTTTACGTCAGACATCAAACGATAACATTTGCAAGAAATTTTATTAACAAACACGAAAAAAAAAATGTGTTTGGCGACCCCGTAGCTGAGTACACTCCTGTACATGTCTAGGCATCGTTAAAATGAGATGGTCGATATCAGCTTGTGGCACCTCGTTCCAAGCCACTCGAACTTCGTTATATTGGTGGAATTCACCCTGCGGGAAAAAGCAATGAAAATAGATCAAGCATTAGAAGCGGACCACGTGGTTTCGACCTTCCAGGTCTCATCAGCGCTACTCCGAATGCAAGATCTAATTTCACCGCCTTTCGCATCTCTACTTATGTGTATGATACTCCGAACAATGGACTAATTCGAACCTCGCGCCCAAGCAGGTAGGAAGTAGCACATCGCAAGGACTGAACTTCCTTGATTAATTGCGCCAAAGTTTGTGGCGGATGGTGCAAAGTGGACAGTCTCCTCCCCATGATACCCCACACATATTCGATGAGATTTAAATTCGGGAAACGGGGTAGCCACGCCAGAACGTTAACCACTGCTTCTTGGAGAAAGTGCATAGTTCGACGAGCAATATGGAATTTTTTCGATGTGTCTATATCTCCAATTGCACAAACTGTACATTTAATATTAATTATCCAAAGAATATGTAATTTTCATTGTAATAAAAATCATTTGACATGTATGGAATTTTTTCTTGTCATTTTTGACAAACTGTCATTTACTGGCCTTTTTAACACGCTACGCTATAAAATCGCATTTTTAAGTGAAGTTAGCCGTGTCAAAATATCAACTTTTAACGGTGTTTGTAGGAAAACGTCTTTCTGTAATTAAAATATTCGTTTTTAATTACACGTTCTTCATGAATTTCTCCGATAATTTATGACATTCCGCTCTCTTGAAATGGGTAAACAGTATAGGTATACATAGGTTATTCGCCAAAAATTCAAAATTTATCATCAATTGGATTGTTAATTGATTAATAATATAACTTTAATCATGGGATATTAATCGAAAAACTGAGACAAATAATTTATTTGTAGAAATTTTAGTTATAATTTACAACAAGTGTTCAAAATGGTCACCAGTCTGTTAAATGCATAATATAAACATAAGGTCCATAGAATTATTAGACTTAAAACAGGTAATTAATATACTTAATGTAAACAATCGTATACTTGATTTAGTTCTAACAAAATTAAACTGTGAAGTATCATTCAGCGACGATCATATAGTTAACATTGATCTTCATCATCCTGCATTACAGATATACAAAATATTTTTTTATTGTTATAATGCAATGGGGGTGGAAGAGTCCGCCATCCGTCTGGGATTGTCATATTACGGCTTTAATATTACAAAATTCGAAAAGTTATGTAATGTAGGTGGTAGCGGACTAGTAGGAGCACAAAATAAAATTATTGATAATTATACAGGGTGTTCAGAAAAGGAGTGCGATGTCAAACTTGTATTTTTTAAATGGAACACCCGGTATATTATGTGATTTTTGAATTGCCCAATTAAAACTTGCGATTTGATATGGGAAAAAATTCATCGCACAAGGAAAAAGTCAAATTCTTTGTTTAATTTTATTTGAACTAACCATGCCTACTTGAGTTTTTATATAGTACATATTTATTCGTATGTGTATTTGTGTTGTTAAAGACAGAGAGCAACTGTGGCTACAGGCTTCCTTCTAGGCAGTTGGATAATGAAGAAAGATCATTACGTTAAGGCCACTAAGAACTTTGTGCTCATTTTCGTAGTCCAATATCAATGTACGAGTAGATGTAAAATAATTTCTACAAAATGTTATTAAAAATGTTACATTTCAAACATTAATTCGATGTTTCTTGAAAACTATTGGAGTTAGACAGCCATACCCTATATCAAATGAAAGCTAGAAGTGCCCTTATAAACAATTGGTAATAATATACAGGATGTTCCATTTGAAAACATTGAGAAAAATTAGTATTCCCGAATGGTGAACACCCTGTACAACAGATCGATGAATCTTAAAATTAATACCTCGGAATAAAAGTATACTAACGTGGAAAACTTCATGATAAGCACGAGATTTGTAAACACTATACTAACCAATCCATATCCTGCTAGATTATAGCATTTTTTTCCAATTGATGCGTCCATAACTCCCAAACCGTAAGCTTTAGGTCAATACAATCCCATATCAAATCACAATAGTTTTAATTGGGCAATTTAAAAATCACATAATATACCGGGTGTTCCATTTAAGAAAATACAACTTTGACATCACACTCCTTTCCTGAATACCCTGTATAATTACCAATAATTTTATTTTGTGCTCCTACTAGTCCGCTACCACCTACATCACATAACTTTCCGAATTTTATAATATTAAAGCCGTAATATGACAATCCCAGACGGATGGCGGACTCTGTATGTTCGGAAAAATTTGCATGGACGCGAAATATTTTCCTGTAATAACTTCTGTAATCAATATAACTTCAAAAAAGCTAATTTCTTGGACCTATACGCGACTTTAACATCATGTGATTGGAAATTTGAGAACGGATGCACGATGTCAATATCGATTGCGATGCATTTTATGGTAGAATTGCAAAAGATACAATAGCTTGTACTACAGGAATAAGTTTAGGCAATTGCGCTCAGAAATTAAGATTTTCATTCCCAATGCCCATTGTTCTTATCTTAGAAGCAGCGAACTCAAAATTTCTGATGATTCGCCTAATTTCTGGGAGTATGTCAAATCTAGGCGCGACAGTGGCAACCGGAATATTCCCAATACTTTTCAATACAATGGAGGTGACATAGATGGTCAACAGCAAATAGCTAATACCTTTACTCATTTTACACGCGATACACACATATTAGTTGCAGCTAAAGAAATTATATCTAAACTGACCGCCGGCGTGGACGGGCTATCTAGCTTTTTTTGTAAAGGATTGCATCGGTGCATTCTTACAACCCCTTTGCCATATCTACAACTTAACTCTGCAGACGGGTGTTTTTCCTGAAATGTGGAAAGTAGCTAGAGTTTTACCTGTGTTTAAAAATGATGATGTTACCCAGATTACAAATTATCGTCCCATTTCTATATTATGTAATTTTTCTAAATTATTTTAATATATTATTATCTACGACAATATACAGCACACCTATGGTCGGGGCTCGTCTTAATCACGAACAGAATTAGAATAGTGCTCTCGGAGATTTTGTTGAAGAAGATTTCATGCTCTACAAAAATAGTCTTAATATCTTCTGTCGCTAAGCCTACGTCTGCAAAAAAAGCGACAATTAGGGATCTCTTTGCGATATTTTCACTTTTTTTGCGAATCCAGCTTTAACCGTATAAGATATCAAGAAAACTTGTAACACTTTTTTTGTAGAGCATGAAATTTTCTACAAAATGTCGAGGAGAGCGCTATTCTAGTTGTTGTGGTTTTCAAGTCCTTGACCTAATTTTGTCCGTGACTAAGCCCAGCACCGACCATGATTTATACAGTATAGAGGCATATTAAGCCTCAGTTGTCACCTCAGCAGCACAGGTTCGTGGAGAGTCGATCCACCTAGTTCCTAGATCCATCTAGTTTGCTTCTCACAGTTTATTTCTCAAACTTTGGACAGAAATCAACAAGTGGATGTAATCTTTACGGATATTCAAAAAGCATTTGACCGGGTTGATTGTTATTGTTGAATTCGCACTATTATCCAGTCCAAAATACGGTCCGCCTGCTTGGAGTAAAGGTCGATGATCAGCTTAAATGGAAACAACATATTGACTTTATTTGTAAAAGACTGAGCGATCTCTGTTTTGCTATCCGTCAATTACGTGAGACTGTCAGTACGGAAGTTCTACATCTGTTTCCCACATCTGAGATACGGTCTTATCGCATCTCAGATCGCTCTCCATTAAGAAATTGTGCACTTCGGAAATATGCTTAAACAATAAAAATATTTTCTTGCAATGTGTCTTGCATTATTTAGTAGTATTAAGTTAAAAACTGTCAGGAAAAATAATATTAGTCACAAAATGACAGATAAATAATTACTTATCAATAAAAGGTAAGCGGCTTATTATAATTTGCACAAGTACTAGTTACTCAGTGCCTGCTGAAATGTAATTCTTTTGAAACAGTCTGTATAATTAGTTGCCCGCCATTAGCGAAGTGATGCCTCTTGGTTAGATAGTGTTAGGTAGTAGTGGTTATTAGATAATGAGTATTAGGTACAGCACACAATTCCATAAACAAAATTTTGATGCTTATTGGAACCCTGCTCCTTATTTGTTGTTTGACTGCTTTGACTTTTAAAAATAATGACAATAGCTGACATGTTGAAGCAAAAAATTAGTTTCGAAAAAAACAATATGAAAGATGGTCTCGCAATATATGAGATTGTTCGTTGCAATAGTTTGTACCGGCAGAATCGAAATGGATTAACGTGTGGCGATTTATTAAGCTCATAAAAAGTCATTATGATACCACACATTCTTATCATAACATACGCTCTATCAATGTATACATGTACAGGAGATTATTGTCAACTACCCTGCAAAAACCCTTTCACGTCGGCGGTAATAGAAAATACTGCTTGCACCTGCAACAGCGGACCGAATTGTGGTAAAACACCGTCCATACTACCTCCAACATTACAAGAAAAAAGTACATTACGGATATGCATAATCAAATCAGAAACAAATTGGCAGGTGGAAATGAAACGCGCGGAAGCAATACTGCAGCATCAAATATGGCTGTTCTAGTTTACGATGATAGTATTCAATACGTTGCACAGTGCCACGCTAATCAATGTAAGGCTAGTAGTGATGAATGTAGAAGAACTGAGCGATTCCATTTGGTAGGACAAAATTTCTATTTAGCGTATGGTGACACAGAGTGCAGGTCAAAAGAAATATTTAAAGAAGCTATAGATTCATGGTATGATGAAGTCTCTTTGACGTACAAGATTTGCTTAGAGCACTATATGGGCTGCGCTAGTCAATACACGCAAATGATATGGGCAGACACCACTAATATTGGTTGTGGCAGAGTATTATTTGACAGTACCTGTCATGTGTTTTGTAATTACGGTCCTACAGGAAATATCGAAGGTCATCCGGTATATATTGCTGGTAAACCAAGTTGTATAAAGTATCATCGGAAATATAAAAGTTTATGTAAAGTCGGTCATCCCCAATATTTTACCAACAAATCACCTAATGTTATTTCAAATAATTTGTTGGGATGGATATTTAAAATTATAATTGATTATATCATATTTTATGAAGTGTGTTTATTGTTAAATTAAAGCTGCTATCTACTTGACATTGTAATTGCAGACAGTTTTAAAATGTAAGTAATAATACCTAATAGTGTATACACCTCTTGAGTAATTATTATGAACACAGTTAGCGTAATCCTAATAGAACACATAATGAGAAGAAGTAATTACTAAGCAACTAAAGTGCTTGTGGATGTAAAGCATTTTCCGGTGAGTTTTTATATTTCTAAAAAAAAACTTCAAAATTAAATCGTTCATGATTAATCGTAATCACAAAGTTTTATTATGTATACTCGATTTTTTAATTAGCAGGAGTCTTTTTAAATCAAAGCGCGAAAAAGTATTTCTGCTTGATAGTTTTTGACGAAATTTACACTTGCGAAATTCGACTTGCCTGTCGTCATATTGTTACAACAGCTGTTGCAGTATACTATGAGATTGAAAATGATTGTCAAATCCGTTCCTATAGATAGTGGTAGGGTGTAGGTATATACCCCGTATTTTTTATGAAGGTTTGAACTAATATGGTTGGTTCAGTCAGCTCTCCTTAGTCCTAACTTAGTATTAGTCTTAACCTTAAAAAATTCAGCGATATGCAATTAATGTTGTGTTCATACAATTCCCCAACTTAGTATTAGTCTTAAGGATCCTGACCTTGAAAGTTCGTAATATTGAACTTTTAGGACTAAGATTAAGACCAAACTACGGCGTACTTCAACTTTGTTATTGTTTTTATTGGCGTTATTGATTTGTGTTGAGAAATGGTGTAATGCATTCCTTAAATATCAAATAGTTTTTTGTCTACTATGGAAAGTAAAAATACGTTCAATATTGATGTTTAACGGCTAATAATTATCACACTTGGAAGTTGATTTTATTACAAGAAAAAGTCTTTAGAAATTTGTAGAAAAAGAAATTGAAGAGATAGATTACGAAGATGAGGCAATGAAAACGGAAGCTAAGAAATGTGATAATAGATGCAAGTTTTAAATTGTACAGTGTTTAGATGATACACAAATAGAATTAATTCGAGATAAAGAAATAGCATATAGCATGTGGAAAAGTCTCGAAGAGAGATATGAGAAAAGAGGTGTCACTGCACAAATGTTATTAAGGAAGAAAATAATGAGCATGAAATTAAAAGAAACAAAAAATCTAGAAGTATTTTTGACTGAATTTGACGAGGTAACAAGACCGTTGACAGGTGCAACACTAAAAAGAAAGATATAGTATCTAGCTTATTATTTGCGTTGCCACCATCATTTGAAACAATAGTTACAATCACATAGAGAAAATGCCAGAGAAAGAGATAACGTTAGATGTTGTGAAAACCAAATTAAGAAGTGAAGTGAAAAATTGTTAGATACCTTATAGTTGTTAATTGTTGTAGAAATGTATTATTTTATATTATTATATGTAATATATCATTGGATATGTATTAAAGCGATTAATAGATTTAAGGAAGGCATTAATTGTAGAACGTCCAAGCATTTGTCCTGGCAGAAGGACAGCTGTACACGGCGTTTGGGTCTGCTGGAAGGACCACTTCATATCTAAAATCACACATTTTTAGGGCCTGCCGGAAGGAGAAACTATCCTGCCGGCAGGCCCCTTGGACGTTCTATCGTTAAGAAAGGGTGTTGAGAAATGGTGTAATGCTAGTCTATTTTTATAGTTTTTATTTGTATCATATATATGCGCAAAGTCCCTCACTAGTTCGATTCATCATCCATCATCAAATTTCTCACTCATTTTTATCGCTTTTCCTATATCTACCTAAATATTTCAAACTAATGTCACAGCTAAATACCATCGAACGAAATAAATATTTCTATTGGTTATGTATTTGTTGCTTATCGCTTGTTGTCATGGCTACGCGTAATTTTTGTACGAACGATACCTACTTATTTTCTTGGGACTAATACTAATACCGAGTTTTAAGACTAATACTAAATTAAGACTAAGGAGAGCTGACTGAACCAACCATTATTATAGTATTATATTTGGTATCATCAACAACACCAAATACTATCACGTAATGTACTTTACAACGTATGGTCAGTAGCGGAGCACAAGTAAGTGAAAGGACCTGTCATGAATATGGAAACATAACTTATCATTGCACTCACATTTTTATCGACTATAAATAATTATGGTGTTTTTTTCTTGTAAAAATGAAATGTAATCAGTAAGTACTTTCTATTTAACACTGATCAGTGAACAAAACCGGTTTAGTTGTGTATGAATCGTTCGAACAAAACCCGTTTTGTTCGCGGATGTGTTAAATAGAAAGTATCTAGTATAACTCATATGTTTATTTATGATTTCAAAAATACTTTTGTTGGTGATAGAAGATGTAAATAAAAACAGTTTCAAAAATTATAAGATAAATAAACGAAGAGCTCTATAACATCAACGCCAATGTCAACAAATATCAAGAAAATTGATTAAATGTATGAAATTTGTATGTAGATAACATCACTCATTAAAATGGTAATAAGTACAGATAAATATTTGCGGAAAACAGTTTTGTTACGTCAGGTGTTTTGAATCTCCTTTAGATAGTGGCAAGGTGTAGGTATTGTGCCGCGTGGTTGCTATGAAGGTTTGAACAGCTCAGGGAATGGTATGGTAGATATACAGTTCCTATAGATCCTATTTTTTAGATAGTCAAACCTGAAATAATCCAATGGGGTTAGATCAGGGGAGCTTAAAGCCCATCTTTTTGCTTTAACAACCTCGTCAGGAAAAAACTGTTGAAGATATTGGCAGGTTTGGCAGGGATTATTATGTTGAGAATAACTTGCTTCAAGCTTATTTTTTTGTAATCCTCTATCAAACAACTCTAACTAATATCTGTTGATAACGTTCATCTAAGAAAACATATTGATTCAACATGTTATGGTAATAATTTCTGTACTGTAGCAATTTTGTACGGAACGCCAATGTCAAAAAATACCAAGAAAATTGATTATGTGTTTGAAATTTGTATGTAGATAAGTTTAAAATGGTAATAATTATTTATAGATAAATGTTTCGACAATCATTTTGAATTTCCCTTTAGATTTGTGTATTCGTGTGAGTGCATCTGTGTTCAATTTTTCTTGATAAACTTGCGTTGTAATAGATCTTTATATTCGACTGCATCATAGTTGCCTATTTTATGAGCTACTTTACCGTCCATAAAGTGACACTTTAAAGTACTATAGTAAGTACTTAAAAACTGAAAAAAAATGGACTCTTATGTCAGTGTCAAATAAATGTCACAATCAGCTCAAAACTTTGCTATATTATTTGATGATGTACACCATTTGCGGTATGTCGCATAAGTAGTCTCGTACTAAACCTTAGATTTATTGGGTAAAAGCTAGTCTCTAGCATTTGCAGCAAATTTTTTTATAACTTGTTGTTCCGCACTCATTTTGCGATTATAAGACCCTGACACCATAAAAGAATACAAGGAAGAAGGAAGTTACCCTGCCGAAGCAAAGTTTTGGATGTCGCTCTTTAGTTACTGATTATGACAAAACTGTCAAGAAGTCTATAAAGCAATTAATTCATAGATATTTTTTATAAAAATGAACTTCCTACACTGAGTGTACACAGTGATAAAGTCTTGAATAATATCAAAATATGTTGAACATGTTATTAAAGAAGAAGGAAGAATGTGTGAATTGAATGGGTTAAACTATGATGTGATCGAACCATATATTTATATATACATTTATAAATGGTTTGATTATTACAGTATTAGTGAGTAAAGATAGTTCAAGTGAAATAAAAAGTGATAGTAAATAATTATTTTAGAAGGCAATGTAATGTATTAACATGTATTTAACGACATGTTATAGTTTTGTATTTGTAAACTATAATAAATTGTTTTTCGCTTTTAAATAATCATATAAAGAATAAGGATTATAAGAGAATAGAGCAACATTCAGAATCGTTAAAAAAGATGTAATATTAAAAATTTAAATTTATGATACGTATTTAATCAATAAAAGATTATTCTACATTGCGTTCTTTATTTAATTAATTAAACACCAATAGTCTATATTTTCTTTTTAAATCAGAACGTGTATATATTTAGTTTAATTTTAACTCGATTGGTGGCGAGTGGGAAGAGCACCTGCTGTCGTTGAGAGGCACCGTTAAATACGGAGTTTGAATCTTCTGAGAGACAATTATGGCACCATCGCGGAGATAGGTACTCACTTGAGTTACAACTGCACCCGTCAAAAAAATTCAATATAAACGTGAAAGTATGGTTACCAGTTTGACAGACCTCTATGCCTCATTAATGGTATTAGTATTAAACCAAACATAGATTAAGTCTGTCCGAACTCGATTATTAATGACAAAGCTTTAATCCAACGTTTATTACATAATTAACATTGTAGAAATAAATAGTTTATGAATAATTGATTGATCTTTTTAAAGTGAACATATTATCTGTTTCTAAAGGTTAGTACCTACATGCAGCAGCCGATAAAGCTTAACTTTAAATTATGATGAACGATAAATTAATATAATGCGTGCCAAATATAGAGGCTAACATATGTGGGACATAAAGCCCAAGTTTGCGCGAATAAGGTTACATTATGAGTATTAGTGATAAGAGATGAATACAATAAAATAATACTGGTGTATTACAGAAGCCCGATACGAGAAATGAAATTACTGGCATATGTTCGCTATCAGGCCTATCAACATTGCTGATACCACATAAACATCTGGTTCCGTTACAAAAGTACTTCGATGAGCAATTTTTATACCTCACCTTATAATATTCGCCCAACCATTATAACAAATATTCACTTCTCTAGTATTGCATACACGGAAGAAATAAATTGCAAAAGGACGTACAGAGTGACTAATTTACTCTCGGTATGTAGTTGGATTCTAAGAATTGATTTTAAGATTTTGTTAAAATTTAAGTTCTTACATATACAGTGTGTCCTTTTCGTTGTAGTGTCCCAAGCTGTCCCAAATCCTTCATTACGAACTTGTTAGATAAAAGTTACTATTACTAAAGTGGTACACTAATTTAATATTTTAAGCAAAGTGAACATTAATACATGTGTTTTTGAACTCAATCCTAAAGTCTAAATACGACATGCCTGAAATAATTGCTATAAGTTTCAACTGCTTGATGAGACGAAGAATCTTCTAAATGCATGCGTAGGGGTCAAATTTTATCATTGATTTTCAGAAATATAAAAAATAGCATAGGGACATATTAGACTACAACAGAGATAATGATTCACGAATTCGATAAAGTTGATGTTCAAATAGCATACTAGATTCCGTTGCTAGAATTTCTGTTGATAATGAAATGTCACACGATGTTTTTAACAGTTTTGCATTGTCTAATACGATTTTAGTTACATGACCAGTTGTTAACATAAGCAAAGACCTCTATTTCATATTCCAATACCTCACTGAATTATTTCATTCTGTTTCACACAACTCATTGCGAGCAAGAAAGATAGACATGTACAACATATACAGTTTTGTACAAACATAAAAATGTGTGCACTTGTTGTAAGAAAAAAAAATTCGGAAACATTTAACTATACTATTTTAATGAGCGGTTATTTCATATGAATTTCATATATATGTATTTAATCAATTTTGATTTATTGATTTATTGTCCATTAGTACATGGATACCAATTACAGGACGAATTGAAAAAAACAATCACATAGACAAATATAAAAAATAGATCAAAATAATTAAAAAACTGTACACATGATCAATAATACATATGTATATTAAACGATATAAATCGAACAGTCATACAAGATGTCTCAACAAGACCGTTCATTAGAAGATTATGTTATGTTCTGGCCAAAATGTAAATTTGAAAATGTAGAATTATATATAGTCAATTATGTTCGCTTTCGGTTATACAGGAAGTCGCCATCTACTTTATTATTTTTAATGGAACACCCTGTATCTTTTTACACATTTGGATTCACCTATTTTTAAGCTTTATGAATATCTTTACTTTTTACAATTTGATTCGGGCGTTTTGTAGTTATTGGATTTTTTCTGAAAAAATTGCTTTTGCAGACATTTATTCAAAAAATCAGAGAACACTCGATATTTCGGATATCAATTTAAAATTCATAATATACTTAAACAACATGTTGGAGTATATTTTAGCGTCGATAACGGCTGTCTACATTGCGTGGTTACTTTATTATGGCACGTTAACTCTTCGAAATTTTGAAGAACCATAACTTCATTTTTTCAAATGGCACACCCTATATTTTATTACTTAATCGTCTTCGGCGTCGAATTCTACATCTGCTATGTCTCACATGTCCTATACCTAAAATTAATAGTTTAGGAGATAGATTTTTTGAAAAATTGCACACATAAGTCATCGATACTTATCCAGTGTGCCATGGAAAATAAATATTCTCCAAGATGTATAGTCAAAGTCTAACGTCAAATCACACTTCGGTCACTTGTGGTCACGTTAAAATATCATATGGAAACCTCCTATAGGGATAAATGTTGAAACTGATGTACCACAGGTGTTTTAAAAATCGTCTTTGTACCGTCTCCACAGTTTTTACATATACGTCATAAATTGGATTCCAGATAAGTGATGCATACTCGAGCCTCGATTGAACGAGAGAATAGTAAAGAGATCTTAAAGCCGATATATTACTAAACTGCTTGGTTTTGCGCTTGCAATAAAGCCAAGTATCTTAGTGGCTGACGAAACAACACGATTGATGTGGCTAGTGAACGATAGTTCTTTATCAAAAGTTACTCCCAGGTTCTTTATGTGAGCGCATTTCTGAAAAGAACTGTGAGCAATCTTGTAATCAAATTCAACGGGACATTTTCTTCTCTAATAGCTCATCGCATTGCACTATTTCTCTCACACTAGTGAAATCATTGTTAAAATTTTCCTGAAAATATGCAATCTTCCTCCGAATCAATTGCACAGAATATCACATCATCAGCGATCATCAAAATTTGGCCGTCAATACAAACGGGCAAATCGTTAATAAAGAGCAAAAATAAAAGAGGTCCGAGGTTGGATCCTTGTGAGACACCAGAAGTAATTGCACGCATGCTAGCAGAGAAACACAAAAAATTTCCGACGGCATAAGTATGATTCTGACAGTTGCAGTAACAAAACTGTCGCCCCCAATTTTCTTAACATTGGTGTTCCGGTGGTAGAATTCTTCATTTAATTATCTTCTTATTTTTTCAAACAGTTTTTATTCAACGATAGGTCCTTTCACTTACTTGTGCTCCGCGCCACTAACTTAGTGCAAACTACTAGCATACCACACTGTCCCCAACTATTAATAATAAACTATTCCCACAGTTTTAGACTAGTGACATAAAAATGGCGCGTTGAATTTTTTGTTTGAAATTGTGAATTTTAATCCAACAGTTTTGTGAAACGACGTAACGCTATTGCCTATAAATCGGCGCATGTCCCTCCTTCAGAAGGGCATTAGACCAAGCAAAGAAGAGTCAATGACCAGAATCCTACAAGGCAACATGCACCGAAGCAGAACAGCAGACGATCTCCTCATCCAACTACAACTGGACACCGGAGTAGATCTGCTGCTTATCAGTGAACAATACCGGGATAAGGAATGCACCGGGTGGTACAGGGACACACTCGGCACTGCAGCTATATGGATCCCGGACACGAATACAGTCATCGCCGACAACCACGGAGCACGAAGCGGATACGTGTGGGTAAAGAGCGGCACCATCACCTACGTGAGCTGCTATCTCACACCCAACGAGCCGATAGCGGACTTTCAGGGCAAGCTCGACAACCTGGAAGACGACCTTCGAGAAATGGCAGGGTCCATTATTCTAGGAGGAGACGTGAACGCCAAAGCCGTGGAGTGGGGTATGGAATACACCGATCCGCGAGGGAGGCGTATACTGGACATGGCGGCCAGACTCGGACTCAGCGTGGTAAATGTCGGAGACACCACCACGTTCAGAAGACCAGGCTACGGAGAGACGATACCGGACATCACATTGGCCTCGGAGGACATTGTGCGGGACATCGTGGACTGGCGAGTCATGGAGGACTACACCGGAAGTGACCACCAGTACATAAGCTACAAAGTGACGAGACAGCAGCCTATCAGGCGCAATCCTGCTCCGCCTGGTCCTCGATGGAACGTAGCGAAGCTGGATGAAGACGCCCTGGCTCATGCAATCGCTCGAGGAAAGGATGCCGTCATGGAATGTACCGGTTCAGCGGAGACTATTGCGGACGCTACCATGGCCCTCATACGTCGCGCCTGCGACGCCTCCATGCCGCGGAGAAGGAAATACAATAGAAGATCTGCGTATTGGTGGAACGACCAGATTGCAACCCTCCGGAAACGATGCTTACAGCTTAGGCGGAGAATAACCAGAGTGAGGCGACGAGATCCGAACGCGGCAGAATTAGAGTCCGAGGACTTTAGGAACGCCAAGAGAGATCTCAAGAACGCCATCTACAGGAGCAAGAAACTTAAGTGGGAGGAGCTGCGGCAGGACGATGACAACGACCCATGGGGCCTTGGGTACAAGATCGTCATGCAGAAGCTTACGACGAAGACGGCGAATCCAGTCCTCGAACGAGATCGGATGCGGAACATTGTCGACACGTTGTTCCCTACCCATCCGGAGAGAACTGCGGAAATGGAGGACGAGCTATTGAACGACATCCCGCTTTTTAGCGGAGATGAACTGTCAAGAGCGGCGAACTCCCTACAAAACCGGAAGGCACCTGGACCCGACGGAATTCCGATGGAAGCTCTCAAGATTGTGGCGCGCGTCTGCCCAGATCTGCTTCTGAACATGTACAACCGCTGTTTAACAGAAGGAGCGTTCTGCAAGAGATGGAAGATACAGCGCCTAGTGCTGATAAGCAAAGGAAAGGGCGATCCGACCACGGCATCGGCATACAGACCGCTATGTATGCTCGACACGGCTGGAAAGCTACTAGAAAGACTGCTCAAAACACGACTGGAGAGCAGCATAGACGACGCGGGAGGCCTGTCCGAGAGACAGCATGGCTTCAGGAAGGGACACTCCACCGTCGGCGCCGTAGCGCAGGTAGTGGAAACCTTCGAAGCCGCTCAACGGGGAAATCATTACTCGAGACCCCTGGTGATGCTCGTCACATTGGACGTAAGAAACGCCTTCAACTCGGCGAGATGGGACGTCATTCTTGACTCCTTGCAGAACACGTTCGACACGCCATCCTATTTACTTAGGATGATACGCAGCTACCTTAGCGACAGGAAGCTGGTCTACGACACCGCAGGCGAGCCGTGCACGAAGAAGATAACAGCGGGAGCGGCGCAGGGTTCCATACTGGGCCCCGACTTATGGAATGTGTCCTACGACGGGATCCTCCGAATGGAGCTGCCGCAAGATGCGTATCTGATAGGATACGCAGACGACGTAGCGGCAGTCATCCTAGCGCGTGACGAGGTGGATGCCCAGAGAAGGCTCAACCAGGTAATGAGAAGAGTCACCACTTGGATGGACGAACACGGCCTGACCCTGGCAACGGAGAAGACCGAGGTCGTTCTACTGACCAGGAGAAGAATCCCTAGGGAGATCGAGATGACGGTGGATACGGACATCATAACCACTACAACTTCCGTGAAATACCTCGGACTGCGGCTCGACAGCAAGATGACCTTCTGGCAACAGATTCAGTCATCGAGCGATAAGGCCGCTAAGGTAACGACGACGCTGAGCCGACTAATGGCCAACGTAGGAGGACCGACGGCGAGTAAACGCCGGCTGCTAATGACCGTCACCCATTCCATACTGTTGTATGGAAGCGAGATCTGGGCTGACGCCTTACAGCAGGACAAGTACAGAAAGCGGATGGCTTCAGTACAGCGACGGGGAGCACTCAGGATCGCCAGCGCATACCGTACGGTTTCCGAACCGGCGGTGCTCGTGACCGCAGGAGTAACCCCGATAGACTTACTGGCTCGAGAAAAGAAGAGAGTCTACGAGACACGACGAGACGTCGGTGCACGACAAGCAAGAGCGGACGCTAAAGCGCTCACACGACAATGTTGGCAAGAGCGCTGGCAGAACGACACGAGAGGACGGTGGACGGCCAGACTGATCCGCAACATCACGCAGTGGATGAACCGAGACCACGGCGAGGTAAACTACTACCTCACCCAGTTTTTCAGCGGACACGGGTATTTTAACGCATACCTGGCGCGAATGGGTAAAGCAGAGAACGCGACATGCCAGTATCACGACTCTGCGGAAGATGATGCTCACCACACCTTCTTCGAATGCGAGAGGTGGAGTCACTACAGAGACGCTCTACAAGACGAAGTAGGACCTCTAACGCCGGATAACGTCGTGCAAACGATGCTGTCCGGACACGACCGCTGGCAGAAGATCGCCACGTTCGTCGAGAAGGTGCTGAAGGAGAAGAAGAGAGAGACCCAAGCAATGGAGGCAGCCGACCGAGGCTAACTACGAGGTGCCATCCTGAAGTAATGCGACCAGCGGTTCCGGGATGGATTCTACACCTGACAAAGTGAGGTTTTTTAGTGGGTGCGAGCCCCACACACCGGGGACGGGTCTCGTCCCTGATGGTGCGTTAAGGCATTTTTCCCCACTTAAAAAAAAAAAAAAAAAAATTGCCTATAAATCACAATGATATCAAATGTCGGTTTTGCAACATATGGCCTGTTTCCTATTACAGTTTCATCCTCAGGTTGACACTATCATATTTTCAATTGAGTTACATGCGCAATTGTTGTTTTAAATGTTATATTTCCGCTATAATTTGACAAGTATTTGATGTTTCAAATAATATTTGAATTCTATTGTGTTAAAGGTTATTTTCTATTATATTTGTCTGAAGCAATTTATAATTTATTGGATTTTTAAAACGTTTTCTTTAAAACTTGTATACCTAACTGTTTATATGATTCATTATTATAAAGTCATTTCTTTTAAATATTGTTTGGTTTCACCGATATAACATTTGTTACAGTCTTTGTAGTTTAATTTATAGAAGACATTACTTTGATTATCTTTTTAATTGATGTTTTCAAATTAGGGTTTCTATTGTTGGTAGGTGTGAATCTTTAAGTTCGTATTTTATTGTCTTGCTTAAGTTGTTTATGTATGGTATGGGTTATGGTATATGTTATGATTTGATTTTGTAACTGTGTTATGTCTTTTATTTATTTATTTCTTTATTAGGTTATTATAGAACTCTTTTGGGTAAACGAAAACATAATAATTTATGATCTGGAATAAATTGGCCTTTAATTAATTGCTGTTTCATTTGACCTAAAAGTGGAAATAAGTATATTTGGGATTGAAGGATTGTAAGTGCGATAAAAATAGATACTCAACCGAGATTTACAAATTATAAATTCTGAATGACTTGTTAAAAAAGGAAAATGACAATCCATAATATTATAAATCCTTATGTTTATTTTAGATATTCCAACTGTAAGAACTATAAATTAGTATAGTGTACTTAAAATTGGATGTGTCAATTAAGCTGTTCTTGCGGTCTTATTTGGATGGTGAAATTTAGACGTTAATGGTATAAAAATGTTCGAATTAAACATAATAAAATTCAATACGACTTCGAAGCATCAATTTTAAGTATTCCGGCTAGATATTTAAAGCGCGTCGTAATAATTAGCCTTGTTGAGCACAAGAAGAAAACAACACCTAAAAAGACAAAATATTTCAGGTGACTTTTGAGACGCGATATTAAACAGGATTTAATTTAAGAAAGGTATAAAAGAAGCATTTAAATGAAAATCTTTACGACGAAAGCTTAGTGAAGTATCTCCAAAATAAATTAGTTTCTCTGGAATTTCTATAATTCTCTAGTAATGAATTTTAATAATTAATTTATGTTCTGCCGATAGCGATTCTGCTTTTCTTTCTTAAATTAAAATTATATTCTTCCTAACTACGTACCATATAAGAATAGTTTTGTGTGTATTCGCAAATCAAATTAAGAGAGAGAGAGAGAGAGAGAGAGATTCAGAGACAGTATTTTAATATATAATTTAGCTTCCCAATAATCACTAGCTTTTATAAAATTGCTTACTTATATTGTGTGGTACGAGTAATATATGAATTAATATATTATCAGATATGTCTGTATATAAAATTTTAAACAACTAAATCTATCCAATATACACAACAAAATATCTTCTAAAATTTCTGTTCTATAAAAAATATGTAAATTCTTTTTTTGCCAATTT
The DNA here is from genome assembly GCA_023690525.1 of Holotrichia oblita. Classification (NCBI taxonomy): domain Eukaryota; kingdom Metazoa; phylum Arthropoda; class Insecta; order Coleoptera; family Scarabaeidae; genus Holotrichia; species Holotrichia oblita. The sequence continues at coordinate 142,091,120 of CM043015.1, read as the reverse complement.
AAACTATGTACTAATTTAACAACTCAATGTAAAATGCAATACCTTTTACACACGACTTTTTTTGAAAATATCTGTTCTAACTAAGAGACTACACAACACTTCCTTACATAATCGGTATTCTATTCAGTGAATGATACTGTACATAATGTTTAACCGTTTCTGTTGTTTAATGTTAAGATAACCGATCTGTGGGGGAGGAGAGAGCGGGTTAGATAGGAAGCAAGACAGTATCGTGTGCATGGATCTAAACGTGTGTATAATCATTTTAAAATGGTTTGGTGAGCTAGTAGTAAAAGTACCTGGCTAGCGTGAGCGGCAAAACTAGATCATAGAAAAATTAACAAGAGAGAGTATTAACGTATCAACATTCTAGGCAAGATTACAGCGCACCATGATACTAACTTTCAATAGTACCATATTTAAATACCCCGGTATCTGAATTAAAACTTAATATTATTTTCAAATAAAGATAAAAATGCTGTTAAAAAATAATAAGATAAACATTAATCGTGACATATTTATCAACTTAATAATCGGAACACATCTTCTTTCACAAAATACTATTTAATAGAAATCAACTATGTTTAAAAATAAAAACAGAAAAATTGTTATATGTGCATTTTATTTTTATAAACGTATATAAAATTAACAACAAAATACATAAATAAGATTGATTAAAATAGAATTTTAATCAAATAAAAAATCTATTTTAACAATTCAGTGCTGAAGATTGCTTAAAGCCGAAACATGTTCACTGTTTAAAATAAAATAAAATTATACAAGGAAGAACAATCATTAATTATTTGTCATCACAACACCCTGTAATCAAAATGGATTACAACTCGACCCAAATTAACAGATATTAAATTCTTACGAAATCCTAACACTAAATAAAGCTAGCTAAGCTGCTTAGTATTGCAAGTTATTCATCTATAGTAAAATCAACATAACTCATCATAATAACTTATTACACAAAGTACGCCGGAATGTTAAGAGTTATTATAGAAGCAGCTAAGAAGCTAACGTTTGAAAAATCGATAAATCGTTCAAATAACGTGGTAAAAACAACGTGGAATATTATAAAACAGGAAACAAAATCGTATTTAAACTTTGCTAATATTGCTATTCATGATGAATCGGATGAAGTAATGGAGGACCCTAGTGTAGTATGTAATATTTTCAACAAATATTTTGCATCGGTCTCAGATTTGGCACTGTCAAACGCTGGATTTGCGGGACAAATACCTATCGATCCTCTTACAAATGTAATTAAACCTCAGGATCAGACTTTTTACTTTTTCCCGGTCTCTGCGAATGAGATAAGAAACATTACCTTAAAACTTAACAATACTATGGCTAGCGGTTATGACGAAATTCCAGTAAACATAATTAAATTAGTAATAGATCATATCAGTCAACCTTTAGAAAATATTTTTAATTGTTATATTGAAGCTGGACAATACCCTAGTTTGTTTAAAGTTGCAAAAGTCATACCACTACATAAAAAGGCCGATAAAAGTTTAGTAGAAAATTATAGACCTATTTCAATTTTTCCGGCATTTTCCAAAATTTTTGAAACCGTGATTAAGAATAGGCTTTCTGAGTATTTGCATCAAAATGACATTTTATCATGCAAGCAACATGGTTTTGTAAACAACAAGTCGACAATCACGGCGCTTCAAAGTATTACACAAGAAATTTTAAATAACTTGAACAAAAATAAATTAGTAGCATGTATTAATTGCGACTTATCGAAAGCTTTCGATCTGGTAGATCATGATCTTCTATTACAGAAACTATCATTATATGGTATAAGAGGTATAGCGTTGGCCATTTTTGCGTCGTATATAAAAATAGATAAGTACACAGAAATAAAACATGCAGGCATAAATAACAATATCAAGTGTTATACGTCGGATAGTAAAAGCTATAACATTGGCGTACCACAAGGGTCAATTTTGGGCCCTCTGCTTTTCAATCTTTTTATAAATGATCTTCCTCTGAACATCTCATCCTCTATAACGCTTTATGCAGACGATACAAATGCGGTTATCACGGGCAATGATACAACAGAACTAGAGAATAACTGTGTTGAAACAATGAGAGAATTATGTGAATGGTTTCATAATAATAAACTTGTTATAAATGTTGATAAAACAAACATAATGTTTTTTAATTTAAGAGTACCTTTACAAATAACTGCCAACAATATGCTTGTGACCTCAGTAACAAATTGTAAAATACTGGGAATCTTATTTGATGATAAATTTAAGTTCAGTCTGCATCTAGAAGCAGTTTTTTCTAAATTAAAGAAGGGACTTTTTGCTCTAACAAGGATGAGAAAACTATGCGATCGCGCAACACTAATTCAAATATACTACGCTTTTTTCAATTCCCACATTACCTACGGTCTGTTGTTCTGGGGTTCGGAGACGAATTTGAGATCACTTTTGATACTACAGAAGAGAGCTATCAGAATTATCCATAATTTACGTTGTAGGGAATCATGTAGGACATTTTTCTTAGATCTACAAATACCAACAATTTACAATTTGTATGTTATAGCATTGGCAAACTACGTTCACTTAAATATGGATCAATATCGGAGTAATTCGGACGTACATGGCTACAACACTAGAGACCCTAGTTTTATAAGGGCTGATCTTGCAAGGTCTCCTTTCTTTTACAGATCGTATATATATTTGGGACACAAGGTTTTTAATCACCTGCCAAGGTGGCTTAGGGAATTGTCGCAGCCTGTTTTTCATTCACAAATTAAGTGGTTTCTACGCGATAAATGTTTTTACAGCTTGGACGAGTTTTTTAAGACCAGCTACGAGTAATATTAGTGACATTGGTAGCATGGCAATACTAGCAGCATGACGGCCTCTGATGCTTTGAGTGTTGAGAATGTGTATACTCCAAATTATGTACCTGCTATGACATAATTTTATTATTTTATTATTATATGACTAATCCTGTATTATTAGGTGTAGTTTTATGTTTTGTGTATTATACAATGTTAATATTCAACACCACGGGTATAGAATAAATGTATCTATCTATCTATCTATAGTAAAATCAACATAACTCGATTTTTCGGATATATGTAAATTTAGAATTCATAATATGGTAAAGAATATGTTGGTGTGTATTTTAGCGTCAAGAACGGCTGTCTACATTGCGTGGGTACTTTACTATGGTACGTTACCTCTTCGATATTTTGAAGGAGAATAACATTTTTTCAAATGGTATGCCCCATATTTTAGTACTTAATCGCCCAATTTTACATGTTTTACGTCCCGCATGTCCTATATCAAATATTGATAGTTTAGGAGATGATTAGAAGATTTTTGAAAGATGCACACATAACTCATCGATGCTTATCCAGTGTGCCATGGAAAGTAGGCGTTCTGAAAGATTTATTGTCAAAGTCTAACATCAAAATTACACTTTGTCGTTGGATGCTTGTAACTTAATAATTATTCGTTAAATGCCTTTACATTATTGCTAAGAGTTAAAATGGATAACAATAACGAAAACAATATTTATTTAATTGTTAAAAATAACAATGTAGATGGCGACTTCTGGTATAACCCGAAGCGCTAGAAATTTAATAATATTTTAATTGAAGAGAACATAATCGACTATACAGGGTGTCCCAAATCGGGTGCGATTGCATGGGCATATTCCTTATTACTGAAGATAGAGATTAGTTTAAATGGGCAATGTTTTGCAGTTTTATGCGCTGATTTAGAATCTGTTTGAAAAATTCAAAATATCGAACTATTCAGAAGTTATGTCAAAAAAATCATAAATCGCCATTTTCTTCTAAGTCGAATATCTCTGTAAGTATAAAAGTTATGAAAAAAGTTTCATATAAAAAGTAATATACTCGATACAAGCAATTCAAAATCAATATCAAACAGAAATTCAAGATGGCGGCTTGCGAGATAACCATAACAACTTTATTAAGTTAAATAGGCGCCATATTGGATTTTTATACCGCTAAATAAAGCTTTTTATTCTCTTTTCATCCATGTATATATGTCCTATAATTAAACAACCAAATACTACTTTAATAAACAATTTTATATTTTAATCAAGTAGACTTGCATAAACCCAAACAATATAAAATGAAATACAAAAAACAACTAATCTCAATTTTAAAATTCATATATACCTAATCTTGAAAATGGTGACCAATCCCACCCGATTTGGGACACCCTGTATATAATTCTGATTCTAATTTTCAAATTTATACTTTGGCCAAAACCCCATAAACTTCTAACGCACGGTCTCACTGAGGCACTCTGTATCTACGTATAGCTAACAATAACACGGTAAGTTACACACTTATATTATTCGCACTCCAATACATATCACTAACAAGTTACATTACAAAGCAATTTATTTATTCGGGCTATAATATACACCAGTAATAAGTTGTGTTACAAGATATTTTGCTTACTTATATTAGTGACAATCACAATTATCAATTTTCATATTTTTTGAATTTATTATTAATACCCGTGTCAAAATAAATCGCTAATAAAATGGCAATCATCAAAGCTTGATGATGCTAGGTGCTTTTGACCCTCTCTTTTTTAGTAATTTTATTTCTTTACATATGTCTATTTCACCAATTATAGCGTTAACGTTCACGACGGCTACGTTATTGTTGAGTATATTTAGTTCTGGATAAATATGCAGTCTACCACTCAATGTACACTACTCAATGTCACATCAGTCTACCACTCAATGTACTTGTAAAATTTTATCTAAAAAGATTCGATTTCGAATATCTACTGTTTTCCCATTGTATTTTCTCTTAAAGTTTTTGTATCAAATTTAAAAAAGTGATTATTTATTTTTACTATTTTTATTCATTAACTTACAATGAATACTCGCGCAGAGAACGGGATACAGCAAGATAAACGTATTTCTCTCATTTTAGTATGGTCAAAATTAAAATAAAGACTTACCAAAAGATTCTCACACACAACGTTGACACCTATAACTATTTACATATTTATTGCATACAAAAATCCATTCGTTCTTAAGGCCACTAATCGTGTTTTGACTTGTATAATATAAGTTGAAACTCTTATTTATTTTCTCTATAGACTAGATAGACTTCTAATCTAGCGGACTGCTCTGCCACCGCCCTTAAGGGAGAGCCGATTTTGAGATACAGGGCAACATTACTTAGAACGGGATAATGTTGCGCAAAGCTAACGTATACTTTATTCAAACTAAATTACATAACAAGAACTGGTAGCAATAGTCTTGAAATGCCATACAAGTTAAGTGGCCTTAAGGTAAGTACAAACCAGACAACAATCGGCCAGATACATGTTGTCAACTGTGTTGGCAACATGTATCCCATCAACATCACAATAAATTGACAGATACCCGGCAACATAGTGCCGATGTTGAGCGGCAATACATCAAAGAATTTCGTTGCGTGTTGAGTGTATCCGTGTTTTCAATTTGAAATGGATAATATCGCTCTGTCTGGACGGTGTCGTCAACTTTATGTCAACAAATATATTTTAAACAGGTACATTAGACTCGTAAACGAATCTCCCGTGGCTAAATATCGCAGGGCAACCATCAATCGTATTGATGGTGGAATTGCGGCACGGTAGTTCGTATTTTTTTAAAGATTTTAGGGGCGACCAAACAGAGAACTTCTTCAAAATCCGATTTAGTAAGTCTCACAAAATTACGGAACGAACTTTCATCGTTCAAAAGTAACTCTGCCATTAAGTTCTCGCTATATCATGTTCCATTTTGTAAAAGCTGTCGCTGCCACCATCTTCTTTGTCATTTTTGGGCATGAAAAGCTATTCGAATGAAAGCAGCAGTAGACCGGTCCATTGTTGTCAATACTGCGTTTAGTTTGGACGCGCAACTGGTTTTGGTTTGGACGCACAACACTGTTGACCACATGTATTCGATTACATGTTGGTGTATCCAACAAATATGTTGCCAACATCCGTCGACGCGTTGCCAACAGTTGGCAACATTTTGTTGTCTGGTGTGTACATCGCTTTACACTCACTACATATACATACATACACAACAATAGCTTTGCAACTAAATAGCTCTTATTAAAGTTGAGATTTTTCTCGATCATCAAAGTATTATACACTTTAAATGTGAACTAGCATGTATTCGTTATAGCGCCAAACAGGTGCTAAGAAGAGAATTCTGAGAAGAAGGGAAGACTTCATTATAGCGAGTTTACTTCCATTCCTATCGAACGTGAGATATTTCTTGTCCGCAATGAAGTGGTTTGTAAGAAGTTAATAAACAAAATATTCATTTGAGTTTTTATAGTAGGTCGGTGTTAGTGAAGTAATCCTTCATGGTGTACAATTATTAGTAAGTGAAAAGTTAAAATAGATAATGACTAACAGTAATAAATAATTGCTACACGAAATCACTGCGATCTCCGAAAAGGAACACATATGCATTTTTTTGAGCATGCTGTTTTTTTGTTTCTATGCTAATAACAACTTGACGCTAAATTTAAAACTATGAATAGAAGAATAAACACACGCTCTCAACATAAATTTAACAATGTTTGCAATGTCGAATATAACGAATCCAATATTAACAGTAGTTATGTGTCGATCGTTCATGAAGAAAATAATGATGAAAGAAAGGAACAACAAGAAATAACAACTAAACTAAGAAACAAACTAGCCATTGCAAATTATAAATTAGAAGAAACACGGGACTTTCATGAAGTAGGCTTAACAGTTCTTAGTTATGTTGTGGACATAGAAATTATAGCAACCGGAGAATTTAAAGGAATTCTTTCCTAAAGGATACATGATGCGTTAAGGTCTGTTGAGACGTGGTGCAAATGGGAGAAGCTATAGTTAAACTCTTTCAAAAACCGCTTTGATGCCCCCTGTAATTGGCGCAAGCTGTTGGGGGATGCTAAGGCATGAATTATTATTATTATTATATCATTTCTTCAAAGAAGGCCTCCATACAGAGGCATACATACTATTTATAGTATGTATCTCATTGGGGGAGAAACAATCACTGGCGTCAGATGTAAAATATTTGGGGATCACTCTTAACCTAATGCTCACATTCGGACTCCTTCCAACAAATATACTTAATAAAAAAATCAGGTCTTTGTGGACCTGTAGGTTGGAGAGAATGGCTCATTGGATATACATATTAGCAGAAGTTATGTCCACTATTACTTAGGTGTATATTTTGCTATCATCTAGATAATAATAATAGTAATTTTCCGATTAAAGTCAACTAACAAAAATACAATGCACAGCATTTCGTATAAAAATCATTGCTCATAATCTCTTCTACAGAACTACCTCTTCAACATATTCAATGAGAATATAAGTCACGTAATACATATGTATAATGAAAGATGTTTTGACCCTGAGAATGACAGTTATTTGTTTTTGTACAGTTATCAGTTTATATTACAGATAAGTATTCGAAACTGATTTTTTTGCAATGTGTTCATTCTTTTGTATGGTTCCGTTTGATGTAGGTGAGAAGAGTATGCATAACCTTACAATATATTTGTCAACCAAATTATGCTAAGTAGAAATTGCTTGGTTTATGGAAGTAATCTGGCCGTTAAGGAGGTGGTGCTGACTCAACATCTCATCATTGAGCTAGTTTTGAACATATCCATTCATTATTACTATGTACATATATAACATTATTTGTCAACTACGACTCTTGGAAAGCGTACTACAAACTGTCTAATGCTCATCGTTAGTTACATGTTTGAACCGATTGAGACGGATTTTGATAGTTTGGAAAAATACCAAAAATAGCGTTTATTACTTATGTATAATTAAAACTGGGCCAAAATATGCGAAAACAGTTCCATCTACAAGAAAGTGACAGCGTACTATTTTCTGAATTCTTCGTGGCGTAGTGTTCATAAACAACTTGTAAAAGGATAAGTTCTTAAAAATACCCATAAGAAAACAAATAAATTACGCAGTATTATGTTAGAGTAACCTATTATTTGAACCCACTTATACCAACGCATAACATCGATACAGCTATTTTTACTACAGGAATGTATACAACACGTTCGACGCTGCATATTGAGCACGCACATTTTTGCATTCTTAAAAATACACACTAGAAAAATATTTCGATAATTCAATAATAAGAATTCGAACTCAAGCTACTGACAATAAAAGTCGATGTTTCATCATAGGTGACACATCTTGCTGTACAAGGAAAAACTGCTATATTTACCAACAAACCTCTTCAGTTCACAGCTACATTAGTGAACGAAAATAAATCGTCATTTAAGTTATATATATATCACTGGATTTAATTTTAAATACACTTACGAATTTCGAAATGCTCGTCTTCGTTAAAGAAATCTAAACATTTTCCTAAAAGTAATTTTATTTTTAAAATACAAGAGTCATGTATCAAGAGAGTTAAGTAAATGTTACTTTAAACTCAGTGAAAGAACTATGTGGTGAACTACAATAATACTCAGATGTAAAGAAACAACTGCATGCTCAGAAGATATTACAAGTAAAATGAGGCTAAATAAAAAGATAAAAAATACTTTTGCACGAAATTAAGAAAAATTAGGTCATTATAAAGCCCAGAGATAGCCAGTATTAATTCATGATTAATACCGAGAGCTAAGAAGAAGCATTGCGAAAAACTGGAGAAGATATAAATAATGAGATATAAAAAAACTGAAATAAGTTATCTTCTACGAGGTTCTTCAGATATCGATCATCTTAAAAACACTGTTAACGATTTACCTAATATAGAATTACTAATAAACATTAAATATAAGGTCTATGAGGTCTTATGCACCAGATGCCATAGACGAAGTTTCCCAGCCAGTAAGAACAATGACGCAATGAAAAGTAGTGCCATACAATTAGCCGTAGAGGTAATCAAGTTCTTATCAGAATGAAAAACCGCTAGATTAACTAAAATATAAATGGAGCACTTATTTAAGACACAATAGGTGCGCTAATAATTCGGTAGCTATATTAACACTGAAGTATTTATTTTTCTTGGCGTAAGTACATGTATGTATATATAATGCCTTTTTTCCAACCACCAATTAATTATTATTAATTTTTATTTTAAAAATATGTCGTACGGAGGTGGAGTGGAACCACCAAGTTTGTATCAATATGTGATCAAGATGTAAAGGCAACAATTTTCACACCGAAGTATTTATTTTTCTTGGCGTAAGTACATATATGTATATATAATGCATTTTTTCCAACCGCCAATTAATTAAACATATTTTTATTTTAAAAATATGTTGTAAAGAGGTGGAGTCGAACCACCAAGTATGGCTATCGCGACTCACTCACAACACCGTTCCGCTACCGACGACTCGACTATACCTATAATTTTTCACAAATAGGTATTGTAGGTCAATTTTAACACCAAAGTATTTATTTTTCTTAGCGTAAGTACATGTATGTATATATGTATATGTATAATGCATTTTACAAAAACATCGCTTGTAGCTGTAGAAAGACTTAGTTGACAATAACTTGACAAGATGTGTTGAAGTAGATTTGTTAAATAAGGTTTCCACTCAAATAAAGAAACACAAGGCCCACAAGTAATCGAAAGAATACTTGATCATCGGAGGTTTTGATAAACTAAAGAGAAACATCATAAAAGCATTAGATAATATAAATATATTGAAGGATATACTACGAGAAATCAAAAACCTTTATGGACAATCAGGAAATTTTAAACAAGATAATTACGTCCCAGATCAAATTGATGGCAAAAATGATGTGCGGCAAGACAATACATTTAGCTGTCTGCAATTTATCTTTATAATGGACAACGTTGGAAGAAATTTCACGCACATACGAAGCCATACGCAGATGACTGCACCATTACATTCTTCCTTAAATTATAATTTTAAAAGTATGTAGAATATATTTGATACTAATTGTAAGTTCTTCACACTCTTGGTGCAAAAGTAGAACACTAAACACTTCAACCCACTAAACACAAAAAGCTTTTAACTAAAAACTGACACGTTTCGACAGCAAAGCTGTAATTATCAAGGCAATAATAAAACTAAACTAACATAAAACCTACAAATAACAAGTAACCTAAATGTTATGCACGGTCAATCCGATACGCACCATTAATTTCCGATTAACGAAAACAATGACGAATGCAGGATGGCGCCGTTGTCACTGTTCATTACACATGTCTTATTTTTCTATACATATTTCTAAACTTCCGAAAACATTTAGAAACTTACAATTGTTTATTTGTCTAATTAATTTAACATTCGTATGATCGATGTTGTGATCTGTTTCCTAATATATTTTTGATTACAATCTTTACAATTTATTTCGTAAATAGGTACCTGACTTTTCCAAAGCTTGTATCTTATCTACACTACTTACCGATGAGACTTTGTAAGCTAGTCCCAGAACTGTAAACTATTCTGAAATCTAGCTCTTTGAAGATTTTAGTCAAACCTTTAGTGATACAGGGAGTGTAAGGGAGGGTCACAACGGGTGAAGCTTTAACATCCGATCGAAAAGTCTTAGCTTCTTTCACAGTTTTCTTATAATTAAACTTCCTAATTAATTTATAGATATGCTGAGGCTGAAAACCATTACACTGGGCCACATATTTTGTAATTTTAAGTTCTTTCTCGTAGTTTTATTATAGCCTTGATAATGACAGCTTTGCTGTCGAAACGCGTCGATTTTTAGTTAAAAATTTTTGGTGTTTAGTGGGTTGAAGTGTTCAGTATTATGTTTGATACTGACTGAGAAATTTCGAAGATTACCAAATCAATATACGGACTGTAATATTAATGCGATACTTAAAAGACAGAGATATACAAAAGAATAAATAAATAACAATGGTTATCTAGAAGGTAAAAGAGAACATTAAGAATACAGTAAAATAGTTATAAAACATGCTCAAGAAGTCGAGCGGATATTGTCTTTTGCTAAGTGTTCATATACCTAGTCGTCAGTTTTTTATTCTTTTCACTTTTATTTCTCTCTCGTAACGGAAATTACAACAAATTTGTGATATGTCAAAACTATTACTTTTAGCCTTATGCAAACTGATAGATGATTTATATTCGTGGTTAGACCGAAACAAAAATATATGTAATTGTTGCATTAAAAGAAAATAGCTTTCGGCATTTCAATTTTTTTAATAATTGTTTCCATACCGTATTGTTAAACATATTTAATTACCTACTAATTTGCTTCTCATTACTATTGATACTAATCCAAATATTTATAAGAGAATACCAATGGCACCAAATAAATTCTTGTGATAATACACATACCATTATTTAATGCACCAGTAACTATAAAAAAATATCAGACCTAAGAAAAGTGATGATATCAAAGTTCGTTCAATATATAAGGTGTAATATCTAACACAGTTACTTAATAACTTAACGAGTACAGCCAGTACTTCTTTTCAAAATTACTTAATATAATGCACTTTGGTCAATGCGCCATATTTCTTCCAATGTTAGGTATATGTCGGATTACGTTTCTGATTCAATAAATTACTTTTTACTTGGCAGTGGTTTGTATCCGACTTGGATATTTGTGACGGGTTTGACTTTTACATTTATCTAGAATAAATTAAGAACACCTTTTATTTACGTGTCTTTAAAATAAAACAACACATACTACTACAATTAGGAACATTGAATCCTGAATAATACAGTAAAATATAGATAACTGATTATCACGATGATGTACTTGTGTCGAACTGAAAATATCATAAGCTAGATAAAATAAGGAAGAAACAAGATAATAAAAAAACGAGTAATATAACTGAACACAACAATTAAGAAAATAGATATATAATAATATTATAAGTAGATAAAAAATATACCTGCCATTAATTAAAATACTGATACATCTACGGAATTTATTACTTCCACAATTACTATGTTAAATAAATGTCTTCACGCACCAAACAAACACTTTATTACTTTAGTCGGATGTCAAACTTTGTACTCCTAATCAGTTTTTGCATAATGGGAGAGCTTTTGCATAGATTCAAATAATTTCCTATTTACACCTTATATTTCAGAGATATATAAATTGGCAACATCGAAAATCTTAAAGGTTTGAAAGACTAAAGAATTCAAACAGTAGAGGACGTTAAATATGAGATCAAATGAAAAGCACAGTATGTTCTCTATACTACACAGTAATAGTTATTGGTTGTTAGTTTTTCATCCATATTCTAAACATTGTTCCCGGAAGGTAATAAGAAAACCATAGAATAGTTTGCAGAACAATTGTATTTAAGTAGAGTTGTTAACTTGATTTTTTTTACAGTTTGCTTGAAAGTAGGTCGTCGTGATATCTTACTCATCAAATTTATTAGATAATACTGCCATCAAATATGTTTCTAGAGTTCAGCAATACTTTACAGGCTAAACCTACTATACTACAAAACTTACATATTCAACCTATTTCAGCAACCATTAAATTAAATAGTTACTACATTATACATAATGTGAGACAGTGGAGGAATATCCTACTATTGTACCCTATATATGCTATTTGTGCTTTTAATTCTTAATTATGGTTTATAGATACGATAAAAGGTTGTCAACATTAAGCAAAAAATTATGATAACTACATACATAGGAAGCAGATAAATCTCCCGACAATCTAAAAATATAGGCCTGCAACAGTTACATATACGATAAACCTTATATTTTCTACGCATTAAGGTTACATAGTGATATATTTTAACAAAAGAAAGTTCAGTTTTATTTTAAAACTCTGTAACGAAGTGTTTGCTACTACTGTCTACTGTTTCCATTAGCTTCTTAAAAATTCAGTTTTCCCATCTAAGTCGTCTTTGCTTAGCTCAGTATAATGCTCCAAAAATATTTAGTAAAAGTGATCGACGTTATTCGGACTTTCATTTAAAAGTGTTACAATTTGAAGATGCTGAATTAGGACAGTATTTAGTAGGTATATAATAATATTAATTTTTACAACAACTTATTATGTTATATTATAAATAATGTTGTCTCTAAAGTGTTACAAGATATATGTTCCGTATGCTAACATCTATTTGAGCAGCAATACATTTTAGTTTACTTAAGTTAAGTATATTAGGTGCCAAATATACACATCAAATTGTATACATAACGAATAAATAATTACCGCATTTGTATAAAATTGCTATCTTTCAACATCATTAAAACTTTAATCTGTTGGCTACACTGAGTAGTATACATTTATAATATAGCCGTAAAGTAGCATTTATATTATACTAACACTACAACGTAATCTTTATATTTAGCTTTCATTGAATGTGGAAAGTTGATCTCTTATGTATATTTAAATATCACGTATCTCAAAATGTATATAAATATGTACTACAGCAATGATTCCTAACTTGTTCGATTCATGTATATACATACACCTGCTAATCGTCCATATTATGTCGAAAAACGCGAACACTTTATAAGACAGTATTAAAACAATATCATATGTAGAAGACTATATAAATACAGTAATGTATCAGTAAAATGCATGTATATACATATTATAACAATTTGTGATGGGATGATAGAGAATAAAGCGATTGTCATTTAACTATGAGAGGAGAAATTCGGCTGAACGCAGAAGGGTAAAATGAAGCAAAATTTTACTCTCATAAAGGTAAATGTAAGTAGAATATTGTTCACATTTTCAGAGAGACGCATTGCATGTTTTCTTTTTCTCGTAAATTTCCTTTAAGTGTTTATACATACTGTATATACGTATATGGAGATGTCAAATAGATTTAATTTTATGTGTAAAAACCATATAAAAAGCAGTGAGGAGCTCCGCTTGTGGTCGCATACATTTTAATAAAACGTTGATGAATAACTCTTCATAAATGAAATCCACATACATACTTACAGGGTGAGGCATTAGTGCGTCAAAGCTTAATATATCCATTAATATTAAAGATATCACAAACCGTTATGTACAAAAATTATAAAGCTAAATATTATATTAAGCTACATATTTTAAAATTATTTTCATATATGGTGTTTCCTATTGCCAGGGTGAACTAAACATACATTTTCTTAAATGGGCGACGCTGTATATTAATTCAAATTTAAATTAAGCATATCTTCCTCATTCCTTCGATATAAGGTTTCATTGAGCTATATCGAGTCTTTCAGATATGGTCAACTTTGTCTGAAAGTCATTGCGTGTTCAACGTCCTGTGTATTTCACGCGAAACAATTTGAAATTCTTTTGTAATGGAATGACTTTTTTATATTGTTAAAGTTTTATAGTAAAGTGATATTTTGCCAATATTGCGAAAACTGTGTACAGGGCGATTCAAAACACATGCATTATTTTCTCGTTTTATTTAAATGGAACACCCTGTATTTTATATTAAGAAAAGGAAGGACACTATATGCACTTTCATTTTTATTAACCACTCCCTATACCTAAAATCGTTAATTTCTCAGATATTTAATATTTTCGTAATGAAATCATAATTCAAAATAATTGCAAGATGTCGAATTAGCCATGGAAAAATCACACTAAAAACGCCATTAAATCATAAATTAAGATAAAATTATTAAATACAACAGCACTAGAAAATGTTAACTTATAACGGTAATTAATGCTTAATTACTTCGCGATATAACGGATTTTACAATAAATGTTCAAAATGTCCATCAAAAAGATTAAACATCGTTGCAGCGGTTTTTCGATTAATCGATTTGCATTTGACGCCCACGTGTACGTGTAGTGTTTGTGTATCCAAAATGTTTTAAAATCCTTTTATTATACGGCTTGCCGGTCTAAGCTGAGTCTTCGTACTGCAATCTAACAGAGATTGTTCACTGAACTACGACATCACCCGTTTCTTCTTAAAAATCCTTGATTGGGATATTATTTGTGCTTAATATATACTTTTCCCATGTTACCTTTACAATTTTGAGATACTCTACTTCTGCATGCGAATGTTTAATACCTTCCTTGACTTTTTCCAAATTAAAACTGATTTGCTTACATCACCTCCATGGTCACCTGTCATACCCGCTTTCCACCAACTTAAATCAGTAGTTATGAAATCTCCATGGAGAAGCTTTTTGTCTCTCGTAAGCTGTGCCGATGATCTCCGGATGATGAATGTTTAATATAATTTTGATAATTAATAAAACCAATAGTATATAAATAAAAAGTTTAGAAAAGCGAAGATCATTATTTTCCGATATACGAAAACATTGACAAATGCGGACGACTTATTTTTGTATATTTCTAAATTTTCGAAACCATTTAGAAACTTACAATTGTTTATTTGCCTAATTAATTTAAAATTTGTATGATCGATGTTGTGATCTGTTTCAAAAATGTGTTGGGCAACGCTTGATTTCTCAATTCTATTAAATCTAAGATTAGCCATATCCTCTTTAAATCTAGTAGAGACTGCTCTCCTGCTTTGCCCAATATATTGTTGATTACAATCTTTACAATTGAAAAATTCAGGCTTGCCATTTTGTGTTGAACACAATGATGGGAATCTGAAGAAATGTAGCGAAGTGTACTGGTTTCTTTTCTATACACGTCAAACTCTAATCTATTGTTATTTCTTATTACCAAAGTATCTAGAAAGGATAGGTGACCGTTTTCTAATATATGAAAAAACTTTAAATTCAGTTGCGATATAAATCTTAACTTTTTTTCTAGTATTTTTTCCCCAGTTTTTCTAAATGAGAAATACTTCCGTAGTTCGGTAAAAAGGTGCTCGGTTGCT
Organism: Holotrichia oblita; assembly: GCA_023690525.1. Classification (NCBI taxonomy): domain Eukaryota; kingdom Metazoa; phylum Arthropoda; class Insecta; order Coleoptera; family Scarabaeidae; genus Holotrichia; species Holotrichia oblita. The sequence continues at coordinate 142,075,313 of CM043015.1, read as the reverse complement.
ATTATAACTTCCTTTTATCACTAATTTTTGTAACTTTAAAGAAGTCTATGATCGAAATTTCAAAAAAAGTTACCATTATCGTATACGGAGAGAATTTCGCGCCACTCCCCACTTGCCACATAGCCTTAAGTGTGACATGAGAACCCGCTTCTTTAGTTTACAAACATATCCGTAAATTTTTAATATTTAAAGTGCAAAGGAGGTTTGCGCATACGGTAGCAGGTGTACATTCTCAGGTGTTATTTCATCTCTTTGAATGGTTTTATCGGGATGATGAAAACATTTCTCTAGTTTATAATAACCGATTACAGTTTCATACAGCAATGTAGGATACACACGTTGATTTATTAAATTTTCAACCACAAAGGACGAAGAATATGGGAGTTATTTTGTACAAGTAAGGGTATGGGTTTATCAATGTGAGAATAAAAGTGTTAGTTAAGTAACTGACAGATATTGCTAACTGGCAGATAAAATTTAGCAACTACAATGCTTTATCTTGCAGATAACTTCTATTTAACACTCAATAAACGTTTCATTGTGATTATCTCACGAATAAAATTTTATCTGCAAGTTAATTTATATTTAATAGTTTAGGAAATAATTTGATTTTTGAAAAATTCATACATAACTCATCGATACTTATCAAGTGCGTCATGGAAAATAAGCGTTCTCAAAGATTTGTTGTCAAAGTCTAACGTCAAAATTACACTTTGTCGTTGGTACTTGTGAGTTAATAATTATCCGTTAAATGCCTTTACATCATTGCTATAAAGCGTTAAAATGGATAACAATAACGAAAACAATGTTTTACACAAAGCAAGAAATTCTGAATGTATTTTTTAAGAAATGAGTGTAAAAAAACTAGAAAGAAATTATGATAATTGTTCAAAATGGTGATCGTTCGCATTCAAGCACAGTGTTAAACGTAAAGAAACACCCTCAAGTGTTGCTCTTTCGAATCTGTCAAATGCTTGTCGTACACATGCTTTTATCGTGATCACCGATAACTTTGGCAATAAATCTTTGAGAATGCTTATTTTCCATGGCACACTGGATAAGTATCGATGAGTTATGTGTGTATTTTTCAAAAATTCTAATTATCTCCTAAACTATCAATTTTAGGTAGGGAACATGTGGCATATAAAAGATGTAGAATTGGACGCTGAAGACGACCAAGTAATAAAATATGGGGGGGGGCTATTTGAAAAAATTAAGTTATGGTTCTTCAAAATTTCAAAGAGTTAACGTGCCATAGTAAAGTAACCACGCAATGTACAGCCGTTCTCGTCGCCAAAATATACTCCAACATGTTGTTTAAGCATGTTACGAATTCTAAATTGATATCCGAAAAATCGAGTGTTCTCTGATTTTTTGAATAAATGTCTGCAAAAGTAAATTTTTTCAAAAAAAATATAATAACTACAAAACGCCCAAATCAAATTGCAAAAACTAAAGATATTCATAAAGCTTAAACATAGGTGAATCCAAATGTGTAAAAATATACACGGTATTCCATTAAAAATAATAAAGTAGATGGCGACTTTCGGCATAACCGACAGCGCTAGAAATCTCATAATATTTTCATTGAAGAGAACATAATTGACTATATATAATTCTACATTTTCAAATTTATATTTTGGCCAGAACGCCAGAAACTTCTAATGAACGGTCTTGCTGAGACACCTTGTATAACTGTTCGATTTATGATTTTTTCAATAATCCTCCGCTATAGCTTTTTTTTGAAAAAATTGATTAACTACAAAACGCCTGAATCAAATAAAAAAAACTCAGGGTGTTTATAGAGCTTAAAGATAGGTAAATCCAAATATGTAAAAATATATAGGGTGTTCCATTAAAAAATAACAAAGTAGATGGCGACTTTTGGTATAATCGGAAGTGCTAGAAATCTACTCCACCGGGAGCCGTGGGACCTTGTCGCTGGTGGTGGGGCACGGTGGCTGCCTCTCTTCGAGCCTGACGGGACGGGGAGGGGTAGCCCAGCTAAGGACGGCTCAGTCTTTCTGCGCCACCTCACTCTTCTTCAACTAGTCTTGAGTGAGGTACTTTCTTCCCTTGTCTTCTACTATCGGTCTCTCTTGGCCAACGCTTGTTCTTTCCAGATCCCGACGCTATTAGGTATCGAGGGCTAGGGATCTACGTACTTTTTCTTCCTCATGTGTGGGGACGGGGCGACTCCTTCGGCAAGATCGGGCCGCCACAGAACGCTTCCCAGGGGGCTTGCCTTAACCGGCCGGCCAGCGGACACAGACACGCCGCAACCCGATGGTCAAGGTGGCACTGCACATGCCAAGGGCCTGCAAGGCTGGGGGACAAACCCAGCCATGAGTGTGCAGAACTCAGGATACCTGGCGCCCTCCTGTTTAAAGTAGCCTTCTCGTAGTGAAGGCGGGGCGCTGCTGCGAGTGACCGATATGTCCCCGCTGCTCGTGGGAATAAGATGAGTAATATTAATAAAACCAAAAAACCGGACGGACAGACTGATGCCGATGCCCAAGCGATGAACAAGGATGATTTCGAGAGGAAGTTAGAGGAAGCACTCGTTTTCGGGAGGAGAAGCTCCCCTAGCCAGGACACCGCCTTCCACCCCTCCCCCGTTAACTGTGCAACAGGAAGATCAAGCGAAGGTCGTACAAATGAACAGGCCGGAAGGTGACACACCAAGAGATACTGCCGAGGACTCACCTTGGCAAGATGAGGAAATGACTAGTCCAATCTATAGATTATATGTGTCGGATGATAACGACAGTATTCCAGACATAGACAGCCCTTTCGCAAAGAAAAGGAAAAGGAAACATATAATGTCAAACATATAGAAAAAGGGGAGGACAGCAGTATGGAATTGACCGAAGTACTAACGTTTATGGAAAAGCTGTATAACAAAACGGATAGTCTAAGAAAACAAGTGAAAGAGAGCACTAAGACAAAGACCGAAATAAAATCCACGACAAGGGAACTGGTAAATATAGTTGGAATACTGAGAAAGAAAATGACTAATCTAAAAGCAAAGCATGCTGAGCTGGCAGCCAAATCTACGGAGTATGGAAAGCAGGCCACATCGGCTGAGGCACAAATAGGAAAGTGCCTAACCCCCAAAGTACCAGAGGTAACGAAAAAGCCAATTACAGAGGCTCTCACTAGTAATGTACATGTAGAAACCACGAGGGTTATGTCATCGATTAGCACTCAAACAGACTGGGAAGACGTGGAAGTAGTTAGGATACAGAGAGATAACGAGGTGCGGAATAATATTAGATTGGTCATGGCAGACGATACGGGATTCCAAAACTTGGCAAATGTAATTGATGTAGACTGGCCTGAAGACATGTTCCCTAAGACCGTGGTGTGGAACATGAATCCGTCTAGTTTGAACTCCGAAGGGGACTTAGCAATATTGGTTGATCCGAGAGAGGCTGACCATAATAAGACACTGGAAAACATTTCAATTAGGTACCCAGAAATCCCAGACATGGTAAAGAAAAACGAAGGGCAAATAGATTACCTCACTAATACTACGGCAACCAGAGTAAGAGGTAAAGAAATAGAGGAAAAACGACGACCGTATATATACTGCCGGTAAAAATTTGTAAGGATGGATTCAATGACATCGAGGAGGTCTACAAGGTCGTAAAGGAACTCAAGGATATCTATCAACATCATCCATCGGGCAAATTAAACATAACGGTGCCGAATGAACTGAACATTGGTCATATTCGCAAAATTTGTGAATATGTCTTCGGAAGGCAGCAGATAGCTGTCACATTAATCACGCTCATGAATAACGCTAAACAAGTGCCCAGAAGACCCCACAGCCAAAGAACAACTGAGAAAATAGTAGTGAAGAGCGGCACCACTAAATATGCTGACCTGTTGAAAAAGGTCAAGGACAACGTAGATTTGGATAAGGTGGGTGTACATGTTAAGACCATCAAGAAAACTAGGCATGGAGATCTGATGCTAGAAGTCACAGGAGATAGAGAGAGAGCTAGTGCATTGAAGGCTGCTATCAGCAAAAAAGTCGAAAATAAGGTTAGCGTAATAAATAATGAGATGACAATCCATGTCTTAGATATTGACGCAGCTTATACGAAGGAGGACGCAGAAGAAGCTATAAGGAATGCAGCAAAAGTCAGAGAACCACAAACTATTAGGGTAAAATCCATGAGGCCAACCAGAGACGGTAACCAAATCGCTACGGTCCAGGCTAGCAGGGCAGCCGGTAATGTGTTGTTAAACACCGGCAGAATTAAGATAGGCTGGGTAGGATGCAGAGTCCGAGAAAGGATAGAGGTTACGAGGTGCTACAGGTGTCTGGAATTCGGTCACCTAAAAAAGATTGTAAGGGACAAGACAGATCTAATCACTGTCTGAGCTGCAATCAGCTAGGGCATCAAGCCAAGGATTGCGCGGGCGCCCAATTCTGTCCATCATGTCAGAGCGAGGGGCACAGGGCGGACTCTACTAAGTGTCCACGCTTTAGAGAACTATTGTCACAGGAGAAAGCAAAGGGGACGTCGAAGACTAGAAAGGCAGGAGTTCAGATAGTTACCAAAAATGCTACCTGAATTAATGCAAATACAGACGGGTCGAGGAGGTGTAGTCCATGATAATGCGCTAGGATTGCGACCACAAGCCAAGATGGTCGAAAAGATCAAAATCCTTCAAACAAATTTAGGTAGGGGACGAGCGGCTCACGACATTCTTTATACTATGGCATGCGAAATGGATATCGATATGGCGATTATAAGCGAGCCTAACATCAACATATCCCTATCCCATAACTACATCATGGACAAAAACCGGAACGTCGCTATATATATCAGAAACAAAAATATGGGTATTCAGGGCTACTCTGTCGGTGAGGGTTTTGTCTGTATTAAGTGGAAGGACTGGTGCATCTATGGTTGCTATTGCTCGCCTAATATACCATACGAAGATTTCAAAAGCTTTATTGATGCATTGACCAGTAATATTAAAGCTACCGGCCTCGATGCGGTAATCGCAGGCGATTTTAATTCCAAATCCCCGATGTGGGGCTCGCAATTTACAGACATCAGAGGTGAATACCTAACGGAGTGGGCAGCTGAACTAGCCCTTAACGTCGAAAATATAGGAGACACACCCACGTTCCAAAGAGGAAGACTAAATCGTACATCGACATAACCTGGGCAATGGAAAAAATATCCGAACGTGTCCAAAAATGGCGAGTCCTCCAAGGAGAATTTTTCACCTTCCACAACCATATTTATTTTGAAATATCATACAAGTCAGAGAGTCGCGTAAAAACAAACCGGATACGGAGGTTCCTGGATAAAAGTCGCTTCGTGGAGCGGATTAAAGAGTGCTTCTTGAATAAAGAAGAAACAATAACGCCGGACCAGTTCATCGATAAACTATTTGAACTGAACAAAGAATGTACAATATCCGTCCATGAGGATCATAGAAGCATGCCATACTGGTGGAATGGGAGATAGAGTGCAAGCGGAAAGAGTGCCACCGACTGCGCAGGAGACTAATTAGGGAAAATGGCAGACGAAATGGAGCTCCCGCAACAGCCACAGTGGAGCTGGCATACAAGAAAGTGAAGCAAGAACTTAAATATATGATAATAGAAACAAAACGAAATCACTGGAAAAGGCTCCTAGAGGATTTGGACGAGGATATTTGGGGTGATGGATTTAAACTTGTCATGCGGCACCTAAAGAAACTCACCCCACCGTATAACCCTAGCATGACCCGGAGATTGGAAATACTTAAAGAACTGTTCATAGTCAAAGAAAGTAGCGCGCGAAAACCTAAGCATGGGGTTGAGAAGGCACCTCCTTCACGCAATCAGACTTAGAAAGTGCAGTGGCGAAAATGAAGACAGGAAAGGCACCCGGACCGGACCATTTAACAACCGAAGCTATAAAAGCCGTGGCTGAAACCATCCCTAAGGTACTGCTCAACATTTTTAACCATTTAATTGCGTCCCAAGAATTCCCAGAGAAATGGAAGGATGCGATGGTCATCTTGTTATGGAAAGGCAAACCAATGGACTCGGCGTCGGCGTTCAGGCCAATCTGTCTAATCAGTATATTGGGTAAACTCTACGAGCGCTTAATTAAGGAACGGCTGGAGGTTGAGCTGGAAAAGTCTGGGGGCTCTCCGAAAGACAGTTTGGTTTCGTCAGAGGAAAATCGACGGTACATGCTATAAAAGCAGTAGTGGATAGGGTCAACGAATCCAGAGAGAAATGGGTTGCGATAGTGGCGCTGGACATAAAAAACGCTTTTAACTCGGCAGCTTGGGGTAAAATAATAGAACAGATGCTAAAAAGGAGACTTCCGGCATATCTTGTTAGGACCATAGAGGCGTACTTCAGGGGAAGAAAAATCTTCTTGAGCAACAAAATTAATGTGGAGATTGGAGCAGGCGTCCCGCAGGGATCCGTTCTTGGACCCATTCTATGGAACATCCTTTACGATGGTGTCCTCAATCGAGAGCTCATGCAGGGCGTAACATCGATGGCGTACGCCGACGACCTAATCATAATTGTGGAGGCAGAGGATACGAGGGAGCTCATGTTCAAAGCGAATGAGTCAATTGAGGAAATTATCTCATGGTTGGAAGCCCAAGATCTGCAGGTAGCGCCGCATAAGACTGAAGCAGCAATTGTGAAGGACCGCGAAAACGCCAAGGCGTGTCCTTTAATATCTTGGGTAGCACGGTGGTCCCAAAAAGAGAGGTGAAGTACCTAGGCGTAGTGTTGAGCGACAAGGTAATGTTCGGATTACATGTGAAGAATATCGCAGAGAGAGCGGAAGCTAGTCTGGCAGCTCTGTCGAAAATCTTGCCAAACGTGGGTGGACCATCCAACAAAAAGAGAGAAGTGCTGTACGGTGTCATCAGATCCCAGTTAACCTATGCGTGTCCAGCATGGTGGCAGATTATGCGGATAAAAAAATACAGGGACATTTTGGAAGGAGTACAGAGGAGGGCGCTACTAAGAGTCTCAAGCGGATACAGAACTGTCTCGACAGCAGCAGTGCAGGTCATCACCGGAATACCGCCACTGACCCTACAGATGGAGGAGCAAGCAGAAGCTTTTAGGACGAAACAATCGCAACAGCAGCCAGATAAGCTTGCACTAAGACGCGCCACGTTCAGTAAATGGCAGCGGCTGTGGGGTGAGGATAACGGTAGCGCGATATGGACAAAAGAACTCATCCCCGATCTGACACTGTGGACACAATGTAAACACAGAAAGACCGATTATTATCTCACACAGTTTCTCTCTGGACATGGGCATTTTCGCTCATATACAAAGCGCTTTAAAATAACGACAGAAGACCTGTGTGTGTACTGTGGATCGACAGACTCGCCCGAGCACGCGATCTTGCTGTGCAAAAAAGTGGGATCTGAAAGGAACAGGCTGTCGCTAGAGATAGGTGAAGTTCTGACGCGTAATAACATCATACGAGTCATGTTAGAATCTGCGAAGATCTGGAACGCCGTACACGCCTTCATTGTGAGAGTGTTGAGAGACAGAGAGAGGGTAGAGAGAGAGTTGAAGAGAGCGGAGAATGAATAGGTGCACTGATAGTCCGGGTCTAGAGAACGTGTAGCCTGGAGACCAAGCGTGCCAGCTGAAGATATGCCATGGAGGCGGTTCCGGCGGCACGCTGAGAAGATAGAGGTGTTTTAGTGGGTAAACCGGGCTTGCACACCCCCCGGGAGTCCCACACTGCTACAGAGCGATCGACCTAAGCTCGTAGCGTCCATCAAGATTTCACCTCACCAAAAAAAAAAAAAAAATAAAAAAATAATATTTTCATTGAAGAGAACATAACCGCCTTTATACAATTCTGAATTTTCAAATTTATATTTTGGCCAGAACTCCACAAACTTCTAATGAACAGTCTCGCGGAGACACCCTGTATAGATTAATATAAATAGACAAATATATAACTGCAGAACTAAATAAGTAATAAACAAATAAATGGCTTTATTGCAGCATATTACGCTGTATTATACATATAATAGTATGCATATGCGCGACGAAGTCGAAGTAGCGGTTCGTGCGCTAAGAAAATCGACTTTATACAATTCTGAATTTTCAAATTTATATTTTGGCCAGAACTCCACAAACTTCTAATGAACGGTCTCGAGGAGACACCCTGTATAGATTAATATAAATAAACAAATATATAACTGCAGAACTAAATAAGTAATAAACAAATAAATGGCTTTATTGCAGCATATTACGCTGTATTATACATATAATAGTATGTATGTATATGCGCGACGAAGTCGAAGTGGTGGTTCGTGCGCTAAGAAAATCTCGCGATACGACGAAAGTATAAGATGTACTAAAACCTGCTCTAAATTATATAATCTAGCATGTATTAATATCAATGAACAAGTATTTGCGGACTTAAAAGCTTCGGACAAGATCAAGGAATGGGGATAACTGAAGAAGTAAATATTTTAAAATCAGAAAATTACACACAGAGAATTTTTCCTTAAAAAATGATGTTAAAAAAATGAGAAATTGTGTTAGCGATCGGAATAGAAATGTAAAAAATTAAGTTAGACAAGAAAATTTACAAAAAGCATCAAGTAAGATATCTGAAGCAATAATAAATAATAATAAAACCCCAATTACATTCACATATTGGAAAAGATGATAATAGCAGTTACTCGGATATATTAAAATCAATAAACCTATAAAGGAAACTGCCGCCAACTGTCTCTCAACATATAATGTATACTGATGACCAAAATAAGGAAAACAACGAAAACTTAATTTGAACTTGTACAGAAACGGAGAAATTTTACTAGAAAACCAAAGGTGGGGCTGACTAGTAATACTAAACTATGCGCTGTTACTTCATGAGCATTTATATATGTTAAAAACTAGATAAAGATATTATCGTTGAAGATATCCAAAATAACCTAAAGAAAAAGAGATTTGATCATCTGGGATGCACAAAAATGTATTCCAAAAGACCAGAAGTTTATTGCTCTTTCAAAGTGAGTGTCCCATAACAGCGTCACACTTACGAAATCCAAATCAATGGCTGGCATGTACTTCATTCATTGGGCAAGCTCTAACAATTCTGTTCAAGGACTAGGGACATAGCAAAAAACCTAGTCAAGAGCTTAAAATTAATAAAATTCAGGCGTGAATTAAATTATTATAAATAACGCTTTTCTTTTTAATGTATATCATTTCGTAAATTAATCTTTTCTATAATTATTTTCCTTTTTTAAAATTTTTAGTGTTTTGAAAATCAAAATTATGTCGTCTATCTTTAAGTGCTTAGATCAAGCAGTTTCAGCGGTGATGTTATGTCCAACAGTGTATTGGTGATTATAAATTCGATTCTTTAAATATTGTTTGGTTTGTCCGATATAACATTTGTTACAATCTTTGCAATCTAATTTATAAACGATATTACTTTGATTGTCTTGTTTAAAGGGTTTTTTAATATGTAAATATATGTCTATTGTTGGTAGGTATGAAAGTTATGTGGATGTCTGATTTTCTTAATTCGTGTTTTATTGTGTCGCTTAAATTGTTTATATATAGTGTAGTGTGGTATATGTTATGATTTGATTTTGTATGTACCTGTGTTATACATTTTATTTATTCTTTTTGTGATTAATTTATTATAAAACTCTTTAGGATAACTTTTTTTTTTTAGTATTTTTTTAACTGTGCTTAAATTTTATTTTCTAGAATCAGGCTGAGCTAATTTAATTGCCTGATCTACTAAACTGTTAATTACGCTTCTTTAAAATTTACCGAAGTGTTAGAAAAATAGTGTCAATGCCTACTACTACTAGTGTCTTTAATGTACCAGTTTGTTTTTATTTGTGTGTTATCATGTATTATCTTTACATTTAAAAAAATTTATAGAATTTTGATTTTCTCCTTCGAAAGTAAGTTTTAACCTATGATATGTGTTAAAGGTGTGCAGAACATGTTCAATTTATCATTTGGTATGCATATACAATCATCTACGTACCGCTTATAAAATTGTACATGACAGATTAACTTGTTAAGTGAGACCTGCTCTAAGTCCTCCATTACTAAGTTTCATATAACAGCAGATAATAGAGAACCCATTGCTGTACCGAATATTTGTTTATATATTGTGTCATTGTACTGAAAATATGTTGAATTTAAGCAAAGTTTTGCAGCAAACATGAATTCATTTTTTGGTAAATTTGTATAATTTTGAATTAAATTCCATTTTTTTGTTTATAGGTTTAGTGCCAAATCTGTAGGGACATTTGTGAATAAAGATGCAACGTCTAAACTGATAATTTCATGATTCCACGGTATGGATTTTTTGTTAATGAAATTAACAAATTCCCACCATTGTTTTACATTGTACTACGTATTTCCTACAACATACATATCTAATAATATATAGGGTAAAATGCCAAGACGAATTCATTTTAACATCTGTTAACCGTGTAGTGTTAATGTCTGAGTAGTACAAAAAGTACTACGTATTTTAGATTCAGTCATACCAAAATCCCAAATAAATAAGAAAAACATATGTTATTATCTACTATATCGCTAGTTTTTGCTACCTGCAAACCTGCACTAACATAACAACCTAAACAATATGAATGGGGGATGATCCATCATATTTTGCGATTTGCTGACCAAATGATCTCTTAAAAACCGTTGCTTTTATGTTTACCTATGATAAATAAAACATCTGTTTTGAATCTAATTTTTTATATACAAGGGCGACCTGAAATGTTTCTGGAATCGACAAGAAAAACACGGTATTGGTGTAGTTTTTTATTTTTATTTTTCCATGTAGTCTCCTCGAAGATCAATACACTTTTTCAAACGGTGGTTCAGTCTCTTCAAGCCGTCGGAAAAGTAGGATGTTTCGAGGTCTGCAAAATGATCATTTGTAGCCGCGATGACCCCCTGAGGCAAATTTCTTTCCTGCCAAAGACTTTTTCAGGTTTGGGAATAGGAAAAAAGTCGCTGGGGGCTACGTTCGGTGAATGTGGAGGATGACAGACTAATTGGTAGCGCAATTTAATTTGGGCACGACGATGCGGGATGAATGAGTGGTGCATTGTTCTGGTGGAAAACCACTTTTTCCGGGACAAACGAGGTAGTTTCTGCTGCAATACTGCATCGAATCGGGTCAATAGATCGCTGGAGTATTGCCCCATGATCGGACTTCCCCTCTGCAGACAGTCGATGAGGATCACAGCCGATGGAACGGCCTTTGCGTTCTTCGGAGCTGATTTGCCCAGAAAAGTCCACTGCTTCGGCTGTTCCGTAGTGTCCGGTATGTAGTGGTGCATCCACGGTTACGAAACGCAGGAAGAAATCCTTTGAATTGCGTTGAACCCTGGCCAGACACTCTTCCGAAACGGTCACCCGATTTCGTTTTTGCTCCGGTGTGAGCAAATGCGGTAATTTCTTGTAGGATGTGGCCAATGCGTTCCTCTGAGATACTTGTTGCCTCTGCTATCTCTGTCAGCTTCAATGGGCGATCGGCTAACACGACATGATGAATCTTGTCCACTATTTGATCGTTGGTAGCGATTTTTGGGGCGTCCACTGCGTGGTTCGTCACTTGTGCTTGTGCGGCCTCTTTTGAACTGGATCATCCAGAAACTGATGCCCAAAAATGACGGAGTAGATCCGCCATGAACTTCTAGCAAAATATTTCGAACGTCCGTAGCTGTTTGCCCAGCCAACCAAAAGTGTTTTATCACTGCACAAAATTCGATTTTATCCATTTTTACGAAATCGTCTGTCTTGCTACACAAAAACACACTATTAAACAACAATTATTGACAGTAGACATCTGAAATTTTGACAGTTGCTATAAAAACAGTTCCCTCTGCCGCCCAATGAATCCACTTGAATCTTCGTGCGCCATTTCTTGCTGATTCTGGAAACATTTCAGGTCGCCTCGTATTTAGATAAGGCAGGGATTTCAACGCGACAATCCTATGACACAGACTGAACAAAACTGAATTCTCGATAATTACACATATGTATATATAATATGTTGTACAAAGAAGAAATAAGTTATATTAATAAATAATAAGAATTAATAATAATAATTAAGTAATATTATTTAAGAAGATCGTCCTCTAAATAATTTGCTTCAAGGAAAACTCGCAAATTAGGCAGTAAAATCAGAAATGAAAGACTGTCAGTGCTACAACCTAAACTGAACGTTTTTACAAGAAAAATAATATCACCATCTGCGTGAGACCACCTGTACATATGACGGATATAACAGACCGCTTCTAATAATTTATTTATTATTTTACAATTAATATATGTATTTTTTGACCTTTATGTACTTATCTTTTAATTCCTGATTTATTTCCACTTAGAGGTCAATAAAACAATAAATAATTAAATACCAATTTATTCCATAACATATAATACTATGTTTTCGTTAAATAACTTCTTCGGTGGAAGAAATTGACATTTAATATGTGTCAAATTACTAATAATATAAATATAAATTGCCATGCCTATCAACAAAATTAATTAAAACAAAGAATTCATTGATATATCGAATTTTAATTATATTCACAAGTAATAATGAAGGAATAATGATTTAATACAACATTAGAAATTGAAATGATTTGAATTATTCGTATATCAATCTATTTTTTGTCAAGCTCTAACAATTCTGTTCAAGGACTAGGGAAAAACATGGCAAAAAAACCTAGTCAAGAGCTTAAAATTAATAAAATTCATGCGTGAATTAAATTATTGTAAATAACGCTTAAATTATCAATATCCGTTCTAAAATTTACCGCGTTTTCATCTTTCTTAATGTATATCATTTCGTAAATTAATCTTTTTTTATAATTATTTTCCTTTTTTAAAATTTTAGTGTTTTGAAAATCAAAATTATGTCGTCTATCTTTAGAGTGCTTAGATAAAGCAGTTTCAGCGGTGACGTTATGTGTAACAGTGTATTGATGGTTATAAATTCGTTTCTTTAAATATTGTTTGGTTTGTCCGATATAACATTTATTACAATCTTTGCAATCTAATTTATAAACGACACTACTCTGATTATCATGTTTAATGGGTGTTTTTAAATTTGTGAATAAATGTCTATTGTTGGTAGGTATGAAAGTTATGTGAATGTCTGATTTTTTTAATTCGTGTTTTATTGTGTCGCTTAAATTGTTTATGTATGGTATAGTGTGGTATATGTTATTATTTGATTTTGTACCTGTGTTATATATTTTATTTATTCTTTTTGTGATTAATTTATTGTAAAACTCTTTAGGATAACTATTTTTTCTAGTATTGTTTTTACTTTGCTTAAATTTTCTTTTCTAAAATCAGGGTGAGCTAATTTAATAGCCTGATCTACTAAACTGTTAATTACGCTTTTTTAAAATTTACCGAAGTGTTTGAAAAATAGTTTAAATGCCTACTACTACTAGTGTGTATTTTACCTGTTCTCGAGTGTCAAATTTAGATCTTAATAACATTTTTTTGAGAAAATGGTAGACCTAAACACGATGTAGACATACGAAAAGGGGCATTATACGCTAACGAAAATATTAAACTTAAAAGCTTTAAAAAGTGGATATCAAATTAAAAGGAAGCACAGCATACAGGATTGTTTCACGCAAAATTACTAGATTTACCAGTCGTTCATATGGACTAGATACTTCATAAATAGAAAAGATTACGGATTAATGAAGTTAATTATACTTTTATACTCAAAACTATCTAGACAACTAAAATTATTTTTATTCAAATAGAGAGCTAAAGTCATCCTTACGTTATAAAGTGTGGCCCATAATGTAGAGACACATTTTGAAGTCTAATAACTTTGCATTTGAAAACCTATAGGTAAGTTTTTGGTGTTGTTCGATAGAAAAACTCAAAAAGTTTCTTTTGTATTGCAATAAAAAATACAGGTTGTACCAAAGTATAAAAATTGTAAGCAAAAGTAATAAAAACGTTTCAATCAAAATATGGAATTCAATAAATTTAATAACAAGAGAAACTAACTAAGCACGTAATACCTACCTAATTTTTAAAAATTGTGTCTAAAAGATGATGACCTTCTCTTCTTGAACATTCTTCTACTCTAGACACCATATTTCGCATAGCATTATGCAACATTAATGGAGAAATATTCAGAATTTCTGTTCGAATATTTTCTTTAATTCGTCGATATTTTGCGGATTAATGATGTAAACCCTGGATTTTAAATAGCCCCATAACCAAAAATCAGAGTGTAAAATACATGACCTCGGGGGCCACTGGAGATCACCAAACCTTGAAATCAGGCGTCCTGGAAACATTTGCCGCAGGACATTCATGGATGCGCGGGCAGTATGACATGTGGCGACGTCCTGCTAAAACCACATGTTTTCAGGAAAGCGCCGCAACTCTTGTTGAAAAAAGGTCTCCAACATGTTCACATAACGTCCCGAACTTACCGTGGTATTTTCTCCATTTTCATCCTCAAAAAATAAGGTCCCACAATTCCCTGTGCTGACACTGCACACCAAACAGTAACTTTATGACTACGACGAGGAGTTTGGTGTATTTCTCTCGGATTTTCTTGAGACCAGTAACGAGAGTTTTGTTTGTTTACATAGCCACACATATGAAAATGTGCTTCATCAGACATAAATAAATTTTCGGACAAATCAGCATTGTTTTCTAAAAGCTCTAAGAAATGGTTAGAAAAAGCAAGTCTGGCTGCAAAATCGGTGTCTTTTAGCTCCTGCACAAGTTGAACTTTATATGCTTTTAAGCGTAAATCTTTATGCAATATTATTTGCAGGCTAGTTCTTGAGAGTGCTAGTGTTTGAGATTGTCTGTTTGCAGATCGCTTTTGGATTTCTTAAAAATGCAGCTCGAACTCTATCAATATTTGCAGGAGTTCTAACTGAAATAGGCCTACCTGCAGGTTTCTTCTTCAGAGATGATGCTGTGGTTCTAAATTGACCAACCCATTTTAAAATTGTGTTTCTACACGGAGAATTCAAATTAAATCTTGTGCGAAACTGGCGCCGAGTAACGGCAATAGACTCGTTATTTTTCAAGAAATTTTCAACAATAAAAGCGCGATGATGAGCGAGATTATTCATTTTTCGAAAACGTCAGTACGATATTGTCTATTAGACAGTTATAAATCTCTGTGGTTACACTTCAAAAAAATAGTAGTGTACAGAAAGTCACTTTACATAGTATTTTTTTTTACTTTTGATTACAATTTTTATACTTTGGCACACCCTGTATTTTTTTTTGCAATACAAAGAAACTTTTTGAGTTTTTCTATCGAACAACACCAAAAAATTACCTATAGGTTTTTCAAAGGCAAAGTTATTAGACTTCAAAATGTGTCTCTACATTATGGGCCATCCTTTATATTACATTTATTCATGTGGTTTAAAACAGGAAATATTGTTAAAAAAAATTACATAGACGCTTTGTGCCCTGTGCCAATTACGAATGGCAGGTGCAATAGGTGCTCGTGAAAGCTACGCAACTAATGTAAATGCATTCGAAACACAATTTTTATACTAGTTTAGTAATCAGTAATCATGTAAACCGCCACGTTTTATCCCGAATTGGTACGCTAACGAACCCGAATTCGTGGACAGTAGACTCTACAATTATTACATTTCCCAAGAGATGACGAGAATGTGGTACCTTTCGCAGAGGCGTCACAAGTACCGAATAACTCGGTGTAAAAGTATTCGATTGTTGTATTTATTTACATACAATATTATCCATAAAATTTGTGTAATTAGTATACTATATTAACCGTAGCACACAAGCTACAACACAGACGTGAAACAATTTGCAGAAAAAATTTAATTAGTAATTTTACAATTACGGTTGTATTCAAATAAGCAGCTGAAAACATTGGAATTGTGCACACCTATGCGCAAAAGCGTCTACTATTATCCGGTTGTATTAACAGTAACCACTTACTTGTTTATTTTCACATGTTTGAAATTTTATTAGATTGTAACAAAATTTGACCTTACTTTCATTAAATAAATCGCTTATTTAATGTGTTACTCTCTCTGTACTCATCTTGGGTTTCTTTCAACATTATGTCTTTCAATCTCTCCAGCTTTTGTTGCTCGCAAAAAAATTTCAATTCAAAATAAACGAGATTTCAAATATTAAACATTATTATGCATTCCATACTCATTTAGTATACTCCGCATAATTTAATACAGATTTTAGAACAAATCTTTGTCTTGCGTTGATATTTAACACTTGTGTACCTATGTATATATTAATTTAGCACGAGATTCTAACACAAGCGTAAATAATTGATAACTAGACTACCGGGGAGAAGCAACATCAATTTTTCAACGCACTGGACTAGTTTGCTTGTTTGATAACAAAGACATTCGCAGTTGAATAATTGCATTGTGTTTCAGTAGTAGAATTTTTAATTGGACGAAGTGTTCCGTATGATTCATATTCAATTCAAGGACATGTCCACACTGAGAAATGTGCTCACTGATTCGATTCATTTAAGTTTTACTACTGAAAGTAGTAATTGACGCACCACATTTGAAGATAACGTATTATACGATAGACATTATACCAATGAAATTCTGTTGAATCTAATTTAAACGCAAATACCTTGTAAGCAAATAAAAGAACCCTTGTTTACACTGAGATTTTAAAGAAAGATTTATATGATTCTTTCTACTTTATGGAAATAGAACTTTTTACGTTTCAACTCTTTACTAACTAGGAACAAATGCGGTTAAGTAAGCTTACAAATAACACTAATCGGATTAATTATTTCCGTAAGAGTACAAATGAAATGAGAAAAGGACTAAAAGGGAGATAAAAAAATTACACCTGCTCCAGTGTTATTTGAATTGATATACCAAAAACGTCTAAAAAATGTACCTTTCAGATTGATACTGGTTGCTTTGCATGATGTTATTCCGTACACAATTTTCACCGAAAGGCGCACAAATATTGTGAGAACGAGAAATTTTCATTATTCCAAATTTTGAGTTATTTACTATTCGCATTGGTTCGCTTTTCATAATCGGTGTTCCTCGGAAATATGCGCCACATTTAGTTTTTTAAGAACTCATGAAACTCGAAAAAGTCTATTTTGAGTGGCCCGTTAACAAAAAATCAATACAGAAAGAGGTAGGAAGCAGTCAAAGAACTTACCTTTTAATTCGGAGATGTGTTGTTGATCCGTATAGAGTAGAGGACCGGCCGGACTATAACGACGAGATGGCAAACAGAATGTGGCTCTGTGTGAGCTCTACGCTTTCGCTTCGGGTAGGAACACGGCGAAGACTTCTATTGATCACTGCACAGGCGAGAACAAGCGGGCGGGGATTCGGGATATACCACCACTGCCGCCAACTGCCGCCGCCACGTCCCTCTGTTGCCCGCCACTGGTACTCTTGTATATACAGCGAATATATAGCAATGTGTGTACATCCTTATTCCAGGGACGACAACAAGAGAGGTGCAGGTATGTATAGCACTTAAAGAAAATAAAATCTGTAGTCAAAAATGCCCTCCTTTATTTATATACTAAAATAAAGTGAAGAAACTCTTGAAACTAGAGTCTCTCTACTAACACATGGACACAAAATTTTTATATACCGAGTACAAAGCTGGACAAGCTTCCCTTTAGGTTGGGTACGTACAATTTTTAGTGTACAATTTAGTAAATTGTAAGCGAAATTGAAGACTAGTCATAGTATATCTACTTTCCGCAGATTGAACTAAGTTTTTGAACACCCTGCATAATGTTACAGAGAATAACTTCAAATGTTGTGTAACTACACAATATCAGCTGTGCGTTTGCAAAATTTCATTCGTCTCTTTTACTGAGTGTCTCTTTTTACTTTTACGTGACGTAATACCACTATAAAGTAAGATCGGTATCTGTCACTTTTTCTATTTAATTGCGAATAACTCAGAAGATATGGTATTTAGGTATATGGTATGATACATGAAGTGTGTGTAGAATTTATCCTAGAAGCTGAATTTGTAATTTATTTTATAGCATGCTATTTAAAACATCGAAGTTGATGCCCATTTTCCGGTTAACCGGAAGTGATATTTATTCAAAAATATTTTCACGTGATAGTTCATATTCAACCATATCCAACTACAAAATTTTGGTTTAAAATTCCGTTCCGTTTGTATAATAGTTTTAATAGGCCATTCTCACCAATCACCCTCAATATACAAACACTACATTATATTACGTTAAAATAGTTTGCTGAAATATAAGTACGGAGTGTCCCATGATATGGTTGCTGTCACAGTTTGTATTGCTAAGCCAATTTAAAGTCAAAAATTTGTAATGAACATGTGGTCAAAAACGTTTTCGTAACTGAGCTATAAGCATTTGAAATTTCAGATAACTGCAGATGCAATTATTAGGTACCACTGTTGATTTCATTATTATTAAAAGATCGAAGTCGTTATCATTCATCATTTATTACTGATTGTGACAGTAAACGGTAATTAAGTTAGTTTAACCTCCTAATTTTTCGTGTTATAGTAAAATATTCTGAAAAGTGTATTACTTTCGATTTTGTTTGTAAATAAATATGTTGTAGTTGTAACTTTCCAAACAACAATACTTTTGTGTTTAGTCAGTCTATAACCGGTAATATACATATGGTATTAATAAATATTTTGCAAGAATATGCTGGTTTTACAGTAGAAGTCGGTATTTATTTTAAAGTTCACTTGACACATCTAATAGTCTTGCAGTCTATTTTTATAAAAAGTATACATATACTCAATACTACGTAGGATCAAACATTTCAGTGTTGTCGATTAAAATTCCAACCACTGAAATGCATATCTGAGTTTAAATGCGACACATTAGTACGTGTTTCAGTAATTTCTAAATATATGAGGAAAATCAGTTTAAAAGTCTGACGAGCTATTAGCCCGTGCAGTGTTCATATCGACCTCAAGAAATGTAAACATCCGGTGAGTTTAGCATAATTCAACACTAAACCGTTCTTATTTTATTCAGAAGTATACGGGTCTCGTATTCTAGAAATATTTTAACATCTACTTACGTATGTATACATAAGCAGTACGTGTCGTTACTACTATCAAATGCAGCAGCATCCATATTTCTGCATTTTTAATACATTTTGGATAACTCTTATTTTATAGCGCCTATGTCTAGCCACCGTACGTTCTTCATTTAAAATTTGAAGTTATAATTCTAGATTGTGTATAGGGACTTACGACGTATTTCATATTTTTTACCAATGTAACTATTATCACACACATCTCGCGTTTTAGATTGCTAAAGATAGGGAATTATTATTAAGAATTATCTGTGTATTTAGTGAAGAACTTCAAACGAAGACACTCAACGAAGTTGTTATAGTTTCATATGAATTATTGATCATAAAAAGCATTGCACCTCACAGAAAATATTTATAATATTACTAATTTAAAAAAACTAAATTTTAATAGATTTCTAATATTATAAATATAGGAAAAAGGGTTACAAATTAACGGGTAAGCGGTCAGACCGCTTCCCGTTAATTTGTAACCCTTTTTTTCCTAACGTAGTACGGTCGTGTACTTCCGATAGCTGTTATTATAAATATATACATAAACAAGAACAACTTTACTTACTTAAACTTAGCAGGCGTTGTATCCTGTATTTAAGACCACTTAATATATTGGTTTTCTCACACTTCCTGTGTATTAAATAAATAATAAAATTTAAACAAATTTTGTTGAAATATCTCTGATTTATATTGTTATACATAGGTATATCATCGCGTACTTATAAAATATACTGTGTTATTACTTTTTGTACAACCCACCTCTAGGATAACAGAAGAGTGCAAAATCCAGACAAAACAAAAAACGACTATTGTTTTATAATAACAGGTGGTTTTGAACCTTTTCTATCATAGACCATCTTAAAATGATTTTGTGTAAGTACAGCTTCAAAATTGGCAACTTTGATTCCCATTAGATTACAAGAAGCTTCAAATAAATCCAGTTCTCTTATCAGATTTGGTTTGCGCTTCCTAGTAATGTTTTTAAAGTAGTATTCTTGTTAAAACCCAAAACATGGCTATAATAGGCGCTCATAGTGTATTGTTGGAATTCACGCAAGCAGACCACGTGGTTTCGACCTTCTAGGTCTCTTCAGTGCAACTACGAATACAAGATCTAATTTCATCGCTCTTCACATCACAACTTTAACTGTAGGTATGTGTACTTACATATAGTTCGTGCTTGAGGTTGTGTCGATGCTTCAGCACGCGATTTTGACGTAAATATCATGATAAATGTGTCAAATAAATATGTGTGATAAATATGACCCCTAGACAGTCGAAACCACGTGGTGTGCTTCTAGTACTTGATCTATTTTCATTTCAATCATTTGCAGGGTGAATTCCAACAATATACCATGAGCGCCTATTATAGGTATGTTTTGGTTTTTATTTTGTAGCATTTCTCGACGTTTTTCATAGTATTATTGTTCATAAACAAAACACAAATGTGTAAGAGACGTGTAAATCACTCCCTCGGTGAACGGTTAAAATACAAACATGTTGCAATGAAAAAGGAAAACCTAATTCAAGCACATGAATTTGACATTAACCACATGCCGTAAAAGGAAACGTTTTGAAAGTTCAATCCTGACACACAGACACGTGTTTCGAACTTATTAGTTCTCATCAGTGCGTGATACAAGAATATGAACCAACAAACGTATTCCCCCGTACCCGTTATATCCTGACGTCCTATATATCCTACATATACCGGGAGTCAACGAGATCATGTATCAGTCCACCATTTATTCATTAGTTAAAATAAAACTTTGAAATTCGGACCGTATATATGAGTGATTGGTGGGCTTCTTCAGGTGCACTCAGTTTTTCTATAGCACTTCCGGTCAAACCGGAAGTGACGTTAATTTTGAATTTTTAAACATAACATGTATTATTTCTGTTCATATTCTGTTTCCTCTAAAAATTTGCCATCTAGTGCAGATCAACTTTTGACATTTCTGTCAAAGATGGCGATATCTGTTAAATTTATCCATTAAAGTAAAACTGCTTCGCAGCAATTGTCGAAATGTAACAACCATCAAAGTTAGCTTTGAAAACAATTAAGAAACGTATTTTTCACATTTACACGCATTGGCGAAGGAAAGATGTACTTCACGTTGAAATTACTAAGGAAAATAAGATTTTCCAGGTACTCGTTTTTTAAAATAGTAACACCTGTTTTTTATTACAGTGCCATTTTGGCATAATTTTTAGCTTTCAAATGATATAAAATATGCTGTGATTTATTGGTAGACAGGTAGTACAAAATATAAATGTTTTAAAAGTAGTCTAATTCCAAAGCAACAGAACAATTACATTTCAAATGAAAAACCCAGTTTCCTTCGCCAATGCGTGTAAATGTGAAAAATACGTTTGTTAATTGTTTTCAAAGCTAATTTTGATGGTTGTTATATTTCGACAATTGCTGCGAAGCAGTTTCACTTTAATGGATAAATTTAACAGATATCGCCATCTTTGACAGAAATGTCAAAAGTTGATCTGCACTAGATGGCAAATTTTTAGAGGAAACAGAATATGAACAGAAATAATACATGTTATATTTAAAAATTCAAAATTAACGTCACTTCCGGTTTGACCGGAAGTGCTATAGAAAAACTGAGTGCACCTGAAGAAGCCCACCAATCACTCATATATACGGTCCGAATTTCAAAGTTTTATTTTAACTAATGAATAAATGGTGGACTGATACATGATCTCGTTGACTCCCGATATATGTAGGATATATAGGACGTCAGGATATAACGGGTACGGGGAATACGTTTGTTGGTTCATATTCTTGTATCATGCACTGATGAGAACTGATAAGTTCGAAACACGTGTCTGTGTGTCAGGATTGAACTTTCAAAACGTTTTCTTTTACGGCGTGTGGATAACGTCAAATTTCATGTGCTTGAATTAGATTTTCCTTTTTCATTGCAACATGTTTGTATTATTGTTCATATTAATTAAATAGAAGACCTTTTTTATAGCTTGATGTTGCATATAATACCAATTTTTAATTTGTTTCGTTTACTACAACAGTCGCGAAATTTTATAAAGGTGTTGATTAGGTTATGACCACCATGTTCGTTTACCGGTAGGTTGTCGTTGAAAGATTTATTTTAAAACAATTACAATATCGAAGATTTGCGTATTTTTATTGCCGCTCGATACACTTGCAAGGACATGCTATTTCGATCAAAGTTGTCACTTTTGTTGGTGGCGACATTTTTCTTAAATGAGGACACATATGCTGTTGAGTTGAAGATATTGTATGTGTAGCTTATTTTGAAAACTAGCATACTAATGCGAAATTTTTGGAAAGCTGAATATCTGCAGTTCTCCTCTCTCTCTCTCTCTACGAAATGCTTGAAAAATGAAAATACTCTCAGATTTAAATATAGTTAATGGACTTGACGTGATTCGTTTTAATTTAGTTCTGCTGAAAGCGAAATTTAACACAACGGAATTGACTGAATTTTGGATATGAATAGTAGATGGATATCCCATTTTCAATAACGTTCGCCATATTTTCACTTCATTTTTGACTGTTTATTTGCGTGAAACTAACTAAATTTGCGACAATCACTGTAACAACAAACAGAGAATGACAGCACCTAGGCGTGTTTAAATTGTTGATTTTAGTAAATATGTAATGATCTCAGCCGTCACATTAATTTAATGTTAATAAATTTGTTCAATGATGCAGTTGTTTGAGCTGTTCATTCGATTTAGCCTATATAGCCTTATTTAAAATATATTATAGGTATATGATGTTATACTAAAGTTATTGCTCTTCTTGTCTTCCATTTTATAACTATTCTTTAATCAGAGTTCCGTCATCTATCTATAATTCTGTGGACGGACGTGTAATACACTCAACGACATTTATATAGTATCATATGATCTTTTGAACAATGATGGGATTCAGATAGGGCGAGCGAGCAGGCCATTGTCATAAATTGATTTCATTTTGGTGAAACGACTCCTTTGTTTGTCTGGAATTATAGGCAGCTGCATTGTCTTGCTGAAATATCTACTCTTGCATCGCTAATTGTTCATGAAAGTCTGTCAGAACCATTTCCAGAAGTTGGTTATAAGAATTGGAATTTATTCCCGTAGAAATAAAACATATAGGGGTTTTATTATTATAGGTAAAAACCGCCCAAACCAGTATACTACCGTCATTAAAATTTCGGCTCATCGCAACTTC
Source organism: Holotrichia oblita (assembly GCA_023690525.1). Taxonomy (NCBI): domain Eukaryota; kingdom Metazoa; phylum Arthropoda; class Insecta; order Coleoptera; family Scarabaeidae; genus Holotrichia; species Holotrichia oblita. The sequence goes on along the minus strand of CM043015.1, from coordinate 142,051,987 downwards.
AGTGCTCTTGCGCAAATCGTGCCAATTCTCCCTCTTTTAAAAGAGGGTTTTGTAATTTTTTTTAGCCACTGAAAACATTTACTCGGATAAAATTTGTTGTACACTTCTGTTAGTTACTGATAAATTTAAATTAGATTTTATTTGTTGCGCGGTTACATTAACAGAAGAGGCTAACCAGGATATCGATGAACCTTCCTTCGATTAGAGCAATTTTTGCCGTTGGCATTAGCCAACTTGATAAAATTGTGGATGAGATAAACGAATCGTCCTATTTTCTTAGCTATGGCTCAGTTTGTAAACCTTACCTCTTTATAACAATTTAATTTTGCTTTTTCCTTCTCAAATAGCGATTTACCTCTTGTTATTAACTGATTTATAAACTGCGATAATATATGTAACAATAAATAAACTTTTGATGATGCTTAGGTTTTTTTACACTGGAAGGTAGTGTCTGATCTTGTAGGTTGTCTGTCTAACTTTGTGGAATTATAAAAATTTCGCCGATATGTTTATACGGCCGGTATTTCCCCTAAATATCTAACAGTTATCATATTGAAAAAGTAATGTCTCTGCTGTTTCTTTACTTCAGAAATGTAATTCTAGCTAATTTCCAACTCATACTGTTGCTCAACTAACAACTTCCACAGGGGAACTATAACATTAAGTAGGACTATAGAAATTTCGCTGCGTATAACCAAATGCAAAATAGAAGAAGACTAAACAATTACTTTTAACTCAAATAGAATAATAAGAACAAGAATGTAAGTAAATAGATGCAGTAAAGGTATATAAAACGTGTTACACATTATTCTAGAGAAACTAGCCTTCAAGATAAACACTGTCTTTTACATACTACCCTGCAATGAGTTTCAACGTAATTACTACGTTCACTCTTCCGCAAACGGCTGCTATCCTTATAAGCTATTAGTGCTGTTATCACAAGGTATTCATATTTGACCTTTTTCTCTAACAATGTCTGTACTTGAGCCGTATATGTATTTATTGTGCAGATGTTGGGATTGGAACACATCTGCCTGATGGCTCTGTTGGAACATGTGTATCGCTTTAAACAATACAACTTTTATACACAAGTACGCAACAAATACATGCTTCTTGACTAGTCTTGGATTCTGCGTTCATCTAACAAGTATGATATATACAGAGTGTAACAATAGTGCGATATTCTTCCATATCTCCCTTGTTACGTAAAATAAAGCAAATATTTAAATACAAAAGCTGCTTAGCTTTATGAAATTTATAATGCAAAATTATTTTACAGTATAAAGAGTGCTTCATTTGCCCGTAGCCACTAGTAAATTTAAACTTTTTAAATAGAACATCCTATATATTATTACATTTTTGAATTGCTTGAGGAATTTTAAGGCAACACTATATAAAATAATATTCATCTATTTTCATTAGTTTCCAAGATTTGTTTGAAAATTTTAACATTTCCTAACTTTAGAAAACCGCCATTATCTAGGCAACGGAAAATGAATCATTGTGAAACTTTACGCAATGCTAAAACCATCTCCTATGATGACAATGAGCCGATTAAATAAGTTACAAAGAGAGCTCTAGAAATCAGTGTCTTTTTGAAACAACTGAAATGCGAAAGTCTACATTTTTTCAATTAAAACACTATATTTTTATAGGTTAGTTGAAAGCAAAATTTAACTTTCGATTAGCTTGAATAAAGGATGTATTTAGTTAAAGTTAATTTTTGGTTTTGGCGATATTTCAAATTATTTCTCATTTCTGTATGTTTCTATATAGGTGTACCCTTTAGAGCAAAGTTTAGATGCCAAAAATCAAATAAAAAGCTGAAATTTGAATTTTTTTTTGCTGCTGACATTTTTGTAAATCTCCATACGTTTTAAATTGGTAGTTATATTTAAAATATGAAAGTACATTAACGTAATAGATATAAAGTAAATCAAATTAAATCTGTTGTTGATTAGATTCAAGAAACGTTAACATTTTTAGCAATATCAGTCACTATGGAACTTACAAAAGCTTAGCTAATTCAAATTCTATATTTTCTTTTTGGGAAAATATGAACGACTGGATTATAATTAGGATAAGCTTCAGGGATTTGACGTCAACACAAATTTCATGGCTACCATATACATTATTTACAGGAATTGTGGGCAAATGATTTTGAAAGCCCTCTCAACTTTTATCGGTGGATGACAAATATAGAACGGAAAGAACCAGGTTTCCATCATTTTATTTTATTCACAGACGAAGCGACTTTCCATAAAAAGAGTTATCTTAATATAGACAATTTTTTATATTGATTGGCCGGAAAAATCCTCATTTTATGAAAACCGTGGATTATCAACATCTTTGGCCTTTGAAAGTACGGGAAGAAGTAATAGGCAATCGGTTACTTGGTTCATACTGCGTTAATGGTACAGTCAACGAGGAAAATTACCTGGTCTTCCTAAGGAATTAATTAGAAGATTTCCTAGACACCCTTCCGCTTAATACTATATACACGTCATTTATAGCTGCAGCAAGATGGAGGACCGTGACATTTTCCTAGTTATGTACGAAATCATCTGATTGGCAGGAGAGGTCCAGTGCATTATTGCTACACCTTGTGTGTATATACTGGTGCCTGTTTTTTTTTTTTGCGACGACATGGATAACTTTTATATTTGAACAGATAGGGATACGGTTAAATTAGCAAAAGGATTTAAGAGCTCAGTAGGAATTCATTTCCAGATTTTACTTGTTATGGCCCACTTGTTTGACATTAAAGATTTATTTGCCGAAACTTGTTTGTAACTTAAGATATTGAAATGCAGTTTCAACTAATTTGCATAGTAATTTAAATACTTCTATTGGCACTATATAAAATAAACATTTGTGCAAATTTAACCTAACCTAACTTCAAAAGTTTTCTATGTTGTTTTGGTTGTCCTTTTAAGATAAGGCTTTTTTCTGAACGCAACTATGTATTACATAACATGGAAACCTTTTACAGGCAGAAATTACACTTTCGTTTTCTATTTATCACGTTATCTGCGAAGATTCGTCGCTATGGCCATATTTCAGTCTTCTTTCTGCATTTCCAGCTCATAGCAATAAATTTCATGTATTGATTCCAAATATAATCTTTGATATGTATTTCGCGCGATGCGTATCTTCTGTGTAAGACCTTTCTTTTGGCGCCTTTTTCCTTCCTGGTATTTGCCACCAGAGTTGTTATAAATTTCATTCTAATTGATATGATTATATGTGTCACCGATTAGTGCACTTTTTATATTTTGCCGTAAAAAAAAACATGTTGTATAACATACATATAAGTTTTGATAAACAAAAGAATTCAATAAACTTTTATTAACTGTAGAAAATTGTGTTCCTTAATTTTTCATTAACCTAATTCTATAACTAATATACTTACCCATATAATATATAAGTAGGTATAATATTTGTGTATATGTACCTGAACAGAGAAACATTTTTGGCTAGCACACGGCCAATATTACGAATTTGTACGACGACTTATTCCGATGAACTAAGTGTATCTAACTTCAGTAAATATAACGCATTTAAAGCGGCTGGCCAGATATTGGTGGATATGACGAATTTAAAAATAATAAATGCTAAGAAGCTATTTCGAACATTGACCATTAAGCGGTTTGTATACGTACTTAAATTTACTTCAGTGCATTCTTGAATGCTGACCGATAATATTATTCTACACGGTATCATTCACGAAAGTCTACCTATTTTCTTACTTTATGTAGGTATGCTGCATCATATAGGAAAAATATATTTTTTATGTGTGGTGGGTGCTTAGTTACAGTGATTTCGTAAGCAATTCTCGCGGTGAAGTTTTTGTGTGCGTATAATTGTATTCAGCCTTGTGACAGCATTATATCGCCTTTTATAATCACCATCTTTCCGGAGAACTGAAACCCGGCTCCTATTGTTCTGCCACAACGATAGTCAACCGCCTCGCCTAATCACTGTGGCTATCGACTTATTTAAACAAGCTTACTTACTATCCGAATTTCAGTTATGAAAGCTTTTGACATTTTATTTCTTCAGAAAATGTAACTAAGAGAACAGTATCAGAAAGAAATTTTTATAGGCTGCAGTATATTAACCGAGCTATATGGCACTGTCAGATTCTCGTATTATCGCCTTATAGTATTACATTACATAAAAATTCCAACGAGTATCTTTTATAGAACGTCGAAATAAACTTAAATAAAGAATAAATGGCTCTAGAACAATAATTATGTTTTCCTGAAATTACTTTATCTAAATTGTGGACTAAATTGACATTTAATATGTTCCACATAATATTAAAACATATGCAGCCATACCTATTAACAAAAATGTAGAAAAATACAGAAATCATTGATCTATACTACCAGCAAACTGCTGCACATAACATAACCGTTAAAACGACCTTTACTGTAACTACTATATAACTTTGATTTCAAAAATGCTAAGTTTACAAAATGGAAAGTACCTACTTATAAAAAATTAATATATGAAATATGAATATAATTTATGAAATGAAAAAAGGGAATAATAGGTAATTTAATTTACACCTGAATTTTCTTAAATTAAGCTCCTTTGCCAAGGTTTTCCCTAATTGATGAACAAAACTATTAGATAGAGCTTGACAAAAATACATTTATGTAGTGGTTTATTCAAATAATATACGAATATTGATTTCCTTATTCTTAGATATTAACATAACATATTACATACACAAAAATGCACAGCAACAACTGCGGTGGTAATTTGACAAGCAATACAGCTTGGATGCCACTGCAGAGGTACCCACACCAGATAAAAAATATAGATATAAAATAGACATGAATTGTAATAAATGACTTTGTATTGGACTTAAATCTTTGGTTATTATCCCATATACATAAGTACCTACCGCATGTGTGCGTAATGCGTCAATAGAAAATATCGCCTTGAAAATATACTTATTGCAAACACACTAAGATTGTGATACAATAATAATTATACACAATGTATAATACATAATACAACCTAATTACACAATTGTATTATGTATGTATTATATTAATTAGAATATTGTGTAATTCTAGTGTCCGTTTTCCCATTTTACATAATTATCCTGTAGTATGCCGTGCACAAATTTAATGTAAATATTAAGGATATTTAAGGTTGTCTTCCATTATGATAAATATTTTTAATTGTAATTTATACTTAGTGTAGTGTCGATAAAACAACGTAACTGTTTACTCAATGTAGTTTATTTAATAGCGAAATGCTGTTAAATGCAAGACACTGTAAGTCGGTTAATATTAAAGCACAACACTTTCTTTGTGTAATAAAATAAACACAAAATAACATGGTGTACTAAATTTCGTTATGTCGATCAAAGCATAAAATTTTCTTTTCGCAGTATAAAGTGGCAGCGTACATGAAATATCGTAATGCCGGGCGTCGAAACGGTTGATGACATCTTGAAGCTGCGTACAAGAAATTTTTACGCTGTCTTATATTGTAGTTAAACTAAGCATTCGCCCGTCAGCCCTTTTATTTTAAATTACATTAAACTTTTGTTTGATATTGTTTGATCTACTTTACTTGATACGAAGCAACTGTATAAATTCGATGAAAATCCAGAGCTTTGTGGTAATTCTATTACTGCACTAGAGAAGTCTTTACATAGTGGCAAAACATTTCCAAGCTTTGAGCTCTTTTACATTTAACGGAAACGTAATTTGTTTACGGGAATATATCTTTTTTATTTCGAAACGGTTTCCTAGCTAATGAGAAAAATATATATTTCGTAAGCATACCATTTTGAATGTATTTTCAATTTCATTTTTGTGGACATTTTTATATTCGAAGAATTTAGAAATTCAAACGAAAAGGTTTTAAACGAATATGAATAGCACGATTCCAGAGAGGGCTTTTTTTATAAGTAAGTAATCGGTAGAGCTGGCAAATAGCGGCTATGGTAGACTCAAAAACTAAAACAGTTAGAATAAGATTGTCCGAACACTTTTACAGAGAATTTCATGCTCTACAAAAAGGTACAAGTTTTTTGATAGCTTGCCTTGTTAAAGCTCGGTAGGCAAAATAAGAAAAATATTACAAAAAAATGCTTTTTTTGCCTATACTGATCGTTACCGGGGTAAGTTTCCGAGTTATACCAATTAGAAACGTGTAACTGTTGAAGCCATTTTGCCTGCTTTATCAGTATCAAGTATTTGTACAGAATAACAAGATGCAATGGGGAACGATTAAAGGGAAATGTAGCAAAGATGTAAACAAGCTTGCACTACTCAACTATTAAAAGGTTCATAATCTCTTCCACATCATTATTTTCTCTTTCCATATTTTATATTATTCGAGCTACGAACATAAAACAACATAAGACGTGTCTCCTAGAAAATTTGAATGATCAGCTACTCTGTGTGGTACAATACTTACTCCAATAATTATTGCTTCTCATCGTCCAATAGTTATATACTCTTTAGCTCTCTCATACTATTGTATTTTTAGTTGCTCCATTTGTAATTCCCTTCTAATATAACTTCCAATGGCAATCGTGCGTGTCGTCACAGAATAGACCTCTAAAGATGAACGGACGGTGTTTCTATCTATCCTAGAATGTGCTAATTTATACATATTATTACGACACTAAACACAATATTTTCAATAAAAATTAAGATAATGTTACCGCTAATCAATTTGTTGGTTCATTTAATCATATAAGACTGAAAGCACAGACGAAAGCAAACAGTAGGCACAAACAGTTAACTGTCTCAGATTTTTCAAAATGCAAATGTAGCTTCAGAGCTACCTGCCAATATTTGGCAATTTTTCAATATTGGCAGTCTTTCAATAGATTACAAAAAAATTAAATAAATACTGTTTTATTACCAGATGTTGTGTATGTTCCTTAGTAATGTTTTAGTGTTCTTGTTCATATTAAGAGACTTTGACACTAATGGCATCTCTACATAAATAGAGCCACACATAGAAAGCACAATCATTTTTGTCTATTTTTTGCTTTCGACAGTAGGTTCCGTTTACCGTTGTAAATTGGAATTGCCAATGTTCAAAATTTTATTTATTCTTAGCCGGAAACAAGTTCTGGCAAGCAAAACATAAAACCTGATATCGCAGACTTCCACAGTCCGAGCCTCTGTTATGAGGGCTTGCGGGATTTGACCGCGTCATAGTAAAGTAAACATAGGGTGAGTGGTGAGAATGGCCTATTAAAAGTATTATACAAACGGAACGGAATTTTAAAACAAAATTTTGCAGTTGGATATGGTTCAATATGAACTATCATATGAAAATATTTTTGAATAAATATCACTTCCGGTTAAGCGGAAGTTGGCATCAACTTCGATTTTCTAAATAGCATGCTATAAAACACATTAGAAATTCAGGTTCTACGATAAATCTTACGCATATTTCATGTGTACCCTATACCTAAATAGCATTCGTCTTGAGTTATTCGCAATTAAAGAAAAAAGTAACACATACCGATCGTACTTTATAGTGATATTACATCACGTAGGGGTAAAAGAGACGAATTAAATTTCGCATACGCACAGCTGATATTGTGTAGTTACACAACATTTGAAGTTCTTCTCTATAACATTATACAGGGTGTTCAAAAACTTCAATCTGCGGAAAGTAGATATACTATGACCCGGTCGCCGAAAACCTGGAAGCCCTCATAACAAAACATAAAACACTTTTCAAGTCGTGAATTTCTTAGATATTTACTTAGTTAGTGGGTATCTTAATTCATCTCAGAATGTACTGTTTTCCGCATTATTCCCAGATTGAATATGTAGCCAATAGCAGTTAGCTAAACGGATATAATAGGCGTTTACTTTGGCTTCGTGATTCACAATAATTACTAATTGCTAGCCAATAGAGACAAAATATTTTCGAAGAGATCATTTATTGGTTATTACCCGATCATGTGTGTGAGTCACAAAGCAAAATCAAAAAGAAAGGACTATATTTATATCCGTAGAGTATGGGGACATGAAATCGATCAATCGCAGCTAACAGAATATATTATCATCACTATAACTTATATAAACTTAGAAATGTCAATTAGCTAGGCTAATGAAATTATTTTACTTTGAGGTATTGTATATCATAAATTAGAGTAATTTTCCGTTAAGTCTATGTATATCGGGTGTCCGTTAGTAATTAACGCTGACAGTTGATGTCAAATTTTCATTAAGTTTATACTACTACACCTAATTTTAGTCGCAACAATTAACATTGGCGTCTCATGTGGTAATCAGTTTTGATGTAATATTCTGTTAGTAAATATTATACACAATACCAATTGTTTAGGTAATTTAATTCTCAATGTTATGCAGGGTGCGGCACCACATTCGCCTCGGTTGATATACAAAAAACGATAACACATATTTAAATCTTTTTGTTGGAGCATGTGTTAGTCCATTGGCAGCACGTTCTAAAATTATTTTGAAATATACAGGGTGTTTCAAAAGAAAGTTACACATCAAAGTTACCAAAATTTAAATGGAACACCATGTATATTATTGCATATTTCGATGCCGCAGACTAAATGAAGGCAAGCTACTGTGACATTGCCTATACCTAGGTTCAACATTTTGTGAGATATTTAACAATTTTTGAAAATGTAGATCAATATTTAGAATGAATACCTGACGTACGTATTTAAGTTACGTGTTTCAAGTTGTATTATTTCATTAGCACAACCATACATCTAATGCTAAAATAAAGATGCTTTCTAAAAATTATATAGGGTGGCTAAAATCTTACCTCTAACTGTGGGTACCATTAATGCTCAATAACGTGCTTATTTTAAATGAAACATCCTATATCTAACATCGTCGTTAGATTTTAATTTCACTTATCTTTTAAATGCTATCAATGTTGTTAGCCCTATGGCTATCTCTTATAGTTTCTTGGTAAAAGTCAATTTAGTGTTTTAAATGGCGATTATGTACTAAAATGTGGTTAAATCAAGGTAGCTTTGACATGATGACAATAGTTTCAGATATTAATTTTGTCTAGTTTATTCTTGAAACGTAGATAGAGATGCATTGGTCGTTGTTTCATATTTATTGGAAACAAAACAAAAATTAACCAATACATGTCTTATTACATACAAATGTTCATCATAAACTTAATATAAAAAAAACAAAGAAAAAAACAAAAAAACAAAGAAACTAACGATTCAAATATCACTCAAATTAAAATCCGTCATTTTCCATACATAAATAAATCTACATGGGATGATTAAGTGATCTAACCGACCTTGGAATATTTATGCACGATACGACTGCATACTAATTGGCAGTTCAAGGGTACTAACATACATACGGCTAGTTGGCCAATCGCAAACAAGATAACATTCGAAATATCTCCCGCTACGTATGTGGTACAAACATGCCATATTTATTTATTGCAAAAGTTTTACCCGTACTTTTGGAAAACCTACCTCTGAAAATCCGATAAAAGATGCGGCTACGGATATATGGTGCTCCTTTTTTGGAGTTAATTGGATAGGCTAATAGGTAAGTAGAACGTGGTAATTCACAGAACTGACGTCCAAGATCCCCAGCCCTAACGAGTCTAGATTTTTTGTTGTGGGGATATATGAAAAATATTGTATACAACATACGTATGTACCTACCACAAACAATACCTGACAATATGAAAACATTTCAACCAAGAATTTATTTATGTAGTGAAAATGAGTGATATTTGAACCACGTATTAAGTTTATGGTGAAAATTTGTATGTAATAAGACATGTATTGGTTAATTTTTGTTTGTTTCCAATAAATATGAAGCAACGTCCAATGCACCACTGCCAACTTTTCAAGAATAAATTAGACAAAATTAATATCTGAAAATATATTGTCATCATGTTAAAGCTACCTTGATTTAAGTAAATTTTTAGTACATAATCTCCATTTAAAACACTAAATTGACTTTTACAAAGAAACTATAAGAGATAGCCATAAGGTACCTTGATAACATTTAAAAGACAAATAAAATTAAAATCGAACGACGGTGTTAGATATAGGCTATTCCATTTAAAATAAGCAAATTATTGAGCATTAATGATACCCACAGTTAGAGGTAAGATTTTAGCCACCCTGTATAATTTTTAGAAAGCATCTTTATTTTAGTATTAGATGTAATGGTTGTGAACTTGAAACACTTAACTTAAATACGTACGCCAGTTATTCATTCTAAATATTGACCTACATTTTCAAAAATTGTTAAATATCTCAGACACTATCGAACCTAGGCACAGGCAATATCACAGTAACTTGCCTTTATTTAGTCTGCGGGATCGAAATATGCAGTAATATTAATGGTGTTCCATATTCTCCAATAAAAAGATTTTAAATATGTTACCACTTTTTGTATATCAACCGAGGCGAATGTGGTGCCTCACCCTGTATATAGTAAGCGAAGAAATTTTGTAGATTTGACATCTGTACGTCAGATTCATCAGACAGATCCTTTCTGGATACCCAATATTTAAATATTGTATAATACACTGTTCAACCCAAGCGAATTGTCCATATGGACATCATATCTACTCTTGGACAAGTTATTATTTTTGCTCAAAGTATTAATTCCGAAAAGCTTGACAGATATCGCATATACTTATATATATCAGAAACATTTAGACGAAAAGTACATAAAACTAAATTAAACTGATCTTCAAAGGGATAATGTCAGTATACGTCATTTGATTTTTGATTTTCTTGCTTCTGAAATCTAACACTTTTTGGTATTTATTTTGCAAACTATAAACTAGTATCGCCAGAAATCAACTAATAATCTAGATAAAATTTTAGAAACAACAACATGAAACTTAACAGCAATGCAAAAAAAAGACAACTATAATCGTCAGTTGTACAATATGAGAAGTAGTATGAATGACACATTAATCAACTATAATGAAATAAAGTACAATTTTGTATTCTATATTTTACTATTCACACTACCAAAAAGCTAAAATAAAAATGACGTACATATGCCTTTCGAGAATGTTTTTAATAGCCATTTCTTCTTACTAGCCATTTCATTCAGTATAGAAGAATTCTCAAAACTGGTCAAAACTGTTTGAATTACAACCTTCAACTTACTACATATAGAAGAATTCGTCAAAATGTATATTTTAGATCCGACTGTTTGAATTACAACCTTTCAAATTACTATAGCTGTTGCGACTGCTCCAGTCTACATATGTATATAGATAGTAGAATAATGCGAACCTCGTTAGTAGAACAAAATGTCGCAACAATATAGTTTTCGAATTCTGAACAGAAAGTTCAGATAAGCTTAGCTACAGATATTGGGTTTCCTTGACACGTTGTCTTTTCGGCTGCCTAGCTCAAGATTCTCTAGACTTTATATTCAGAATTCAGATTCCAGTGGGTACAGCCGTACTTCCACTAAAGTGTAGTTTCATCCATAACTTTCTCATTTCTAGCACATCACAAATTTAATTTTAAAAAGCATCAAGGAACTGCCTTTAAAATATTAAGAGTAATAATTTAGGAAAATTGTTTTTTCTTTATAAAATAGCTCGGGTATTAGGATAATAAATGAGAAATAATTTTTTTTGTACGTAAGTTATTGTAAAAAAGAACGCAAAGAGGTACTCGAACCACACCCTAATGATTTTAAGAAAATGTTTGTGTATACCGCTGGTTCGGTTTGCAAATGATTGATGATTCGTCGAATACAGCTTTATAGCTTGGTATTCTCCGATGTTCCGCTGGATTTCAGTTGATTTTGTGCAGAGTATGTAATCAGCACTGTAGGTTTTTGTAAGAAGGGACGCGAGAACTTCAGCTTTATCGTTGGATAAGAGATAACTTCCACATGTGGATAGGCGAGAGTTTTTCTACTCGTCGAAATTCATTGTGTTAAGGTTACAGAAAGTTGAGTAGAAGAACAATTTTCCACTAACGTTCGAAAAACATTTGTCAAATATTAGCTTAAGTAAAATAGTATATACGCAGGTTTTGTTTCTAAAACTAATATATTATTCACTTAATAGTTGATTTTATTTATTATAATTGATTGTCAAAGGAACACAGTATGTTTAATAAATGTAGAACGAAGATTAAGTCAATGGCTAGGATTAAAAGTGAAGTATCAAAATATAGCGAGTCACGTAAATAAATAATTGTATAGAAGCCTTCAATATAAAATCCTTCCAAGCAGACTTCTAGTATAGTATAGATGATGTGAACAGTGATAAAGATAAGATAGATTTAAGGTTATTACTATAACTACAAGAGAAAATAAATCGATGACTATATAGGATATTTTGAAACATCGTTTAAAGATTTTAAAGGCATACGATCGAAAATAAGGTTAATGGTCATAATAAACATACATACTATGTCCGCAAATTTACCGTTTATTAGATTACAGCGATTTTATCGAAATTGCAGAATAAATTTGCTTTAGCAGTATTTTAAATAGATTATAACTGAAGATGTTCAAAATGACGTCCTTCCATTTCCACACAGGATCTACATACATCTTTTTTCAAAAAACAAAGGTTTTCTCGAATTATCTGGCAACAGCGTTCTATTTGTTGGCGCAACTCTGGAAGATCGTTTGCGTATACTAAACTTTTCAAATAACCCCATATACTAAAATCCAACAGGATTAGATAGGGAGACCTTGGAGACCACGAAATGGGACCTCCTTGGTTTTTCCATTCCAAAACTAAATGTCTCAAATCTTACAAATTGAATGTAATACAATTGAAGTGAAGCTTGTATTGAGTGTAGTGCTTATAAGAAATAAATTACTTTCCATAGATGTATGTACATATGTTACAGACCGTATATGAAATCAGGCCGTTTGTATACGGCCTAGGTCGGATGCATATGTACTATCTAAAAGTTTCAGACCGTTTATTAATAACTTGGTATTTCTCATACGGACTAAACCGTATACAAATGGACTATTTAGTTCCAGACCGATGTTTTCACATCAGTCCGTATTCTACGTCGTAATTATAGCATTGCAACAAATATATAAGTTTATTATAACAAAACAAGACTGTGGGATGATTTCAGTGAACAGTGAAATAGTTTTATTAACACACTGAATACCTTTAATTATACCTACTATATTCAAAAACAAGGGTAAATTAACTTTTTTTTTGGCAACATCAACCTCAAATTTATAGTTTAAGGTTTTATGAAGAATTGGGTGAGCGAAGAAGAGGCGTTGCCTATAACCGCGGCTTTACTAAAGAGAAGTACCAAGCTCTCATTGAGCAAGTGAAGAATGCAAAAATTGCGAAAACAAAAAACCCAAAAGAGCATTGGCTTCTAAAGCACTATGATGTATTAGGTATCCAGGAAAATACAGGAATTGTATCAAAACTCATGATTTTTAAAGATTTAAATTCACGCTGTCAAGTAGATTAGATGGACTGTCAATCCCATCCTGACGGAAAATATAAATTTGCACTGGTATATCAGGATCACTTGACGAAGTTCGTTATTTTGTGATCACTGGAAACGAAACGAGCAGAAAAGGTCGCCTACAATCTTGTGGACATTTTTACAGTTTTCAGTGCCCCTGAGTTTAACGGCCGCATATTTTGTAATAAGGTTATCGAGAATTAAAAAGCTTGTTGTAGAGAATATGTTAACTATCTGAATGTTGGATAATCATTCAAAATTCATACAATTTATCAAGAATATTTCCTTACATTCTGAAATTAAGTTCTCCCTACGAAGTCATGTTTGGAGGCCATTAGAAAATTGGATTGAAAACTCCGAATATTCCATCAGAGGCTGTGGATAGTGTTACAATTGAAGAACAATTAGAAGATGTTATTAAATCCATTAATACAAACTCCTCGCAAACCGAGGTGACGCCATTGCCGCAATCTGCAGTGATTCAAGATTCAGAGTTGGGAAGTGATGACGACCATAGCCAAGAACATATTAGTAATAGAAAGAAAAACATAATAAATGCCAGAGAAAGTGCTCATGATGCATTAGAGGAACACGCAAAACGAATGTTCAGACAGACGTTCAGACAGTCATCCAAAACTTAACATTGGATCAACTGTAAGGATCCCAGTTCCCAACGTTGACCGTGGCAGAAGAGATGCTCGGTCAGTTTTAGGAGTACTGCTAGAGGCTACAGAAGGCGGATTCTACCGTTTGGGTATGAAGGAAGGGGTCATTGCTAAATATTACAGTCGTTCAGAATTTAGTAGGTACCTGTCCTACAAACATTGTAACAATTGACGAAGTCCCCAAATTTAGAATTAGATTTAAGTAAGGGTGCTATTGCGCCGCGGCCTATTGATCTATTGTACCCTCCTGCATAATTTGTAAGCTGCTGGGGTATGCCCGCTTCCAAACATCCTCATCCAGTCTAAGAGCTCTAATAACCTGCATTAGCTGTGATGGTTTCAGAAAGAGTATTTCTTGTTCGTCTATGACGTCTTTGCCGAAATAGTTGACTCGGATTTCCATGATGGCGGTGCAGTAAGATGTCAGATGTTCCGGATTTTCATCATCAACCCCGCAGAACCTGCAGTCGCTATTCTGCTTTAGACTTATCCTTATTATGTGTTCACCAAAGTGACAATGTCCTGTAAGAAAACGTGTGAGGATGCATAGTCTACTTCTGCTTAGTTCTAGCAAAGTTTTTGCTCTGTGCTTGTTGTAGCTTCCAAGGAAAATCGTGGAGTGTCTTAGACCAGGGAGATTTTCCCAGAGGGATGCTCTGAGCCTCTATTCTCTGTCTTTAAGTTCTTTTTGTAGGTGCTCATCCTTATACCACAGAACGGTTCCGGTCCCACAAATGGAGTTGTGATGGCCTTTTTTGGTAATAAATTAGCTTCTTCTTAGAAGTCCCTAATGGGAAGGAAGTTCGTCTGAGATCGTCTTAGATGGCTACAGCTTTGTCTACAGGTCATGGCCAAGGTTTTAAAAAATGTTCCTGTAAAACTAAATGTCAATCTAACAAATATACATGTACCTGTACCTGTCGTAAAAATAATATGACATGTAACTCTAAGTGCCATAATAGCCTAACATGTACAAATAAATAGAAAACGCATTCAATCATTATTCGTCTGCAAAAAAAAAAAGGATAATTTGCTATTTTCCCTTTTGTTGTGAATCCAGCTTTAACCGTATAAGATATCGTGGTAAATATATACAGTCTAGTTACGGTCAGGCTGTATATATGTATGTATATTGACTAGCCTTTTGTAAACGGACTAGCCTGTTTGTCGGTAATACATACAGTGAAATATTTTGAAAGTATCCTGTAAAAAAACAAAATATATAATAATATGTCGTCACACTTAATTTTGCACACTTTGCACGGCGTTTTAAATTAAAACTATATGTAAAAAATTTTATAGTATCTTTATTTTCGAGAAAGGTCATTTTGAAAGCGCTTGCTTGCACCTTATAGACAGATTGCTCTACCTGCAAACTTGAAACACTTGTGGAACGAACTGCTAGACCTTTTTTCAGACTGTGCCATTGTCCGTAAATAAATACGCATATACAAATACATAAATAGATGCGTACTGCGTATAATTTATGAGGCTTTTTAACATCGTACCATCTCCTTCTGACTGCCTAAGCACATACACTCAACGAACACATTAGTGTCCGCGACGTGGCGCCCATAACGTGAGCGCGCTTCCAATTAAAACTTCCTTAATTCCGTTGTAAACGCGGACGCACATTCTCATATAAATTTCATTCAAGTGCATGAGTCGTCCGACACGCGCGTCCGGTCTTTTCCTCATCTGAAACACTTTAAAGCATAGTAAAATTATTTTTTAGGCATCTACCTTTTTCGGTTTGCCAAACGAGTTTCGTAGTAAACATGTATATTATATGCAAAACCATAACATTAGAATTATCATGCTTATCTTCTATTCGTATATACAATTTCCTAATGATATGCGTTTCCTACTATAAATGCACTAAATTCACTTGTTGTCCATTTTATTTAAAACGTCAAAATCGTGTGTTACTCAACATGAAGTGGATACTAACAGTAATTGAGAAAATAAATATAATTAATTCAATAGAACAGGGTGGTTCTGTGAAACAAATTGCAGACGAAATGCAGAAGACGTATAAAAACTACAGTTGAGGAAGATAATACTTTAACACAGTATTTGAGAGACAATCGTTTCGATAACGCCCGAAGTGCTGAAATCAAAACAAATTTCACTGCTTCGATGCCGACGGCATGCCATAGAATCAAAAAAACAGACAAAAAAAGTGAATCGCATTAATTATGGCGTATGGTTTAGAATTTTGGCAGAATGTAATTTTTACTGACGATAAACTTTTCAACCTAACGGTAAAATTCTTATACATCGATGTTCTAAATCGAGATTTAATAAGAGATATATTTAATTTCAGTGACAAATCGCGACGCTTTGCAGTAGCTGTTTGAGCATGATTTTCTTGGAGAGGAGAGGTATGTTGGAGAATTGGAGGATGCCTTACTGCCATGAAGTATAAGAACGTATTAGAAGTGTCTAATTTCATTTGCAAAATTAATATTACCATTACAACGAATTAATACTGCCATAACTTCTATATGAGCAATATCTAATAAATTATAAATATTTTCCTAGGACGTCTTTAAATTGCCAGTTGGCGAGGGGTGGAAGCAAATGCCTGATCTTTGTATACCTATTGGAGCAATGAAACAATTAAGAGGATTTGCTTGAAAATTGCCATGTAATCACTGCAACACCATCTGCCTTTTTATTTACGCTTGTATAATCATTAATTAGCTTGTAGTTTTTTTAATGTAGTATATGAGAGGTTCCATTTAACAGTAGCCAGTGTTCCAACCTACAAACTACGGATGGATAATTTAGTTCGGTTAATAATATTTTCTATCCTATTTTCTTCGTTGTTCTTCACTGGATCTCTTGATGCAGAAGTAGAACACTAAGCACTTTAACCCACTAAACACCAAACAAGTTTTAACTAAAACACCGACGCGCTTCACTAGCAATGCTATCATTATCAAGGCGAAAATAAAACTAAATTCAAATAAAACCTACAAATATCAGGTAACCTAAATGTTATGCACGATCAATCCGATACACATCATTAATTTCCGATTAACGAAAACAATGACGAACGCAGGATAGGGCCGTTGTCACAGTTCATTACACATGACTTATTTTTATGTATTTCTAAATTTTCAAAAACATTTAGAAATGTACAATTGTTTATTTGTCTAATTAGTTTAACATTCGTATGATCGTTGTTGTGATCTGTTTCAAAAATGTGTTGGGCAACGCTTGATTTCTCAATTCTATTAGTGGCGGTATTAGGCGTGAGCGGTTGATGGGCGATTAGTGGGCGAGCAGGCGTGGGGTGGGCGTAAAATTATTATATTCTCATTTATTAATATTCGTGCACTCAATATATGTACATATTATTTACAGGAGGTACAGGTGGAAGATCAGAATGCTGCTATAGGGCAATTCTGAACCTGGGCCTACTTGAACCAGGTGCACTATAATCATTATATATGAAGTTTGCAACAGTATACAAATATGTACACAGCTAATTATGTATTTCACTAATTATAAATTGTCTTCTGTTTGCAATAGATGTATGTAATGCATTGACTGGTTCAATAAATAACTATTATTATTATTATTATTATTATTAAATCTAAGATCAGCTATATCCTCTTTAAATCTGTTTAAGTGAAAAGGGAAGAGTCTGTGTACTAAAAAAAATTCAGGCTTGCCATTTTGTGTTGAACACAAAGAAGAAAACGGTCAGCTACCCTTTCTAGATACTTTAGTAATTAGAAATAACAATAGATTAGAGTTTGACGTATATAAAAAAGAAACCAGTACACTTCGCTACATTTCTTGAGATTCCCATCATTGTGTTCAACACAAAATGGCAAGCCTGAATTTTTTGGTCCACAGACTTCTCACTTTTCCCTTGAACAAGGCGAGGTATGAGAAAGAGCTTAAAATTATAAAAGATGCGGCCAAGTGTAATGGTTTCCAGCCTCAACATATCTATAAGTTAATTAGGAAGTTTATTATAAGAAAACTGTGAAAGAATCCACGACTTTTCGAGAGGATGTTAAAGCTTCACCCGTTGTGACCCTCTCTTACGCTCCCTTTAACACTAAAGGTTTGAGTAAAATCTTCAAAGAGCTAGATCTCAGAATAGTTTACAGTTCTGGGATTAGTTTACGAAGTCTCATAGGTAACCCTAAAAATAAAATACAACTTTTAGAAAAGTCAGGTATTTACGAAATCAATTGTAAAGATTGTAATCAAAAATATATTGGGCAAACCAGGAGAGCAGTCTCAACTAGATTCAAAGAGCATATGGCTAATCTTAGATTTAATAGAATTGAGAAATCAAGCGTTGCTCAACACATCTTTGAAATAGATCACAACATCGATCATACGAATGTTAAACTAATTAGACAAATAAACAATTTTAAATTTCTAAATGTTTTCGAAAGTTTAGAAATATATAAAAATAAGTCATGTGTGAACTGTGACAACGGCCCTATCCGCATTCGTCATTGTTTTCGTTAATCGGAAATTAATGATGCGTATGGGATTGACCGTGCATAACATTTAGGTTACCTCTTATTTGTAGATTTATTTTAATTTAGTTTTATTTTCGCCTTGATAATGACGGCATTGCTGTTGAAACCCGTCGGTGTTTTAGTTAAAACTTGTTTGGTGTTTAGTGGGTAAAAGTGTTTAGTACCTTAAATTATAAGCACTTAATTGAAATAAATGAGATATACCTAGATGAGCATCCCCACTGGAGTTACTAATCAAAAAGATTTTCTCGTTTAATTTGTACAATAAAATTGATTTTAATCAAGTTACCAAAATTGTGATGATTGGTACTACAAGTCATATCATAGTCCCCAATGACCAAAAATGCATTTTGCACAAATTTACTCGCTCTCAAATGTAGGTCACAGATGCTGGAGCACGAAACATTCTACAGTTGAACTCGAAAATATATTTATTCCAAACTTTTTCGTTAATAAGGCACTGTAAAAATAACTAGATCAATTTTAGATAAGATATTAAATATTTAACAGAACTGTTTTTTCCTTAGAAGCCCTCGCAAAATATCGTTACTACCAGTGGACAATAGTACATAATCCGTTAATGTGAGTGTCTAGTCAACAAAGCCAAATCATCAAATACTCCTTCCAATCTCGTATTGTCTAAATACTATAGTTGATTCTATTTGTAAAATTTCTGGATCATTATTTGCAAAGCGTGGTCAAATGTTTATTAGGAACATGTTCAGCAACTAGCATTGAGAAAAGAACGCACAAAAGAAGAACGGGATTTGTTTACACCACACCTAACCAGCACATAACGCGTACTTAGAAGTGAGGTTATGTTCGTTTTAAACGTACTGAACCGAAAAATATGATGTTCCACTAGGGAAAGGGGATTACAAATCGTGATCAAAAATCTTGTTGTAGTGGGGATGAATCATAATTTTAATTTTTTTATATAGAACATAATTCGTTCGAACAAAACCGGTTTTGTTCGCTGATCAGTGTTAAATAGAAAGTACCGTATACATAGAACTGAATACATTTTCAGCAATGGAAGCCATGCCGCAGAAGTCATTCATATTTGCGCCTGGACAAGTTATATTCTCTTGTTTTCTGCGACTCACTAACCTCGCCTGTTTTACCTCTACAGCCTAGTCTACAATGGATTACTGGATCATTAATCACCTTTTTGATCATCTAAAATTGAAGTTTATCATTATATTGTCATTCACTTATATGATTTAATAATTGAGATTTTTTCCTAGAAACTAAATTTTTAACATATTTTCTTGCGCAATTTAATTTTTAACTGACTTGTTTACATATTTCCTTAATCATCTGTCTTATATTTGCTATCTCCAACTTAATTCCATAATGTTAAAATCTCTATGGAGAACTTTCCATCGCGCGTGAATCCAATTTGTCGTCGATTTAGCCTACATTTTTGCCCATAGCATGTGTATAACGTTTGGATAATAATAAATAAATACTGTTTTGTGTAATTTTGACAATTTGCATATATCGTGTACATACATATGTATATATTTGGATATCTAACATAAAGTCATGACCCTTAATGCTGATAACAAAGCACTTGATTCAATTACGCACAATAAAAATTCAATTTTAATACAATAGAAATTTCCAAATATTGTCCGAATATTTTATACCAAATGTAATTTTAAGAATAATTTTAAATTATTATATTAAAGAGTTACAACAACTAATAAACACACATAGTCTCTTAAGAACATTCTCATTACCATAATGTGAACGAGTCAGTTGTCCCATTATGGTACAGTACACAGGCGTTTTTGTAAGCTCGCTAATTGTACGGTGGGGGGATTATCAATCATAGAATTGGTTGGTTTCAAGTGTGCCTTTTAATTTAGGCAGTTTATTTTTCAGTTTTTCTTTATGGTCTCTAAGCTTATTCATTCGCTAACTTATTACGCAAATGGACAATTAAATCATGATCAGAATTATCTAACTGGTCATTATTACTAACCACTGTGATATAACTGCTATTCATTTTTCTGTCGTACTAATTTTAAACGTCGGACTATGAATTTTATGCCTTGGATCGCGTAGTAGCCATTTTAATCAAACAATATTTCCGTACACATTATGTATTATACCGATGATATTAGAGACTTATAGCAGAGCCAAACACGTATCCGTATCCGTCAAAACTGACCGGAACGCATGCGTACTTGCAATATTTTTCCTTTGCGTACGTATGTCGAAATACGTCATACGTAAAATTACGGCCTCTCGCGTAGACAGTAAACGTACGTATTCAGTCGAACGAAATGTGCGAAGAAAGTCGATATAGCCCGATTAAAACAAATTTGTAAAATAGAAATGACAACAAATGACTCAAAATTGAAACGACTATGTAAATTAGCTCTACCTATAGTTATTCCGCATTATATAAAATATGAAGTATAAAAGCATAATTAATATCTTCATTGTAATTATCGTTTAACGTCTCTATCATAAGAATTTCTTCTATTATAAAATTATTGATATTGTCCTAACTACCTATTATTTTTCCCTTCATACAATACAACTAAAACAACCGTCTTGGTAAGGTTATTTGCAGCACGGCAAATATCATCAAACTATCTATACGTGTCATGCTGCTATAACTGTGTTTCTCAAGATTTTCTTGCAACATACGTATCTGTCGTTTCAACGTTTACGTTATACATTTACGGATAAGTGTTTGGCTCTGCTCTAAGTCTCTATTACTGTAACGACTTGAACGCTACAGGAAAACAACGTAACAAAACAACTAGACTTCTGGCGTTATGCACCGTAACGTTATTTCTGACAAAACTTAGGACACTTTGGACGTAATACGTACGAAAATTTGTAAAGTCTTTGATCATATAAATTTTCGTTGACCTTAAAAATCTGATTCTTAGGATTCTTTCTAGAACTAACTACTTACTTTAAAACATACATTACCTTTAGAAACGTCATCTCTGTAAGGGTTTTGGAGGAAAGTAATTTGCGACCGGTATAATTATGTTAATGATTTGTACAATACAAGTGGCTATTGTAATTGTTGAGCATTAAAAACATTAAAATAAGCAGTCTCTTGAGATTTATTGAATGTATTGTACGTACTCCATAGAACATGATGTTTAACTAATGTCATTAATCATTTTCTGTCACTTACCAAGACATTTATGTATGCATAATTGGTCTTACGGATAATATAAAACTGTTATTCAGAAATAGTAATTTAAAAATGTCATTTACTTCAACTAATGCGTGTAAAAAATTTTTCACCAAATTGAAATCCCCGATACCGAAAGAACAGCAGAATCATATTGTATACGCAGTTAAATGCAATGATTTGCTAAATTCTATATTGGGCAAACTGTCCAGAGATGGCGAGAAAGAAGTACCCAACATCATAGGGATAGTCTTTTATGATCTTTTATATTTAGATGTCTTTTTTTATGATCAGTTTATAAATCGTTTTGTACTTGATGTGTTTATAATTTTTATTTTGATCAAATATTTTCGTTACATTCAATATATTGTTTTAAATGTTGAAATTTAAAACCTAAAATCTGTTTTTATTTACAAAATTGTTTATCAGATATTTTGCATGTTTTAAAATTTCCAAATTTCAATTCAAAATTGACAAACTTGTTTGGCAAGTATTTAGTGTTTAGAAAAACAATTAACCTGGTGTAAGTTTGTTAGATTGTTTCTCAGTTTCAAAGAAGTTAATTTTTATTATATATTTATGTAGGTTTGAAGAAGGATTAAATAAAATCCGAAACGTCACGTAAGAAACTACTGTTTTTCATTTAAATTAAAAAAAGGAAGAAACTCAAATTCTGGACTAGTTGTAGTAATTTGAAGTCCTATATATGTATATACACATATGTATGTTTATTTCATGTGAATCAATTCCAATTGCGCAAATTGCGAACGTTGCACGAGAAAGCATAATGCTATACATATCTTAATCTAGGCGATGTCTGTCAGAGAAGAAAAATAGGGGATTCATTAATTGAATGATGTGATTGGTCGCAGTTTATATTTGATGGTACCGCATACCACACCAGAACACATTCAGTTTTAAGTTGTGCACAGTTCCCTACTTTTGGTAAGATGCAATGCAACGATTGGCGACGTAATAAAAGCAACTTCAAGATTGAAGCGATTTTGTATATTACGTTGATATTTACAGCAGTCGTGAACATTTTAACATATTGATATCCTATGATATTTATTGTCGGCACATATATTTGTATTAAGTTTTAACTCCTTATTTCCTTTTTTACAATAACAATGATTCATTTTTCGTAGCACAAAACAGTGTCAAAGTAGACCTGCAAAATGCTTCAATTTAAGACCGTTCGAAACTCAACGACAATCCCTCTATAATTTCTAGAGAAGCCTTATCATTATAATGACAGACAGCTAGCAGCATACTAATACGCAGTTTGATTAATATATCTAATTGTAAGTATGTATCGTGCCAAATTAAGAATTCAGTGAACTCGATATTTCCCTAATATTGTCGCTGGCTACTAGCGAAATGTTAGCATTTTTACAGTAATTAATTCCGATTTGGACATCAACCTTTACTGTACACTTGATATATTATTAGATGATTACTCTGATGATTTTAATATCCGCATCATATAAAAGAAAATCGGTCAAGTTTAACAGTATAATAATGATTCAACACAGTCGTTACCAGCATGTGGTCTTATTAACTGCTAAAACAACACATTCTTATCTAAATGAGGTTATTGACATAAGAATTTACGACAATAATAAGCCAATGCAGCACGTAGTCCTGGTTTACTTTTACTTTTTTCTGGATGATTGGTAATCTAATGATGAAAATAGCTTTCGAGATTGTGGTAGACTAAACTCTGAAACGACATCACCATAAATAAATCTGCTCGTATTCCAAAATAAAGTGTATTGATTTTGTAATGCGTATACTCGTGTTACACGGCTTGAGCGTTGCTTTTATATTTTAACGTGTAATTGATTCATAGCCGGCAGACTAAAAATTAAGAAAATATGTAATTATACATCAATAATCCCCTTAATTAGTTATACCTACTTACTTAATATTTAATTTTTCACCACAAACTATTCTCATTTGTAGCCCTAAAGATATGTATATCACTTCAAACCCTTCATAGGAT
This sequence comes from Holotrichia oblita, assembly GCA_023690525.1. Taxonomy (NCBI): domain Eukaryota; kingdom Metazoa; phylum Arthropoda; class Insecta; order Coleoptera; family Scarabaeidae; genus Holotrichia; species Holotrichia oblita. The sequence continues at coordinate 142,028,172 of CM043015.1, read as the reverse complement.
TTTTAATAATTTAGGTTAGTTAAGTTCCTCACACAGTCAAGGCCTCATTTTCGAAAAAAAAACTATTTTTTTTTAAATGGAGTTCTAATTCCGCCCCACAAAGTTCTGCAAGTCTTAATAAAATTTAAAAAGCTCCATAAAGATTAATACAAAAACAGTACTTGAAAATGTAAAGTGCCAAGTTCATCTCCATAACAGTTGAACTATTTCTTTGAGCGTCTCGAATATTAAAAATTATACATCTTGAGGTGTTTTTTTTTTCTGTAAATTCTTTTGAGGTACGAAAAATCGCGGTAGAATATTAATCTAGGCCTTTTAAGCCTCAACAAGTATCACAGGAACTCTTAAGTCGCTACCTAGAACGTCAACAAAAAAAGAACACAATTCCGAAATTTATGTTTTTCTTTTAATTTTTTGGTGGCACGAAGAGTCACGATAACTTTTAAAATAATAATCTGAGCGTTTCGAACTTCAACAAGTAACGCTAGAACCCGTAAAGCGCTATCCAGAACGTCAAGAAACCAAATTCCGAAATTTATGTTGGTGATACGAAAAATCGCGATGACTCAAAATATGCACATATTGTGAAAAAGATTTCTTCGTCACAGCGACCTATTATGCTTCTTAGAAAAATGAAATACAGATTTTTTAGCTTTCGAAGACTTTATACTTTGCCTTAATCAAAAACGATTTATACACTAAACTTATTGAATACACTTTGCATTCTACTACATAGCGTCGTCGTAACTACGAGTATATTGATATGAGCCTTTAGAACCTTTCTTTTTGAATAAGTATCGCTAGTACTCTTAAGGCTCTACTCGGAACTGCGACAAAAAAGCAGGATTCCCAAATTCGTTTTCTTTTAATTTTTTGGATGTACAAAAAATAGCAACAATTTTTACAATATTGATCTGAGCATTTTCAACCTCAACAAATATATGTATGTAGTACTTTTGAACTGCTACCCAGAACTCCAAACTCTTTTGTGAGCCTCCCGAAGATGGTTTATTGTAATAATCGATGGCATCTGTATATTTTATAATATAAAATACAATTATACTTTGTTAAATCACTGTATTTAATGTAGTTGACTGCAGTTTCAACCATTTTATATAATTTTCAAAGCTAAAGTAAATTACATTTACAACAAAGTAGATTTATTACAAATATAAAAAAGGGGTGTACACATCAGGTCAGTTTGGTAATTCGAAACTGTTATAATTGATTTATTGCTGGCTTTAAAAATCTCTATCGAATCGAGAAAGTTAAACTTGTTTCTTTTTCTGAAAAGTGTAAATTTGTTATGTTCTTATTGTCCGTTTTATGATTGGTTTGTAAGGGATGTATAGTACATGGGAGATCACTGTCTTTTTAACTGAATCCTCAATTAAATGTGGATAATTTTTTATTTGTGTGCTGGTTTGAAGCAATATACAAGTATCTATAAAAATAACTTTTCGAAATATATCGAATTCGAGATTACTGTAATCTAACAATCATTAATTTAAACTAACGGGTCGATAACCGCAGTGGTTAGGAGGCTGACTATCGTTGTGGCGGGACGATAGGAGGCGGGTTTCAATTCGCTGGAAGGACCCTGACATTTTTTTCAGAGAGTTGAAATCCGGATCAACAAGCCATTTGAACACCATTTACATTTTACACACACAAAGCTACACCGCAAGAATTGCTGCTGATAGCCAGACAAGTAATACAGCTTAGGGAGTCATTGCAACTAAACACCTACTATACATAACAAAAAAAAAATACTTAATATAATATTCAAGAATATATTATTTAGTTATTTTGATGAGATACCTAATTTCATAGCTTTGTAAAATTTACTTAACAGTAATATTCAACCTTAATATTACACTTTGTAATGTTTTATTTAATGCCGCAGCTAGGATTAATCCTTTAGGTAGATCGAGGAGTATATTTGCTAGAATATAGTAACTGTAGAATAGTACATGTCAGTCAAACATAGAAAATATATTAAGAGAACATTAATTTCAGAGCATGATAAGTAACTTATATATTTTTTTTAATTGCATTTTCTTTTGGGTAATTTTTACTAACGGCGGCCAAACTAAAACATATGTGCAAAAATTTACAATGGTGGAGCATTAGATTAGTGTTTTCATTCATTCATTCATTTTCCAAAAAAAAAAAATCACATTGTTTAGTGGTCTAATATCAGAATAGTTATTGAGTTAAACGTTTTTTTTTTAGATTTTCATTACACAATTATTTCTTTTATTTTTATTTTTCATTTTACTTTACATAGCCTAATCGATTTCAGATAATAAAATTTGATATATGTAAGTATACAATGTGGTACATTGTTTTGTGCGTTTAACAGTAGGTGAGCTTAATAAATTGGTTCTATATAACATACTAACAATACTGAACGTACAAAAGAGAACATCGACCCTTCGGCTATGCAGGCATTCTGGGAAAATCGCTGGCACTGAATTCGCACAGCTTTGTCTGATTTATCATGACCTAGGAAAGATGGACACTGATGCTAGTGCTGTTATTTCAACTTTGTAATAATGAGAAAAATATAAAACTGTAGGTACAAGGCAGTCATAATTAAAATTTATTGGTTTTCTTTAAGATAGTTTTTATTTTTCTGCATTATTATATAATGTAATTGACACGGTAACTATTCAAATGTTAATATTTTACCATTAATAACAATCTCCAGTTCTTAGTCCTCAAGTTCTTAATAATGAAACTTATTGTTTTCTTGAAAATAGAAAAGAGAAAATGAAAGAATGAAAGAAATTCGAGTTTCATTTGTAATCAAACTAATACACAGGGTTATCACAAAATATGTTTTGAAATTTATGATCGTTCTGAAAAGGACCGCCATAAGAAAAACAGAGTAAAATAGTTACAAACAATGTTCGAAACCACCACGAGTTCTAATACAGGCAGCCATTCGTCGACGAAAGTAATTATGTACGCGATTAAAATTTGGCATGCTCTGCGTGCACACTCGCAGAGTAGACCTCCAACAAAAGTACGATGTGGCACATCTTCAGAATGTAGACACGACGATCATACGGCTTACCGTTTGGATCCCCACAGAAAAACGTCTACTGGATTTAGGTCGGGGCTGCGAGCTGGCCACAGAATGTGACTTTCATGTCGAATCCATGGTGGAAAAGTTCGATTTAGAAATTGTTGAAGAAGTCTATTAGTATCCTGTGTGGGTGCTCTGTCATATAAAAACCATAATTGGTCGTATCATCAATAGAGTGTCGTCCAAATATTCAACTAATATATCCTGCAAAATCTGTAACTAGTATTTACTATTTAATAGTTGTGGACATAAATGTGGTCTAAGTAATTGACGACTTAGTAACCCAAACATTCACGGATATTTTAACCTACAAGGCGCCTTACTACGTTTAAGTCTTTCGGGTGTTATCGCGTAGATACTTTATACTTGACGTTTCGTTGATCATGCTGTCAGCTTCTTCAGAAGGTTTCTAACGACTAATTTTGTTCTCTTCTACTCCTAGTTATATACCTTATTTTTTCTTCGCTTCGCTGATTCGTTACAGTTCGATGAGCTACATCTGTTTCGGTATTGTGCTTACGTCGACGATTTTGTATCGTTATTCACCAGGTGTTGCTTCTTCTTCTCGGTTGAAGTTACTTGGATTCTTCATAATTTCCAGATATTCGCGTATCAATTTCTGATGGTACTGCGTAGTTGTGGTTAAGACTAACGATGCTATAATTAATGCGACGATCCCCATCTTGAAACAAGTGTTCAGCTACGTAATATGTGTTCCTTAACTCTACACTGGATACTTCTTACTGTCTGTTCGATGTAACTTTTTCTGCAATTTTATACAATTTCGTATATGCCGTCGGCCTTTGTTTTCCGAAATGATTCTTTAATCATCGCTTGTAAATTACAGAAATCTTTGCACGATTGATAAATTAGTTCTATTCTAAATTCAACGGTCATAACTAGGAATTGTTACATTACAATTGCTATAACATTAATTTCTTAATGGTATATAAAATGTGCAATATAATTTGTCATATGATGAAGGCAGCTTTTTCAAGAATAGGTAATTTTAACTGTCCTAAACCTGTGTACAAGAAAATCTAAAAGTGTTGTAGAAACCACAATTACTAAGTATAGCGTTAATACAGTTTGTTAAATTAATTCTATACCATAAATGCACCTGCGATAATACTGTTTTCCTTTAAACAACTTGCATCATATATTACAACCAACGATATATTACAAGTTCGGAACAAATTTATTATCAGTTTAGTTTGCTATCTAAGTCAACTCGGCATTTAGTTCTGGAGAAGTTCGGTTTTAAACTAAGTTCCAGGAATTTATAAGGGAATTTATAAGGAATTTATTTTCCTAACGGACAATGAAATCCTCAAATAAAGGCTACTATTTGCAGTAAAATAATATAATATTATATATAACACTTACATCGCTCTCGAATTCCAAGTAATACTGCTTTAATTATTTTAATTATTTAATGCCGTCGGTGTTAACAACAATATTAGTAGGTGACTTAGAATAGTCAACAGTTTACGTCATAATTTTATATATACCGTGTGTTCCACAAAAATTTCCAAAGTCTATACGTCGTTATTTATGTGGTTTTAATTATTCATACATCAAATTAAACAGCTAAATAAGTCAGCACACAGCTTGTGAAAATTTTTGCAAATTTTTATATGATACAACAGTGGGCTAAGTAAGGTTAGCTGCAGTATTACAAAATTATCCAGCTATGTGGAATAGAATAAAAATGAAAATTTTTATAACGAAATAGCCACCATCAGTAAGTACCATATTTTATTGTTTTTACGTAGTCGTTATTTCCCTGTTGTTAGTTGAAACACAGTAACGATATAGATGTATTCGTTAAAAATATAGAACAGAAAAACTGAAAATGAAGGAGCAAACACGTAGTGGTGCTGGACAGCAAATATCTGAACCATGGTATTTACTGGAAACATTAAGGTTTTTAGATGATGTTATCATTAAAAGAAAAAGGTAATACGTAAGGTATTTTCGAATTTTGATAAAATATACATGTAAAATTAAATTTTGTTTTTAGAGTAACTAGCAACATTCCAATTGAAACACAATCCACATTTTTTGATGAAAACTCTTTCTATACAGAAAAATTACCAAACTCACCGTTTTCAATTACGGCAGATTAACCAGAATCTTTAAGTTCCATAACAGAAACATTAAAAATAATTGTTACTAATGATAATAAAAATTTAACATTACAATCTTCCTCTTTAGAAAAAGAGCAGCGTCAATATCACCTTGTGTGATAACATCACCTGTTGGAAGCCAAAATACAGATTCAATATTTACAAGAAATATAAAAAAGGACACATAATAGTGAATCTCCTACATTGAAAGATTGAATTTCAGGGTTACGATATGCAGCGGCAAGTATTGCAACTAAGCCTGAATCAGTAACAAATCGCTTATATGTATGTATAAGTGAGACACACTTTCAACTTTAAAAGAAAGTGTAGCTGTTGAATGTATTAATGAATTGATAAGTATTGTAACTCAATACAAATTACGATAAGTATTTTTTTGGCTTGTAAATTGAGTATCTATAAATATATTGCAATTACAACTTTAGTTCTATTGTGTCATTAATTAACAAGATAAAATAAATAATAAATATATCGTTAAGTCTCACTGAAATTGCATTTGTTATAAATTACTGTAAATTTAATGTGAGTCAACTAGAGATCTATATTAGGATGTTAAATCCAAGATAAAGATCTATTTTACACACAAGTAATGACTGTAAAAACAAAAAGAATCGAAATTAATGCTGAAATATAACGTTTTAGAACATGTACAGTCGAATTTTTGGATCTTGTCCGTTATGTCATTAACAGCGTAATTAAACACAGATATACGTAAAATATTCATCACCGCCATTTAACGTACATTAGAGAGAAATGTCAACATGACATATAAGTCGATTCATACTGATATTACTCATGACGTAACGGACTAGATCCAAAAATTCGACTGTAAATATATATGATAAATAAAACATAAAAATAATACGAGTATATTGATATTATATTTACAGATGTTTACAATGCCAAATATATTTTATGTATATAGAATATGTACTAATTGCCATTTGATAGTACCTATATTACAAAGGAACTCTATCATAACATCACGATACTTTATGGGACCATTCCTTGCATTTCTTCTATATCTCTTCTTCTAACCTCAGTTAGTGTTCCAAGGGCGTTATTTGTGGGAACTTGTTATATTATATTCTGATTTATCATTATGTATTACAATATTTATCCTCTTCTCGGGCACGTAAAATATAGTTATGCAAACAAACTATTGATTTATTTTTCTCTGCATTCTCCGGGAAAGCATATTATATAGTTTTATGAAAAATTCTGCGACGTGCTGCTAATACTCCAAACGAGTTTCCAATGCAACGTCTTGCATGACTTAAGCGATAATTAAAATTTCGTTTGCCATTACTGAGGAATTTACCACTGTGTGCTTTTAATAAATGTTCTTGGATAGGAGATGCTACATCTCCCACAAAATAATAAGAAAAGGCAATATCACTATCAGGTAGAATTGTACTAGAAAGTAACTTTAATATACCCTTATTCAAACATTGACCAAATGAAGACTCTCGTCATACTCCACCATCACTTTGCGAACTATAAGCTTCAAGCAGACCAGCGATACAGCTTACGCAGTCACTGCAACTAAGCACCCACCATAGATAAAAAAATAAGGATCTAAAATTACGGTAATCTTATCTACATCTCCAGCCAGGAGGAATAGCCGAACGATTAGAGTGTTTTCCTCAACTTACATTCAGTTACCTGTAGCAGTTTATCAAACATAGTAAGTATGTAGTAAGTTGAAAAATGAACTTGTCCTCATTTCGTTAAACAAATGATAAAAATTACTTTGTTGTGTTTTCCGACAATTTATAGGTCGTAGCCACCATCTTATGTCTCTCTTTCTTCTTTATACCTGTTTAACAAAAGTAAACTTGCAGCGATAGGACACTGCAAAATTTAATAACGCCTTTTATTTTTATGATATATTTTTGCCATGTTATGACATTGACAATTTTATAATTTTGACAGAACGCGCGTAAATTAAAAATGAATATAGTCAAACAAACTAAAAAAATTACTATAAAAGTACTTAGGTCAAGGTAGACGCTTTATCAAGATAAAACACTTATAGAGTGACTACTTTATTAGATGATATTCATTGGTTAGATGTCATTAACAGCGGTGTAGGCGTACCACCAGATTCCATTTTAGGTCCACAATTCTTAGATACTCAATTTATTTTCTGCAATAGAAAGTATAGGGGGTGTTTTTTGAAAACAGCCCACGTCAAATATATCAAAAGCGAAAAGGAAATAAAAAATTTCCAAAAACATGTCTACTTTTAATTCAAGCTGGAAACAGTTCGACATATGAATTATATTTTTGACGTTTAGACCTGCGCGTCTACGACTACCTCCACCTAAGTTTTAAGTGAAACGAGCCATTATTGTGTGGTTCCTCAAATGAAAACCCATTTTATTAGAATAGACAACCTATGTACTTTGTAATTATTCTTTAAATTTAAAGATAATCATGAGAAATAGCCATTCCTTTTATTTCCAGACGAAAAAATATATTTTTTCGCCTAGAAATCGGGGAAGAAAGATTACAGAGCTCTCCTAAAACGGGACGTTTACGTGAACTACAACTGTGACGTATGATATTGTGTATATGTCAGTCATAGATGTCAGTTTATATTATCGAAATCTATTGTATTTGGACGATTTCTTTTTACTTTTTAAATTTTAATTTTGAACTTTTGAAGACAATTTTTATCTTGTTTTTGTTATGGGGTTTTGACCGCCTCATGGTAAAGTACATATATACAATACAAAAATAAAAAAAATGAAAATGAAAAATACAAAAAATATATATGCAACTTACTCAAACTCGACGTTTCGCCACTAATGTAAGTGGCTTCTTCAGGAGCAAAACTAGGCGAGAGGCGCCAGAAGGTCACGGTAACTCGACGTGTCAACCCCGCTAGAGGCGAAAACCTTCTGACAAGGAGAAGGTGGACGTGCGGGGGTATATATACCACTGTGCAGGGAAACGGACCGGTGAGCGTGAGGCAACGATGCGGAACAGTGAGCACGGGTCGAAGAAGCGGAAAGAACGGGTTTCCAGATACTGGAGAGTGGGTAACCAATATCACGATTGAGATTTTGGGGATGTCTGTGGATCTCGATAGCTTCCCTTACCTTCCGTGGAAAATAGCGATGAGACTTGCTTACAACAGATACCTGATCAAAACAAATTTTATGGCCCGTATCAATAAAGTGTTCGGCTATGGCTGAGTGTGTTGAAGAACGTGACTTAACGTACCGTTGCGTTGGTGTTCCTTGATTCTAGTTTGAATAGAACGTCCAATGTACACTGAGCCACAGTCAAGGGAATTTTGTAAATGAGAGAGAGCAGGGCGAGTGTCCTTGGGCGAGGGAAGAATTTGGAAGATCTTGTTTAAAGGTTTAAAAATGGGTTGGATATTTTGCTTACGAAGAATTCTACCGATGTGATCTGTAACGCCATGGATGTAGGGGAGAACGATGGTACTTAGCTGATTACTAGATTCTGGTGCTACCTTAGGAGATCGTGGATTAATGTACCCAATTATGACCCTTTGTATGTTGCCGGAGGTATAGGTATATACGTATATTTATTTTTGTATTGTATATATGTACTTCACCATGACGCGGTTAAAACCCGGAAGCCCTCATAACAGAGACTCAGACCGTGGAAGCCTTTGTTATCATTTATCTTGTTTTGACTAAAATGTCTGCAACATACAAGTATTGTGCAGTGCCAATGTGTAAAAGTTTCACCGTGAAAACCCCTGATAAAAAGTGCATCACAATCCCCAGGGATGTAACAATAAGAAAAAAATGGTTCACTGAGTGAGAGATGTACCTTTGTCAGAGAAGACTATATGATATTGTTGTACTGATCATTTTGATGTAAGTAGAAATACCTAACCTATACAAGTAGTATGGTATTAAAATTTGTGTATGTACCTTTAGACGGTAAGATCAGTTCTCCATTCAGTCTCAGTTTCAGTCGAACTGTCAGTTATCTGTATGTGTAAATACCAAAAACTGTAAGAAAAACTGAAACTGATATGGAGCAGCGGCTCGATGGGCATACCAAAAGTTATCGCATCTGTTGTCAGTTAAAGGGATGTATAAACAAACCTGTCCAATAAGGTCTCGGTCATCTAGCATCGTAGAAGTGTATACTTCGCGCCATGACAAACCACGACCACGACTTTATTACGGAATTCATAGAGCTTTATCGGCAATACCTGGCTGTGGAACAAAATCGACGGCAACTGCAAGAACTTCTTTCACAACAGTGGAATCTTCTTCCACAAGAAGACTTGGACAACTTTATTCTGTCTATGCCAAGAAGATGTAGGGCGGTTTTAAACTTCAGAGGAGGTCTCACTCTTTATTAATTCCTTAATCTTCAAATTTTTTATTCAATATAAGATTAATTTTGAATTGTTGTTTAGTTCTATTTTATAGAATTTCTAATTAATAAATTATTATTAAAATTGTGTTAAATATTAATTTAAGTTAATTTCACTCATAGCTTATTTTACATTTAACTTTCAAGACAAAAATGGGTAAAAAGATGCACTAAATTTTTTTTAAGCAAATAAGATATCCTTAGATTATGTTGTTGTGTGTATATTAATTTAATTATTATTTTCTTATTGTAAATCGTTTTTAATTTAATGACTATGTATTATATACGTATAGAATATATAGAAATGAAATAATGGCCCAATTAATATAGCTAACACTTTTATTTATAAAATATGATTTTTTTTTATTTTTTAAAGAACTGCTCCATTAAATTAATTTTTTCCTCCTGTATCATATTGTGTCTATCTAAAGCCATCTTTATTTGTTGTAATTCCTTTCATTTTTCACATTCTATATGTAAAAACGTTTTTCGCATTTCATGCATTTTTTTACTTTTAGAAGCTTTAACTGTTGATTTCGATGGTGTAGGTGACCTCGAACGTGATGAGCAACTTGAAGTAGATGGTTGCTCGGGTTCTATTCTATACAAAAGATGTCTACTTTAAACTATAAATTTGCAATAAATATATTAGAAACAACTTACCATTTTGTATTATGGAACCAATAGTATGTCCAAAGTTTACTGTTCTATCATCGTTAAAAATTGCCAAAAATTTATTATAGAATGGCCAGCTCACTTTACCACGTCCAGTGTTTTTTTACTATTGTCGAGTAAATTTTTAATGTTTTTTTCATATTTCGGAATTTTGTATCTAATAGATCTTCTGATATAGTATATCCTTTACTTTCAAATATTTTTAATGTCTGTCCAAAGTCCCCTCTTCTTTATTTTTGGATCTCGAAACTGCTCTTTTTTTTTTGCATATTCAGTAACAAGTAATTTTATTAAGTTGTTGTCCCATTTAATCTTGTTGGTGTTTTCAATGTTGTCATCTACAAAAATAATGACTTTACTAATATAAATCCTTCACTTATTTAGAGAGTCCGATCAACCACAAACGTTAATATGGCAGAATACCTGTGAGAGTGTTTTCGGTTGCTTCCGCAATATTTCTGCTGTCTTCAAGATCTATACCGACAATTTCTAGATTATGTTTGTTTTTGATAAAATAATCAGCAGCAAATTCATCTGAAATGTGTTTTTTAGTAATACAATTTGTACTTTTTCTATTTCAAGCTTACCATTTTTTTGAAGTAAGTTATGCATGTTTTTATCTTCCACAACCTTATATAAAATTCCGTTGAAGGAATAGATATTTTCACTGTCCCCCATTTTAACCTACCTATTTCGTCAAGATACACGACACTTGATTCTGGATCGGATAGATTAAAGTGTTGAATATAACCTACAGATTAGACCGGTAGACGTTTAGAGAGTTTCTACGTCACGCAGCGTTTTGGTCACGTGGCTTCCTCGGGCATCTTTCAACCCAAAAAATCTCGAAATCCACAAGTCTTTAAAAAAAAAAATCTGTTTCATTTACCGGTGATCTCAATCCTTTATAAAATGTTTAATTCCTGTTAACTTTTTAGAAATCTAGGTTTTCTATTATGGTAATGTATCACTTGTTCACGTTTTCTTTTAATCTAGTACTGAAAAATGATCAGTTTCGTACTATGCAATCGTACAATCAGTTGGGCATAAACAATGTAAAAACAAGGATATGAAGAGTAAGTCTTTAATGTGACAATAACAATTGGAAACGAAAAATAATAACAATAAAAAAATTAAAACAAATTATAATATTCACAATAGCTGCTTAAAATGAACATTTGTTCTCTATGCAGTAGAAATTATTATCGCACTTTTTCAGAAGTTCCCGGAATATATCTCCAGACGTTAATAGTTCGTTGACGTAAATTATTTTAAATCTATTGGTTGAGTTTTTTGCTCACGTGAAATGACTCCAAATGAAGAAGATAAGATTTGTCATGACCGATGATCCTTTCACTAAGCTCTTGGACTCTTTGTATTTTAAAAAGGTGAAAGATGCTGCAACTTGACGCAAAGAGCTGATTGTGTTCATGGTAAAATTTCCAGTTGCTTCCATCTCTCCCAGTTCATCTACTATTTTATGTGCGCACCCTTCTTATTCACTACTCATTCAGTTGTTCCAAATTTTGTATAAATTCGCGACATATTTGGGATTGATATAGTACTTATCTGAATGTCTTTCATTAAAAATTCTTGCTGTGCCACTAGCGCATTGTTCAGCACCATAAATGTAAATAACTTCTGGGTCATTTTCAAAAAATCATCTCGTATACAGATTTTAGCGGTGAACTTTCAAAATTATAACTTAGACATAATGTAATGTAATGAAATATGTAAGTACACCAATTTCATAGCCAAGCATATTTACAGAACAGCCAACTCATAACACAAGTAATCTGAAATACAACAGCATTGCAGGACAATTACTATTTCGTATTTATTTATTGTTTGGTCAACTTGACATTTACATTTCTGGCCATGTTCTAGTCTAAAATGGTATCAGAAAGATGACAGCATCCTGATTTTAAAATAATATAGTATAGCTCTAAAACTTGGCTGCATATCTCTTTTCTATACGATACTTTATTCTTCTTTCTTTGGCTGGTTACTAGAATATAGTACACGAGAAAAGTTGAATTTAGTATCGTATACTACAGCCTTTTAGTAGTGTTATAGCTGTCTAAATAATTTCCTTCACTATCGTTGTTTACCTAATAAGTGTTGTATGCAATTATCTAAATTAGATCATAATTATTGTGTCTTCATCAGTTTTCACAAAATATTTCCACATGGACTAAAGGAGTAGTTTGAGTACATATTGAACTTCCATTTCGAGTATATCACCAATCTAATATTAAGTTACATTTGATATAAGTTCATGTACTTATAAATGTATTCTTCGCATGTTAGAAACTTAATTAAATGTTTTGCTTTCAACCACCCTTTATTGTTGATTGTGGTTGCAGTTGGCTAGTATAAACCAGCCAATCCAAACAAGTGAATAGCTTAAAAATATTTTTTTCATTTTTAATCTACTTTAGTATGAACAACTTACTACAAGTACTGCTAAATATACATACCAATCTAAAATAATAACTTATCCTATTCATTTCAACTTATTTTAAATTTATTACTCCGGCCGAAAATGATATGTGAAGCTCTCTGCCTACCATTATTTTAAAATATTTGTCTAAAATATAATGCTACATCATTTTTAAATGAAGCATTTTCAATCTAATTGTCTTGGTCCCTTCTTTTTTTCAATTTTTTAGAACGAATATCGATATATGTATGATACCTTGGTTTTCTATACAAGTTCGTAAATAATATTCTGACAAGAAAGAAAAAGACGATAAATTTAAATTGTAGTAAATGACCTGCTACCGCGTAAAGTGAATTTATGATTAGTATCGTTGTATTCAGGGAAGTCCTTCGTTTATATTAAACTTCCTCTTGCATATATTAAGAGGATCCACGCAAAACACGATTTAAATTTCTGAAATGAATGATAAGATGATAGGCTGCAACATAAATTATACCGACTTGGATTATTTTAGTATTAAAGTAATCCAAATATATTGTCATGTCATCTGAAGAAATATTTATGCTATCAGTTGTAGTAAATTAAAAATTAAATTTGGGACCATCTATAAGCAGTTGTTTTATTAGTTGATTCATCGAATCGCGACTCTCACAACCATTGAGGGCAACATGTTGAGTCGATTTACGCTGGAAGCTCTGCTATGGCGACTGACGTCACCGCTATATCGAATTATTCATGTAACTTTCTAAGGACAGAATTTTACGTTCACTGCAAGTAGTAAATTTCTACCACCATTACTAACATACAAAAAAATCCACCTGTAAGATCAGGTTCTAGAGATTCATTCATGACAGGTATCTTTGGTTGTTGTTTGTTAGAGTAAAAAGTTGCAAACGACTAAAATTAATGAGTATATGACAACCAAAAGATATAAATTTCGAACGAATGTGTTATGAGGTTACAGATCGAAAGAGCGTTCAAAATAATTTAACAAGTAGGTACCTACTGAAAAAAAATCACTATACATAGATAGATACATCCAAATACATTCTTTTTGTAGATAAACACTAGTTCTGCCTTTATATTAATATGACATGACAAATGATCGCGATCAATGCACCCGCTTCAACGCTCTAACTTTTTAAGCTTGTGTATTATTTACAGTTGGACGTCATTTGCGTCTGCGTCATAAAAAGTTTTAATTAATATAGCGATTAGGTAACACTGAGCATATCAGAAATTGTGCTGATTTTATTGAAAACCGGATTACTACATTCAACAAGATTCTTCTTTCAACGTTAGTCTGGAAACTCATAAACGCTATTATGTATGCTATAATTGTAAAAGAAAAATAACCATTGTGGTCCTTGATTCATCGATCAATAATTGATGATGAAAGCTTGGCTTGGTAAACTACCTAATGCATATCGATAGAGATGTCAATACTATAAATTTAAACATACACACATGTCGAATTTTTGGATCTTGTCCGTTGCGTCATTAATAGCGTAATTAAACACAGATATACGTCAAATATGCATCACCGACATTTAACGTACATTAGAGAGAAATGTCAACATGACATATGAGTCGATTCATACTGACATTACTCATGACGTAACGGACAAGATCCAAAAATTCGACTATACATAATAATTTTGCCCGCTATATTTTGATTATTATAATACTTATAAAAGGGATTCACAAGAAACTATTAGAAAACCAATTTTTACTTTCAGTTTACCTATATACACTTATATATATATATACTATATCACTTACATATAACTCAATCAACGACATTCAATGAATAATTTTCATATACAAATATCTATTTGTATGACAGGGACAGCCTGAATGACAGTTTGTATTTGGAAACTTTGCCTAGCACAGACGTACGGCTCGTGAAATTCACTTGAATAAGACAAAAACGAGATTAGTTCGTTGACTGCGCTTAAGCTATATATTTCCGCTTTTTATCTTAAAAATTTGACATACATTTGACAATACATCTCCGTAGACATTTAATGGAACTGTCATTGATTTCGTCCTTACAAATACGTATGCGTTTAACAATTTTTTGAAGTCATTTATTTTTTAACTATAATGGCAATACATAGTAGAACATCACGGTAGGTACAATTGCAACAACTTGTTTTACATTTTTACGGCCTATCAATAAATCCCCACGGACTTAACCCAAAAATGAAAAATGTCATAGCTGCCATATTCATTTTGATATTAGAGTATTTAACATGACGCCGAAGTACTGATTTGATCATACAAATGTAATTGATGACGCAGGGATCATCTTTCGTGATTACAACTATAGGTAAAGATGCGGCAAAAATGCAAGGGATTATTCCTTGGCCTATTCTAAGAATATTTTGTCCTATGATGATTTTTGAAAAATACCTTTGTTTCGAAGATACAATCCGTTGCTATTTCTTCGATCTCAAACACTTTGGAACGGCTGTTTCATCTAGTAGTGGTCGCATGGATCGCATTTGTTTATATTGAGTGACGTTTAGCTGTATCGCGTGTCATTAATATTAATTGAAGTCATCTATCATAATGTATACGAACGCCGAGATGACTGACATGCATTTCATCTATGGACTTGCTGATGGCAACGCATTAAAAGCTGAAAGATTTCCTGCCCGTGATGTCCCCGACCAAAAAATCTTCGAAAACATTAATCGGCGTCTACATTCAAACGAAGTGGAGGCTCAGGGAGATCAATGACTGCAAGAACGGTACTATTTTAACAGAAAGTGTTGGACATGATAGAGGAAGATCCTGGTAGTTCTATGCGACAAATTGCAAATACTTTGAATGTAAGTCACTGGACAGTTTGAAAATTCTTAAGGATAATTTGTTGTATCCATACCACGTTCAACGCGTTCATGCACTACTACCTGCTGATTTTCCTTCACGCATTTCATTATGTCAATGGATATTGCAAACATTAGTTCGCATCACTCTATTCCTGTCACAGACTCTTTTACTGATGGAGCCAGATTCTCAAGAAATGCAATATGGAATTTTCATGACATGTGTGGGCAGATGAAAATCTGCAACAGGTATGTGAAGCTCGTTTTCAACAACAGTTCTTGTTGAATGTTTGGGTTGGATTTATGAGTGACTATCTAATTAGACCGGTATTTATACTACAAAGACTTACTGGCGAGGAGTATCGCAACTTTTTGGAAACAACGCCGCCTGAGTTTCTAGAGGATGCGCGACAAGAATTGTAACATGGTTTATACACGATGGTGCACCAGTACATTTCAGTTTGATTGCTCGTGATTTTTAATAACAATATACAGAGATTGCTGGATTGGTCGAGGTGAGCCACACGCATGGCCTGCTCGATTCCCAGACTTAAGTCTCCTGGAGTTTTTCTTTTGGGGATCTCTTTACGCTACTACTCCAGTGGAGAATTTGAGCGATTTGCGAAAACGAATAATTGCTGACTGTAACTCAAATAGAAACGACTCTGCTGTGTTTGAAAGAGTTCGGGAGTCAATGACGAGAAGATTGAAGGCTTGTATCCAGGCTGAAGGAAGTCATTTCAAACATTTATTGTAGATTGAGAAACTTTATATGTACTTTTTGATAATAAAATGTTGTTACTGTCGCAAATTTTGTTCGCCCTGTATCTTAGAAACAAAGAAGTTTTTTTTAATAAACATAGAACAAAATATTCTTAGAATAGGCCAAGGAATAACCCTTTTTATTTTTGCCGCATGTTTACCTAGCATCCTGTATATATACCTATGAAACTCCGATTAAGTAATTGGAAATGTTTGAAAGTAAGACATGCTAGCCTATTTACAGTATTGTAAAGACGGTCACTCATTTTATGAGTATATATTTGAAAGAACAACTGTAGCTTTCAATAATGTGTTTTCTACAGACATCAATATTATATTTGCAAATATAGTGACATATTCGCGTGTAACTTAGTAATTGAACCTAGAACTTTTACTATTACAAAAATATTTTTACACCATAACATTATCTAACAAGTGGAATCTGGAGATTTATTCTATGTTTGAGATGTTTAGCTTCGCAACTTCAGATTGTTAATACTTACTTCATCGGTAAATCTTTAACAATAATGATAGCATAAAAGATATTGGCTCTTATGATTTATTCATACTGTCTTGTGGTATTTATTGTCTTTCGTATGCCCCACGATGTACCCGCTTTTAACATTGCAATGCCTTCGCCCACTGCTTGCACCTACAGTGTAATATCCACGCTTTATTTACCACCAAATTTTATAGTCTATAGCGAACTACTACGAATACAGTACTTAATTGGCTGAGAAAAGGAGACAATTGATAGCAGGTCTACGATTCAATTTCAACAACTGAATTCTGAAAGTGAATGAATTTTTCTTAATGTTAGCTTCCATAAATAATTCATTTCGTCATAACATGCACATACAAACTTTCTCTAGTTTTATAAGTATTCGTTTCGTTGTACTTGTGATTTTTCTCAAATTTAGATACTTCACTTCGGCTGAATCGCTTATACTCGTACAATCATTATCATCACAAATCATCAACAATTTTGTTATCTTCCCAATAAATCTGGATATTACCAAATCTTGTGCTTAGTAATTTATTTCAAATATATTTACATATATACTTGTGCCTAATTGATGATAAAATCTATGAAAATTTTGCGGTATTTAATTTAAATTTCTTGTATTTTTTATACGGACGTGTACGTTTTGTTTTGTTGCTGCTGCTTAATCAGTCCCATATACAGATTATATAATATTGATTTCTTGTTCGTATTCTTGAGTTTCTTCCTGTGGGTATTCAACGGAATTATATTGTTCACATCGTGGATATTCTTGTATGAAGACTTGATTGGGGCGATGTAATTCTTCTGCAACCCATTATGTTGCCCCAGTGGATTGTAAAATTAAACATTGTTGTGGTATTGTTTTGGTTGTATGTCGTTAACCATAGCCTCCGCTCGTATTTGTCTCCCGTGTATCAGCTGCCCTGGTGATTTAGCAAAACTGAACAATAGGGATTGGGGCATTATTGTGGGCGTAGATCCGGTTCTCTTCTGTTGTTGTTGAAATGGACAAAAATACGATTGTTGCAAAAATGTTGGTCTAACGTATTGTTGTTCTGGAAATGTAGGACAGATATGTAGTTGTTAAAACACCGGTTGAATAATTATTTGTTGTAATGGCGGAGTTGCTAAAAATAAATACAATACCACATCTATGTATCTTATTCGGAGGAATGCACAATCAAAAGAAAACTATGTAGGTGAGGGGCGACAGAAGGTCACAATAACTCGATGTGTCAACCACCTTAGAGGAGAAAACCTTTTGACAAAGAAAAGGTAGCCGGGCGGATTAGTGAGCACGGGGCAAGGAAGCGGAACAATGAGCACGGGTTTATGAAGCGGAAAAGACGGGATTCCAAATACCTTTGGTTATCCACTCTCCAGTAAATCTAATCTAATCTAACCATATGTAACAATTTTCATACAATGAGAATTTTTGAAAGTAATAACTCTAAGTTGATATGAATAGTTTTTTCAAATGTAAATATGCTGTTGTATTCGAGAGGTTAGAAAACAACTCGATAGTCACAAAGGTAAGACCGACTAGCCATATCCTATTTTTGCTGAATTGTTGGTAATTTAGCCTAATTTTTTAATCTGTCGTCAAAAATATATTTTTTAATTTAATATTTTCGATAAAAAACAAAACTTTGAAAAAATTAAACAGCGTCCTCTAGCATGTACGCCACTTATTAGATTGGTTCGAATTTGTATGCATTAGATTGGAGGAGTGAAGCTGTTTTCAACGAGACACACTTCAGTTCAACAGAACCGGAGTTATAAGCTTTCCTTCGAAACAAAGTTTTCCCTCCATCCCTCTCCTTATTTGATAAAATACATGTATTTTATCAAATAATATAAATCAAATAATATAAATCAATAAATTGTCCAGTGTAAAATATGCAGAATTTTCAAAAAAATTCGATTTTCATAATTGTAATAGACTTTAAGTTGGTAAATTTTGTATAAAATAAAAATTAAAATGTTTGGTGTTCAGTTACGCCATCTAGCGGTCATCCTACACTTCCCTAAATAATTTTCAAATGTTTCTCGGCCCCAGTTTACTCAGTGATATTTTTTTCCGAGACTGTACTATAAACCGTTGCTGAGATATGGCCGAGCGCCATGTTTAGTTGGCCACCTGTACATACATTGTATACATGAATTGATATACCACAAATAGCTTCTTCAACATAGTGTAATTTGATTCACTTCTTGTGGATATGAGTAATTAAGGAACATTGCTATTCACTGCTTGTTAATTAATTGAAACTGCGAACATATACATTAAATGGTAACTAAGTGGTAAGTTACAATAGCGAAGCGATCCTATTTCCGTTTATCGTGCATGTATTGTGATGAGTGCATATTAGAACTACTGCTACTACATTCTACGTTCAAATAAAAAATTCTAATTATTACAAGTTTTTCTTTCAAGCACATTCATGTGATAATTAATAACAGAAATTACAGTCGTTGAGTCTGTTAATATCGATTTACATGTATTAAGTTAATGCCACATTTTGCAATGCCAATTCTGTTTAATGCCAAAAATCTGCGTTTCAGTGAATGAAAAATATTCCACTATATGAACTACTACCATTGGTAATTTAAAACTTTTTTCCAAGGTCTAGATACATCGTAGAGACACAAGTTTACAGTTAGTTTATAGTTTTTAATATAATGAGTAAGTAGGTAAACTTAGTCTGAATGTCTTATAACATTTCTTCAACATAATTCGATGGAGTTGCAGAAGTACATTACGCACCATAATCAATCGTACTATGCACTAATACACTACTTCTGAGTAGTTCTAATGAAACCAAACCATAAGTACGGTGACATTCAAAGGTATCCGGGCACGACTAGATAGAGAAATACCTTGCGCTCAATACTTTATTCCAAAGATCCGCAGGGCCAGCTTACTACCTGCTGAGTGTAACCGCAGTTTGTCGCTCTTACAATAACATTGCAATATACAAATGCATGTATACAGGATAACAACTTGAACTACGAAAGCCTACTGATAGGAGAAGGTGGCGAACGGATGAAATGTATCCATGTTAGTATTGTCAACTGTTTGTATGACAGGAATGTCAGTGGTTATGTCAAATACTCTGACAAATTATAAAACCACTTTATAATTTGCACTTTTTCATTAATTGTGTATTTCATTAGGATAAAAGGCCTGTTCGTTTGCGTTGCTGGAAGTGCTCAATATCAGTTTTGTCAATTACCGTGTGTTCGTTTGAAATTTAGCTGCTGACAGGTGTTTTAAACACTCGTTCGTTTGCATTCAGCAAATTGCTGTATGTCAGAAGTAGAAAGCTATATTTGCTCACGCTTCAAGTGTTGAGCAATAATAGCTGATGAAATCAGATTTATCCGCTCAAACATCTATTTGCTGATTCGCTACACTTGCTATTTCTGACAAAACTTACCAAAGTTAGCAATTCAAACGAACAGGCCTAAAGTTTGATGGTTCGGTAAAATATTTGACATAACCACTGACATTCGTGTCATATAAAAAGTTGACAATAGTAAAATGGATACATTTAATTTTAACTCCCACCACCTTCTCCTATCAATAGACTTTTGTAGTGCAAGTTGTTAGCCAGTATGTATAAAAATATATGTATGCAGATCGACTGAAGTTATAGTGAATATAGAAGTACCGTATTACACACACTAGCGCATACATATCTACATATACGTGTGATTTAGAATGGTAGGTGAGGTCACAGAATAACCAGAAAGGACAACAGCTGATTTTTCTATTGTTATCGAGGGTGCGTCGTTTGAGGACCTTGAATTCATTGTATTCGAATCCGCCATATTGTAAACTCACAATGTTTATGTTTTGATAGTTGACAGTTACCATAAAAATGGTGTATAAATTTTTTTTATAGGCAAAAATACGAAACAATTTTTAGTTTTTTTAACGTCCAATGTCCAACGCATTGCATTTAACTGCTTTGTATTTCAAATTAAGAATAAGCGAAAGAAAAAGGAATATGAATTAGTAAATTCATATGTATTTACATATGTACGTGGATATTATAACTATCGTAATTTGTAAGAATGGATAGATGAAAACTACTTGAACTTATAATGCACACTTGAGAATTCTTAGTTCTTTATAATAAAACAAAGGCTATTTACGTAACATATTTATTACAACAATCTGAAAACATTATAAGTGCTCTAATAGGTACAGTCTCATCCATCTCTACAATACACTTTGTGGGTGATGCATCTACTGTAATATTTTACAATAAATTGGTATACTTTCATCGCTCAGTAACATTAAGCATAAATTGGTCAAAAGTTATTATTTATAATTCACACCTAATTTTATAGCTGTTAATGGTTTCACTGGATCACAAATAAATAATGTTGGCATGCGGTTTCAAACGATTTTACGTGAAATTTAAAAACATTCTATCTTCAAAATGTTTTCCACATACATAGGTATTATATAGCTCTCCAATTAATACCTCTTTCTAACAAATCTTCACGCTTACATACTTTTAGCCATTCCAAAGCACTGCAAAAGACCAAAAATTGAAATAGTTGTCCAACGTAACAAAACACTTACAGTTTATCATGTTTAGGGTACAGGAAGAAGCTATATCCCTCTGTTAATGTCGTATTGTTTTTGCAGGAGCGAACACTACACCACCGGGTGCCACCGGCGATAAGATTTTATAGAAATTTAGAATAAATTAAAAATAACTGTAGCCTTAGTAAACACACGATACGTAAACATAAACATTGTGAGTTTTCAACATGGCGATTTACGGTCATGCGCATAAATTCCATGATCGGGTCGTGTCCCTTCTGGTTATTCTGTGGTGAGGTCAGCTTGCAATAAGTGGGGATAGATTCGTTGTTGCTTCCAGTTCAGTTTAGTATGCAAAGATTGATATTGCAAAGCAGACGTTTGCTTTTAAGAATTGCCGTCGCTATTAGAACGTACAGCCTAACTATTTACTTTTGTAATTAATGTATGTATGTATGCATTAACATTGAACTGAAACAAAACTCTTATTCCCCGCGTGCCATAATACAATCTGTATTTTTTCTGCGACAGTTAAAGGCATTTTATTTTAGTTGTCAGAGTTTGTCCAGACACAATACCACACGCTATAAGCAGCGAGTGCTGAATGCTCCTTTCCTCTTGCCTCTCGCATAGTACGAGTGGTACCCCCCTACATTGCCGATAGCTCCTCCTCTCTATGTACACGTATGTACATACATACATACATGTTTATGTGTGTGTATTTCAAGCTTAATATCTACTTTTATTTGCGCCAATCAGTATACATACCTCTAGCATAAATTAAAATATTGGTTTTCAGGAATTTAAGCTTTTGTAGCGTCAAGTAGATGAAATTATTGTTCCTTATAGTAGCATTACATAAGTATAAAAATGAAAATCGTGACTATTATTTGATTTATTAGTTTTAACAAAAATTAATCAATATCTAAAATATATTACTATAGTACTTTAGTGACTAGTAAATCATTCAGCTTACTGTAATAGTTTTAATGGAAATTAAATTGTTACGGTTTAAAAATGGTAGTGATGTAGAGGTAATTCAATTCTGTTTAATAATAACTAATGTATTTATATTTTTAACATGGAGTTAGTGTTCTTATTCATGGTTCTATATATGATTTTTAGAAGTACTTTTTCAACATTTTGTACGTGAAACGTTTAGATTAGTTGTAAGATAAAATAAAAAACACCTTACTAAAAGTATTTTGATAGATTGACACCTTTTAACTTAATTACGTATTACACACTATTGCAGATGTCAATGATAATAAAAATATTTCATTTATAATGTAATTAGTGTAAATTGTAGATAAATGTAGTTTTGAAATTATAAAAGCCTTCTGGAGCTTTTGCCGTTTTCTTACTGATCTTATCAGTACGCGCTCTTTTGCGCGGCTCTTTGGAATAAAGTATTGAGCGCAAGGTATTCTCTACCTAGTCGTGTCTGGATACCTTTGAAGGTCACTGTGCAACTAAACATACGCTCCCAACTTTTAGCGTTGTAATTTCGCAAATACGTTTTCTAAAGTGATTCTTGCACTTTTGCTTAGTAATATTTTTATTATTGCCCTATTCACAAGAAAGAAGTAGTAAGTATAAGAGCCCGGTGAGTATCACTAGTAAGCTGGTCCAGTAATTCCGTTTGGTGTGCGAAGTGCAGCATTAATCTGGACAACGTCCATTAGGCATTTTCTTATAAGGTCTTTCCTCTCCCCCTCAGAATGGGCAGCTCTGTTCTACATGTCTCTTTTTCGATAAAACACATTTCGTAATTCTAATGCTTAACTTCACTACTGAGCAAACAAATCTGCCTTCGTTTTATTTGGTTATTCGATGGTATACCGCGCAAAACTAGGTTGAACTTCAGTTCTTAGCATAGATACTTGGTAGTAGCTGGCCAACGTGCAGAGTTGCATAACTGTTTAACATTATTTTGATGGTTTTGTTATTGGGTTAGTGGTTTATGATATTGTGCGTACATATACCTGCCTGAAAGATAATTGCACATATCTAAAATTGGTAGAAACTCCTACGTCGATTTTTGATCGGTACATCCGTGAACAGAAATGCGTTTTAGTAAGGTGATTTGCATTAGATTTTTTTCTCTTTCTAAGGCATTATGACATTTAATTTGATGCCGATAATGAGGTGACTTTGTAGTTTCGCCGCCATTTCGGTCCATTAACCCCCTTCCTGTCTTACCCATATTGCCATCCTATATGTACCTAAGAAATCTCATTCAATCTCCTCCTCGTACGTAAATATGGTGCGAGCGCGAGCAATTTTGAAGATCATTTGTGTGGATAGTCAGATCGGAATATATGGTTTGTGTTACACTACTGCATTCAACATGTTTCTCTCTACAAACACTTTTGCAACAAGTATTACAATTACTACATTTCAACAAGATCGGAATTCTTCACTATTTACATAGTAATTTTCATCTATCAGATCATTTCAATAAGTAAAACAATCGCAATTAGAGAACTGCTAAATGAAAGCTTTGTATGGTATCTACAAGACGAGTTAGAAATTCAGCACAATTATTAACACAACATAGTTTGGAAAGTAACTCGTTCCAATAGAATGGAGTTAAAGAATATGACATTTTGCATATAATTTTTTTAATTTTTTTAACCATTTTTTAACAGTGATATACAGGGCAATCCAAATTAAGTGTTCACCATTGATAACTGTGTTATTATTCAAGATACAAGACTGTTTAAATTAGCAAACTTGTACTACTTTTATCGCTCTTTAAGATGGAAGAATAAATAAAACAAATGCGCAGCGCGTTTTCGAGTTTTGTCGAAAGATATGTTTTTTTCTCAAATGGAAACCCCTGTATATTATATCATTTTCTGCTAGAACTTTAATTTTTAAACGAAAACAGCTAAATAAGTTTTATAAACTTTATTTTATACATAAACTTATCATTAAAAGAAAATAAAAATTACTGATATTTTCATAGATGTTCAAAAATACCACCTTGTTGTTCAATACATTTTTGTACACGCTTCCGAACTTCTCGAATTGCTTAGCTGTTTTTATTTAGTCATTATAACTCAAGTATTTTTAATCCCAGTAAAAAATGTCTTATAAGATTTTTTGTTTAAATATTAAAGTTCTAGCAGAAAATGATATAATATACAGGGGTTTCCATTTGAAAAAAATATTTTTCGGCAAAACTCGAAACGCGCTGCGCATTTGTTTTTTTTTATTATATAATTAATAATAACGAAGTTACCAATGGTGAACACTTAATTTGGATTGCCCTGTATAGACAGACAAATATGTTGCGCAGCGTCAACTTGTGAACATTTTTGATTTAAAAAAAAACATATACCTACAGCAACAACAAAATTTACAAGTAATAAAATAATATGATACACATTCCAAAATATATTAATTATGTCTTTCTAAAATGTTCAACGTTTAATACATTTTCTTTGTATTAATTCGATAATTTCATTAATCCAAACAGTGAAGTAACAATTTTTATGGATGATACATAGTTGGGAACATCAACCGAAGTATGTATTTCAATATAATTTGCATCAACCAATTTTGAAATAAACGTGAACTGGTATAGTACTCTCACCTCAAGTTACTATTGATAGAATTTTATTTGTAATTAACACAATAGAACCACAAATACCTCACCGAAACCGATTCATAAACGTATTTTTACGACATTTTACCAGCTACTCGCCTGTCTACGTTTTGGAAATAAAATACCGTACGTACATTACCCACAAACATGACTAAGGTCTCCACACCACCGAGAAAGCCGCGTATTTTTAGCCTATAACAAATGCGACTCTCATTATGCCCTTGTGCGTGGCGAGCGAGAAATAATTTGTAATAAAAATAATTGACATTGAGATATGGCGGAAGGTTTTTTTGAGAGTAAAATAAAATCCTGCAACATTTTCTATAGATTTCTTACTCAAACTGTGTTTTATAGATGTGCCGATAGTTGTTCTCTCTTTTATGGGAAAAGAAAATAGTTCACTGTTTCATTTGCTAACTTTGATTCTCTATTTTATTGCATTTGTGTCATTCGAATTATTTCCATACAATGCACATATACAGGCTGAAACACATCACACAGTGATACAATTAAACTGCTACAAGTCGATTCCATTTTTAAATACTTACCTATAGCTTTTGGAATATAGACAGCAATATTTATAGTGTCACCAAATTTCAGAATTTTGTATTTAGTGCTTAAGAGCTCATAGTTACACTATTTCTGCCCAACACTAGTCACCGATATTCATTACAACTTTTATGACTTAAGGAGGCAAGGGTATGCAATAATAACATACCTTACACAAACAAATGATCTCTCTATACTTAATGTATTGTTGTTCATGTATAGGAAGGAGTGTGAAACTTAGTATCACAAAAAATGTGGCACTTAAAAGTACAATTGAATAAAAAATCGAACAGTATCACATTAATGAATCTTTTCGTGTGTTCATTTCTTTAGCAACATTAAATATCTTTTGGTTATAGCAACTCCTATAACCTAAAGACGCACTAATTTTGTCATGTTACAAATTTGGTTTACTGTTAAGATTGTTTTACCTCAAAGTAATTGTTTAATCAAATTAAAGGCCCGAGTCTCTGTTATGAAGGCTTCTGGGTGTTGACTATACTTTACAAAAATAAACAAAAGCAAAATAAAATAAGATTACAAAAAATGCGAAATCTACTAAAGTCAACGTTTCGACCTAATGGAAGTGACTTCTCCAGGAGTAAAAGTGGGTACTTCTTTTGGCGTTTATGTGTTCGCATTATTACAAGATATTTAATTGTATATTACATTCATATAGATTTCTTAATTTTACTTATTTCTGTGTTATTAGAGATGGAGCGTGCTTCTTCCGTACAAATGTGTATTTTGTATTTGAACATCATCAAATGAAAAGTGAGATAAGAGCTTTAATTGTTAGACACAGGGTCGTTCTGTACGGGGGTCAGAACGTGCATTTGCACGGGGTGGCATGCAGATCGAATCCAAGACTCTATGACTTATGTTTGGTACCACCGCAGTCCAAATCTGTTCATCACTTTTATTTACAATTCCAAGTGGAAAGATATAACGAGTACCTAGTTTTCAATTCAAAATTCGTACGATTTTTACAAGGTTATAGCTAGAGTATTTCATTTCAAGATAAAGAATATGACGACAAAGGTTATTTATTTGACAAAATACGTTTCATGTACACAGTCGAATACAATAAGATTGCCTCGCATACATATTTTACTTTACTTTGAGTAACGAATTTATAAAATAATCTGTGCAGCAAGCGAACTTTAGATTGAATTACTGATTTCTATTTATGAAAGGTTATAAGACTACAACTGAAGTAATCACAGACGGCTAATTTCATTTTATCAATTCTCAATTCTAGCTAGATCCAAGTGCAGTACCATCTCAAAGCATTGTATAATGTACTTTAAAACAATGGTTATATAACAGTTCGATAGTCGGTTAGTAGGGAATGGGACGTTTCTACGCCACCGGTTCTTCGCCGCCAGTTCATCGCCACCGTTTCTACGCCGCGCCGGGACGGTTCTACACTGGCCGTTTCTACGCCAGCCGGTTCTACGCCGTATTCAAATTAAAATTACAATTACAATAAGTGAAATTTTATTGTTTAAACACATACATACAGTCATAGAAAATAAAGTAGACAATACAAAAATTATCGAATCATTTAAAAAGTAGCATTAACATTTATTTTAATTTAAAAGAATAAAAGAATTTCCGAATGGGTAATCTAAAACACCGGGGATACAATACAATTTTAATCCGCTCATAGAAAATTACCTAGGAGTTTACGAATTTACAATCGCCGGGATTATCTTAATGATGTTATGGTTATCAGCATAGTCCCATTAGCACAAAGAAGGTAATCAGAAATTTTAATTCGCTCATAGAAAATTACCTAGGAGTTTACAAATTTACAATCCCCGGGATCATCTTAATGATGTTATGGTTATCAGCATAGACCCATTAGCACAAAGGAGGTAATCCGAAATTTATATAAATCTGGGGCAGGAGCCCTTAACACATCACTTTAAGTGTATTCACCACAAAGTAATTATTACGTTAGTTAACAGTGATCTTAATAATGGAACCAGCAGTTCTCAGCAAGAGAGGAAACGAGAAGTTTTCCTATAACGGATATTTGTACGTCTTCGACAAAGTTAGTAAAAGAGACGCTAGTTTACAATTTTGGCGGTGCGAAGAAGTGGGTCGCTGTAAAGGAAGAATTCACACGAGGGCTGAAGAAGTGGTCAAGGAAATCAACAATCATTCTCACCCTTCCTCGGCAGCAGCCATACAAGTAGCAACTGTTGTCACTAAAATGAAACGTCGTGCAGAAGAAACTATGGAGGGCACAAGTGTAGTTATAAATCAGTGTGTAATCGACGTGCCTGAAGCTGTTTTAGCATCGATTCCAAATAATGCAGCCCTGAGAAAAATAATCAGAAGAAAACGGAGTTAAATTAATGCTGCACCTGCTGATCCCGCAGACCTAAACGCTTTGGTGTTGCCAAATCCATATAAGGTATATGTGCCTCAACCAGGCACAGAAGAAACTTTTTTGCTAAGCGACGATGGAGAGGGAGCAAACAGAATTTTAATTTTTGGAAGAGAGAGCTGGTTGCAGCATTTGCATAATGCCAATGCATGGTACTGTGATGATACCTTCTCAATAGCACCGAGGCTATTTTCCCAAATTTATATTGTTATGGCAACAAAACACGGAGGAGTGCATCCTATATTGTATGCTCTGTTACCTAACAAGCAGCGTGTTCCATACACACGTATGTTCGAACTAATTAAAACACTAGTGCCAAATTTAAGTCCAGGATCTATCATTTGTGATTATGAATATGCAGCTTTTAGTGCCATGAAAGATTGCTTTCCGGAAGTAAATGTAAAAGGTTGCTTCTTCCATTTAGCACAAAATATGAGGAAGCATTTAGCTGAGATTGGTGTTATTAGTCAATACAACAATGATGCTGAATTTGCATTGAGAGCTAAAATGGTTCTTGCATTAGCATTTGTGCCAATAGCTGATTTAGATGAATACATTGATGCTTTAGCAAATGATTTGCCAGTAGAACTTCAGCCGCTTCTAAATTGGTTTGAAGGCAGTTATGTTGGCCGTTTAAATCGACGCGGGAATGGTAGGCGCCCGCCTATGTCTCATCCAACAATGTAGAATTTATACCAGAGAACAATCGATGGAGAAGATCGCACCAATAATCATGCAGAGGCAGCCAATCGTCGATTGCGTTCTGAATTACGTATGCATCATCCAACTATTTGGAAATTTATAGATGGATTGCGAAAAGTACAAAAAGGACGAGACGCTTATTTTGAGCAACTTATCGCCGGACATTTACCACCGATGAAGCTGAAAAAATACCGTGACGCTGATGAACGTATTCGAAGAATTGTCTTAGATTATGGAAACAGGGAACCTTTAGATTATTTACGTAGCCTAGCACACAATTATCAAATGACGCAATAATCTTATTTTTCCTATTTATTCTTTTAATTTTAAATAAATTTTCTATTTTATTTTCTATGACTGTATGTATGTGTTTAAACAATAAAATTTCACTTATTGTAATTGTAATTCTAATTTGAATACGGCGTAGAACCGGCTGGCGTATAAACGACCAGTGTAGGACCGTCCCGGCGTAGAAACGGCGGCGATGAACTGGCGGCGAAGAACCGGCGGCGTAGAAACGTCCTAGACCCCGGTTAGTAAGAGCATTGTAAGAGTGACCTACCGAGCGTAGCGGCAAGTCATGAGATCGACAGTCCAAATCTCGGCGCAGACAATTGTTGCACATCCTACGGTGCCGGTGTCGCTATTCCGTTCGAGCTCCCATTGGTTGTTCGAACACAATTAACGGGACGACATTACGGCAAGAAATGAGGTAGCATAGCCATTAAAACACACGTATACAGGCAAATTACAGAGCAAGAACTGCAGCGGTAGCCTTGACAATTCTTCTGTTGGTTGTCAAGGCGTAAGAAGCTTAAGTTAGAAAGTCGCGCGTTCACCCACCACAAAGAATGCCAAATTATGATTATAATAAAAGTGCAGACAGTAATTCAATCAATAGTCATGTATATTATGAATATTCGATATACAACGAAATAAATCTATTTGAACCAAAAGTAACAATTACCTGAACAATAATGCTCATAATACGATAATAATGCATAGGAAAATAAGTGTAATAATAAAAATTCCACTGTGTTTTATGTGATGGTGATGTAATGTATTGCCATTGTTTTAAAATACAGATATATTTTACTGAGATTAAGAAGACACAATATAATAACTTTTAAACACACTTGTACGTCTCTTGGTTTCTCACTTTTTATAATAATGATTTTTTCCTAAATATTTCTCTTTCTGTTTCTTAACTACTGCGACCACTCAGAGTACAAGAGAACAGTAACTGAGAAAATTCGTACGCAATGTTGATTGCCGCTAGTAATGTTGCTGTTGCCAATGACTGCCGCTTTGAAGGAAACTTTACCTTAAAATCACACAAAGTAACGATGGTATGGTGAAGTAAGCAATGGGCATACACAAATTACCACCCGTTCCATATACACAAGCATGTTCTGATCCAGACTAGCAAGTTGGGAGATACATCTTACATTAACTGTGACACAACAATTTGTCCTCTCCAACTTTGATATGATATTTCTACGTTTAATTTTTTCCTCGTGCATACTTTGATAAACACTAGTACTGATCTAAGCTTTGTACATGTACTAGTTTAAAGTTACCCCGTTGTATAAGAATTTAACCTAATTTACTGTTATATTGCGTATTCGACTTTATGTTTTGGGTAGTTGTTTTCTCCCGATGTATTAACTCAATGTGTCCTTAAATACGGGGGCGTATTTTTATGTTATCTACCTAGACATGAAAAAAATCACATAAGAGAACAAAAAAAATATTTTTCTACATAATTCCATTCAACACTAATATACTTATTCCATCTTTTTTCCAATTGCCCCATACTCTCAGAAAAAAATTACTTCGGCAACCCCGCAAAATATTCTTCAACAGCTTCTTTGAGTTGTTCATCAGACCCAAAACGCTTTCCCCTGAGATGCTTTTTTAAATTTTTGAATACGAAGAAGTCTGACGGAGCTAGGTCGGGGCTATAAGGTGGATGCCTTAACTCTATAAACCCACAGTTATTGATTATCTGCTGAACTTTGTTTGCCTTATGAACCCTGAATTGTCGTGCAGCAATAAGTTTTTTTTTGTGGATAAGAATACGAGCGTTTTTCCTCTAGAGCAGTTTTTAAATTTTTAATTGTGTTTCCATAGGCCTCCCCATTTATGGTAGACCCTCTTGGCATAATAATAAGCAAGACTCCTTCAATATCCCAGTAACAATTGCCATCAGTTTTTTTTTCAGAAAATTGTGTATTGGCCTTTTTTAGTAGTGGAGAGCCCTTATGAACCCACTGCATGGATTCTTGTTTAGTAGGAGCGTTCCAATGATGTACCCCGGTGATAATTCGAGATGAAAATGTTTTGTCTCTCTCCAGCTGGGCCAAATTTTTTTGAGAAACTTCTTTTCTGTACAGTTTTTGTTCAGGTGTCAGTAATCTGGGTATCCCCCGTGCAGACACCTTCTTCATACCCAAATCGTCATACAAAATTTTGAGAACACTTGCTTCGGATATACAGACTTCATTAGCCATAACAGAGATCTTTACACGCCGATCTTTCAGTACCAAATTTTCGACTTTTCGCACAATGTCTTCAGTTCGAGCTTCAACAGGTCGTCCGGACTTTGGGTCATTATTAATTAACTCTCGGCCCTATCGAAAGAGTTTAGACCAATATTTTACTTGAAAATATGATGGTGCATCTTTCCCATACACAGCAACCACTTTTTCATGAATTGCTTTTGGACCATTACCTTCTTTAGTCAGGAATTTTATTACGCTGCGATGTTCAACCTTAGTTTCATTCATTTTATCCAGAAGTAGATCGTCTCAAATCTCTGTAAACAGCAGAAACTAAACACAACTTAGCACATGTACTTCTAACAGTGCCAGCGATTTTTCAATAATTTGTTTGACATCGTCACTCTTTTGTTTCATAGCTAAGTAAATAACATAAAAATACGCCCTCGTATATGACTTTATTTTAACGGTCAATAAGATTACTCCACAATAATTACAACCTTATTACTGAATCTAAACTAAACAATTGTAGTTATATGTTTTCATGCACTTTATCATCCACATCTTAACAGATTGTCCATCTACCGAAATATCCTTTTTATCTCTCACATTTAGGCATGAAAACGAAGCCCATCGGTCAATGTCAGCTCCAAACAGATCAAGTAACAAGGAATAATATTCTTGTTTTATTGCCTCCTTTTGATGTAGGAGTTTTTAACACCGCTATATTTTTAGCAACTTATATATGTATATTAAAAAATAAAATAGTGTGGCAATCTAAAGTGGATATAGAATACATAAAAGAAAACATTAACTTTGCTAAGCTATTTTCAATTATTGAGTAACTTGATGATATGATGTGATTTTTCAGATGAGTAAGTGTTGAAAGAGCATTCTTTCGCAGGATATCTGAATTAATCTAAGAAAAACCGAAACCTCGCATTTAATAATACACATAACTAACATTTTATAGTATTGCAATAAAAGTTCATTGTAACTTTGGGTGAATACTATCATAATTTGCAGTTTAATTCAATGTGCAAATATGAATAGGTCACTTATTTAACATCAGCAAAAAGTGGTACTTGATGTTCTTTCCGATTCAAAAAGAAAATAAACGCAAAACAAGCACAAAATATAGTGACGATATGTACAAAGATGGTACTGGATCTGTAACTGTGGTTCGTAGGTAGTTTGCTTAATTCAGAAATTACAATTTTGATAACCAAAGGTGTTTTAGGCGGTCTATATTCACTTACTACACCAATTACAAAATGATTAAGTAGTTGTTCTCTTAATAGTAAGGTCAGTAGCTATTTAGAAAACATTTAAATTGGATTAGAAGTACGTATTTTTCTTGAGACCCAATCGTCCGATTTTGGGCCTCAGACCCCTCCAAAGTATGGACAATCTTTCAATTTCTGCTAATATCTCCGAAATTATAACAGATATTAAAACATGTCCGTATACACAAACAAGTTTTTAATGTAAACTATTCGGTTTTATTTCTTTTCAGTTTGTATATATGCGTTCTGACGAATTGCGCATGCGCGACTTGTAGCTTTTTCATACTTGTCAAGAAAAATACTGCATGTACCAGTTTTACTTGTACAGTTTCGACTTTCAAAGTTGGACTTGTAAATTGCAGCGTGCTTTTTTTAACTCATATGAATCGACGAGAGCGAACTACCTTTTAAAGTTTTTCTTGTATGTGTCCATCGGGCTTTACATGTTGCATAAGCTGTATCTATAAAACGCTGGGAAACGTAATCATATTTGCCCATATTTCCATAATATTTTCTTAACTTAATCACATAAGTGAATACTGTATAGGTATTTTTCAATGATAGTGTTCCTGTTGCGCCTTAACGGTTAATAGCGATATACCTGATACGTGTAAATTCGTTCCAGATAAAAAAATATCCTTGTTTAACTTAGCTGAACGCATTCTTCTGAAATCAAGACAAAATAATCGTAGCAAAGAAGACAATCTCATTTAGACAAACATCTATAGAAATTATGTTATTAACGCAATCTCTTACAGTGTTCGTAAAAGCTACAGATGCTGCTACCGCTTAGAGTACAACACGTTCTGCCATAGCAGTTGTGCCTGCGAACATCGAACTTTCGTTCCAAGGAGCTTAAGGATAATCGATCTACACTTTTTTTAATGAAACCAAACATTTTCTCTAGGTCCAACATTGTGAAAAAGTGCGGAGGTCCTTTTAGATAAACTCCGGTCGTAACATTACCACACCGCACGGCAATTCATTGATTGAGCTTCGTTATCTACCGACCCTTTTTTAACGGCCACCGTTCATAAAATTTATGGAGAGATATTTTTTTATCATTTTTCTTTTTTATGTTCAAACTCAGATAAAGATGTTTATGAAGCTATTTATAAATCGTTAATTTTTATTATTGATATTATTTAACTTTCAGTGAATCTCGTTGCTGTCATCAAGAAAATGGGGTTATAATAATAATGAAGAATCTATTATTAAAAGTATATATGGTAGTAATTAAGATTACAGGGCTGTTAGGTAAATTCAAATACATATATTGAAATATATGTATTTGAATAAAAGCAGAAAATGCAATGATATCATTTTTTTGCTAATTGTGGTGTTTTTGCGGGAATTTTCTGTATTTTCTTAATTGAAGTTTTTTTAGATTTTCTAAAGATGAAATTGGACTATAAATAGGGCTACGGTAACACAACCAAAAATAAAACTATGCACAAGCAGCCGAACTTTTAAATTGTATAAAATTCTAAATATATTAAGTAAAAGTGATGTTGCGCTGCGATCTCTTGATCTATGTGCCCCCTTGCGTGAGCAGTAAGCTGCTGGGCTTATGCCCGCTCTAAAAGCTGCGCATCCAGTCTAAGAGCTTTGGTAAACTGCAATAGCTGTGATGGTTTCAGAGAAAGTATTTCTTCTATGTCCATGACGTCTTTGTCAATATAATTAGCTCGGATTGCCGTGCTGGCGGGGCAGTTTGTCATCCTCCGCCTCGCAGAACCTGCAGTTGCTATTCGGTTTTAAACCTATCCTTGTCATGTGTTCCCCCAGGTGACAATGCCCTGTAAGAAAACCTGTGAGGATGCGTAGTGTATTTCTGCTTAGTTCTAGCAAAGTTTTGCTCTGTGCTTATTGTACTTTCCAAAAAATATCTTGGAGTGTCTCAGATCAAGGAGATTCTTCCAGAGGGATGCTCTGAGCCGCCCTTCTCTATTTTTAAGTTCTCTTTTGTAGAACGGTTCCGGTCCCACAAACAAAGTTGTGGCGGTCATCCTTGCTAATATATTAGCTTCTTCGTTACCTCTGATTCCAGTATGTCCTGGTACCCAGCTTAATGCAACTCCTTTTCCTTGCCTAGGTTGTTTAATCTAAAACATTCCCAGACTAATTATGGCTGCTTGACTATCGGAGAAAATTGCAAGTCTCTGCTTCCGATAGTTCCTGTCCTGGTTCAGTTGACCTCTTCCAATGGCGTTGATCTCCGCTTGGAAGACGCTAGGGTATGTTCCCATTGCCTAGGAGTATTTGGTTCCTGGCCCAAATATCTCTGCACCTGTCCCTTTATCAGTATTAGAACCGTCCACATACCATTTGATGGTGTTTTCTTTTAGGAAGTACGTGGAGTATTCTCCTGTCCATTTCTTTGTGACTGCTTCTTTTTTAAGGAAATTCCTTCCGAAGTTGCATTTCTTGGCCATTTCATCGTTTGATAGACTTAGAATTGGACAGAGCCCCGCTTGAGATGTCCATGCTTTCTGGTATGGAGTCTCGTCTCTCCCAGTCTCCACCCTGGTCAGACTATGCAATGTCGCAAGCGCCGCTCCCTACACCACTATGTGTAAGGCGGTGAGGTCTAAGATTACCTCTAACGCCACAGTTGGGCATGTTCTCATGGCCCCGATGATGCATACACATGCTAGCAGTTGAGAGTGGAGTCTGCTACCAGGCTCCACATTAGAGGCGAGCAGGTGTTCCACGAGTAGTTCTGATTTTGATAGTCTGTTTGCCTACTGTCGTTTCAGCTGTCCTCGTGGAGAGCACCTTACTTATCCATCGTGTTACTGTTTTCAGTACTCCTCTTGTTTCAAGTGCTTGTTCAATCGGGTCACGTGACGTGTTATAAAACATACCTGAAATATCTAGAAGAGCGCATATAGCTGTTTCTTTTTCATCCAGAGTTTTCTGAATGATTTCAACTGCCGGGCAGTCTCTGTCGAACTGCCCGCCCTGTATGCATGCTAACTCTTGTGAAGTGAAGCTTTCTCCATTACCTCCATACTAATATAGTTGTCTATTACTTTTTCCATCGCTTTCAGTAGGAAGGATGTCAGGCTAATGGGTCTGAAGTTTTTGGGTATGTATCCTAACGCCAGACTACTTCTCGTTATATTTACTAAATGTTGTATTACTTCTTCCTGCCCTTTCTGCAGGAGTGTGGGGATAATCACGTCCACTCCCGGCGATTTGTATAGCTGGAAGGTGTTTATCTTGTACACATGCGCTAGGCATTTTCCCAGTCCTCCCGTTTGGGCTTCCTGGTGTGTGTGGTTGCCTCTTCCAAATCAATAGCATCAGTAGCAGGTTAGCCCGTTCCTTTACCCCTTTCTTGTAGCTACCATCTGGTTTTTTCAGGACCATCACAGGTCCCTAAATATACATATATATACTACCGGCCATTAAACTTAGGGCAACCTGTGAATTACAACAAATGTAATTAAAATCGGTAAAAAAAATGCAAAATATATATACGGAGTGGTCCATTTAAAGTGTAACACTATAATATCTTCGAAACAATTAGTGTTATGAAGAAAAATATTAGATAAAAGTTTAACTATATGAAGGGGCTCAATTGATGGCGCTACTGTTGTCACTATAAAGAAAGACACAAAAGTCATAGCAAGGTAAACTCTTTTTTTTTCAAATAGCATATGGTATTTTTTAATAAATTTTATAAGAGCAACAAATTGTGAATAGAAAACTAGTAAACCACATATTACCTCAAATTAATATTAATCGTCATATTTCGAAAAAAATGAGGACATAATAAAAGCCAGTGCAGCAATGTTTTCCTTCGTTTTTTAAATGTAAAAGCAGAAAATAAATGTTAATAGTAGCTACAAACCGTTTAGATACGGTAAATAGTGGAAGAACGCAGACGGCTATCGAATTAAATGTTCGGCCACTAGCACCAAGGCACTTTTGTATTCGCGCAGAAGAATCGCGAATAAGTGCGCGAATTTTAAGTGTACAATATTGACTTGTTGTATATGACACAGAACCAACAATACCAGAAAACATGCAGTAGAAAATAAGACATGCATGTGCAGACATTTCTAAGGACATGTTACTGCGTGTGCATAGAGATTTTTCTGCGCGAATGCAAAAGTGCATTGAGGCTGGTGGCCACCAATTTGAACATTTAATTCGATAGCCAGACGCTTTCTTCAACTGTTTACCTTATGTAAACAATTTGTAGCTACTATTAACATTTACTTTCTACTTTACATTTAACAAACAAATAAAACACATTTGCTGCACTAACTTTTATTATGTCCTCATTTTTTCGAAATATCTCGATTAATATTAATTTGAGGTCATATGTCGTTTACTATTTTTCTTTTCACAACTTATTGCTCATTTAGAATTTGATAAAAAAAATACCATATGCTATTTGAAAAAAGAGTTGACCTTGCTATGACCTTTGTGTGTTTCTTTATAGTGACAACAGTAGCGCCATCGAATGAGCCTCTTCATATAGTTAAACTTTTGTCTAATACTTATCTACATAACACTAATTGTTTCGAAGATATTACAGTGTTACACTTTAAATGGACCACCCTGTATATTGCTATAAATTAAAGCATATAAAAATAAGAAAAGGAATATCATAAAAATAAAACCAAACATTCTCATTAAAATATTACGTTATGTATTTTGCTCGTCGAAATAGTCTCTTCTCTGACTCATAGTACTGCTTGAATCACTAACGACATGCACTGTGTTAGTTTGGTTAGAGTTTCAGAAAAAATATTGTTTTATTTAATTCGGAAAAGTCATTACAAGTACTACTTCGTAAGTGGACAGATTTCTCATATTCTTTTATCGAGCTCATTCCACAATAGTTCAGGGTCATTCAAATTAAAGGAGCTTTTCGGCTTAAAATGTTAAATAAACTTTACAAATCCGTGCTGCATATTTGGGATCATTTTTATACGCATTCATCGTTTACCCCAATTTACCGCAATCCTGATCTCACAGCGTTCTCTGCAGTATTCGTCTTATAGTCTTGTTTGCACCATCGACCTTTACTAGATCTCCGGTCCTTGCATTACTAAGACAACCTCAAACTATTACAGAACTATTGTAGTAACAACATAATCGCGTAACATCCTTTAGTCTTTCGTCCTTTTTATAAAAACTCTGCACTTTTAACCAAAGACTTCACGCTTAGACTCCTTAGTCCAGACAACATTTCTTCAATTTCGTTTTTCCAATTCTTATAGTTTTTTGGCACACTGTAATAGTTTCTGGTCGTTTTCATAATGCAGCAACGGTTTTTTCACCGCAACACAAGCGGGAAGGTGCGTTTCTCGTTGGTAAAGTTTAAGGGTGTTTTTTTCCAATATTAGGATTTCATAGGCAATTTTATGTATTGCAATTTTCCATTGTTTTCCATTTCTATACACTTACAATTTTACTTTTCTTGCGTTTATTAGTAATTTATTTTGTTTCTAATAAGCAAAGTGTTTAATATATGTACATACATATAAACATATTATATAATATATGTATATAAACACCAGGTGAAATTCACTTGAGTACAGTAAATTTGAGGATATGCACAGCTATGGGATTACAATGATTACATCTTATTTTGCCATTTATAACTTGGAAATATAACGCATGATATTCGAAAAAAAAACTAAAGTTTAATTAATATATACTATAAAACAAATTTCAATAATTTTTTGGCAATCTAGTTTAATATAACGAGTATAACAGTAACTGGCTTAATTTATTTAAACAGTGGCCGTATGAAAAAGTAAACATGAACGCAAACCAGATTTTGTTTTACGTGCCGATATATCGAATCTCAATAGAACGATAATAAAGTGATCAAGTGGAAGTGCAGGTGAGCAATGGTCTTTATGATACCCATGTGATTAGAACAATAATCCGTACATTTTTACGATTGTATTTGCTTCAATTTGTCCACTTATGATTTCAAAAAATTTCCTAGTGAAGTACACATTTAAAATACGTCTTATGTAATAATAAAAATATTTATCTTTATGTTACTCCTCATTTGTCCTGCAAACTTTTAAGATATGCTAAAAGGAGTAGATCGTGATAGTACTTACCTTTGATGAGAGAAAGCTTTCTAATTATTCAATAAGTAGGTACTATACGCACACTTGTGCGTGATTTTTCACGTGCCAACGTTAATAGGAATATGAATCAAGCTTTTTTTTATCTTATGAAGAAATATGGAATGAATATGCCTAGTGCTTTCAAAAATAATGTAAAACAATTAATAAAATAACTCATAAAGTAGCACGATATATTTACGACACGAAACTATAGGTTGTATTAACTGCGATTTTTAACGGTTTTAATTATTAGTTGACCACGAGGATTTCACCAAATAAATTATTATTATATTCAGATACCTCACTGAATTTGTATAATACTTGTGTAAACAGTACAAGACGACCCATATGTTTTCGAAGGAAGAACTACAGGATGTTTCTCGATTTTTTGAAAAACCGGTCCAGCTTTATATCTCTCTTTTCGTAGGTGTTATCGAAAAATGCGTTCAACATCCTTGAGGCACTTTTCTAGGTTACATTCGATGACATAAAGTTCATTTTGATTTCTTTTTTCGTTTTTCCGAAATGATCACATAAGCGTTTTTGATATGGAGCACCTTACATATTTTCTCAAAAATGAAAAGAGTACTGAAAAGCGATTGCAAAAGTATAGTATTTTTTACGGGATATATGAAAAAATCGTTCATTCATATGTATATTTATATAAATTCACATTTTGCCTATATAATAGGCGTAGAAAAAAAAAAGTTTGACATTTTAAATGTTGTTGACTGCACAGAAATAATTTTTATTATTTTATCCACTTGGTAACCAACTATTTGTTAAGAATGAACCGATTCTCCAATAAAGATAAATATATCTTCATTATTTTAATAAAATGTTTAATCGCATAAAACAACATAAATTACGTGTTGGAATGTTGAAACTGACGTTTAAGTACACGATTTGTAGCATTTGTAATCATTACTGGTGTAATTGATTGAAATGCAGCCCGTGTGCTTTCTTTAACATCTTCAATGTTATTTGATTTCGCTTTATAAATACTATTTTTTTATGTAGCACCAAAGCCAAAAATCAAGAAGTATCAGATCGCCAAACCATTGTACCTGAAGTTTTACTATAAGTACAATAGATAACTAGGAATTAAATTTACCAATCTATTTTTCGGGAAGCTTTTCATTTTGGTCAGTCGCAGCGTAAACTGCATTGTGTGCAGGAGCGCCATCTTGCTGCAAATATATTAACTGACAAATAGCAAGTATAGTTCTAAATTATGATGTAGTATATTTATGTACAATAAGGCATTTAGATTTCCATTGAAGAAGTAAGTATTAATTCATATACAAAAGCGGTAACACCAACAACACTACAACGTTAAATTCATTAATTCAGAATACTTGTTTCGAAAGCTCATTGACCTCGTCATCAACCGACTTTTTATCTGTATCTACGAGCCCACAGTCCTTGATACCACACAAGTATTAATTGATTATCAATTAAACCGCATCAAACGCTAAAACCAAACTGTTCTTGCCTTAGTCTCGTGGTTATTTTGACGCTACTTATACGGGCTTTATCCGCCCAAATAACATGCCTTGCAAAAACTGAATTCTAACCTTGTATCAAAATCAGTTGGGTATGAAAATGCGGTGCTTTTTTCTCCGACTGCACGGCCGGGACAACCCCGAAAAACAAGCTGGCCCAAAGAATAAACCTATTGTACCCCCATGCCATTTTAGTCCTCTCAGCCAGGTCGCACCTGGATAAAAAAATCCGCCACCTAGTCAAGAGTTCATTGACTGAAGTATATTTGCCTCTCACCGACCGCTGTTGGGCAGTCAGCAAGGATCTACACTCCCATAGTTTCTACACAGGGGAGAGTTTATTATGCCCATGCGATCCATGTGTTTATTCAGTGCGCAGTGACGGGTTAAGATCTCTGTGAGTAACCTCAGCCTGTCTGCTCATAAAGACTGCCATGCCCAGTCTTTTGGCATATGGGCAGTTTTACAGTGTCTCACGCCGGCAAGTGCATTCCAGTAGGAGCAATACCTAATAACGAGTTCGGATCTGAAAAAGGCTTTGATGCTGCCATTTGCTTGCACATCTTGCCAGCCATTTGGTACTGTGATGTTCCGGCAATTTCGGGAGCATCGCGCGGTGATTAATTCTTATTTTATATGGCCGGAATTTCAATTTTTTAAATCTCCTTTTAACGTCTCCAGTTGTCTCTATTTCTCGGCATGAAGTATTTTAATTTTCTCAAACTGATCCCACAATGATATTTCCTGGCACTTCTCTATTGGCTATTTTGTAATTTTTGCTTCTGGTTTAGTATAGAACCTAATTTATTAGAGTATATTTTAGTTTTCTTCAAATTCTTCCATTCTTCTGGGCATTTTCATTCGAAAATTGGTGCATTTAAACAAATTATTAGTTACCTAGTGGATAAAAGAACAGCAAAATTATTTCTGTAGAGTCAACAATATATAAAACGTTAAATCTTTTGTTTTTCCATGTTGACAATGTAGGTAAAATGCGAAAGTCTTCTTTTCATTTTTAAGGAAATATACAGGGTGTTCCAAATAAAAATATAAGTTGTACTCATAAAAGCGAGATATAGAGGTGGACCGGTTTTGCCAAAAATTGAAAAACATCTGTAGTTCGAAAACAGATAGCAGAATGCTGCTTATGCCATTATTATTTTTACGAAAAAAAACTCTGGAACTGTACTTCAGTTTCTTTCTGCCTTCCACAGGTTTTTTGAAACCCTCGAAAACATACCGAAATGTTTGATAAGATTGCTTTAGAAAATATTACTCTGTGTAACATTCGGAAGTACAGTGGATTCCGCTTATATGAATCACTGGTTATTTGAATCAGCCGCGTATTTGACTCAAAGTATGAAAAATTTTTCGTTTATATGAATCAATACGCCGGTTTTTTGAATCACCATACATATACATAAATATGTATATGAGTGTGAATTCCCTAGCCTTGTTATTCGATCTGGGAATCCCGTGTATAAGTTATGCTGATGTAACGAAAAAGTCTTTTATTCGTTCCGGGAATCCCAGAAGTATGCAAGTTATGATGTTCGTGCGGTATGTTTTTCGGTTTCACTTTTTCTTTCGTGCGTACAACATAAGTTCAAAATACCTAAAGGAACGCAGCGTCAAAATTTAAATCTTTGTGAGAAATGTTGAAAAAGTACGATGAGTTATCACAAATAAATTTTAATTAGACTATCTTTGTAATCATAAATTTCTTAGTGAACTTGAGCTACAATAATTGCAATAATTTTTATATTCATTCATTTTTATATTTATTGTTGGCTCAACTGGCTCAGCCAGGTGTTGTATACAATTTTTAAATTTAAATTATCGTTCTTGACGATTTTAATACGTTTTAATGTATTATTCTCTCAGTTGTTATATAATTTTTAATAATACCTAAATTTTTTCCATTCGAGACGTTTTCACATTTTTTGACATGGTCAGTTACAATATATGGTACGATGACTGTTGAAGAAGCCAATGAGAACATTAAATCTTGGCCATTTTGTGCAAAATTATTAAACTTAATATAGAACAAATAAAGAGTCCGAAACGTTGATTTTTTTTTAACTTTTGTCGTTTTTTTGTTGTTTAAATCAACACCAAAATTAAACCCAGAATTCTTCTCTAGTTATATACAGGCTGGGCCACTTAAAATGATGCATTGAAATTATGGCCAAACTAAATAAGAAATTTAAAATCGGACCAGGTAAAGTTATAGAGTTCTAAGGGAAGCACATTTTAATAAAAATGTGGATTTTATACCATCCACCATGACGTCATAACGAAATCAATTTGCATTTGTTTAAATGGAATGTGGTATTTTTTTTGTAAATTTCTGAAACAGCTAATTTTTTAACGTATAACTGTATCAAATATGATCGATTTTAATAACAAATGAAGTCAACAACTTTTTGAAATTGCCGCCAATATTTCAAATTTTGAAGCGCGCAAATATTATTATTTACCTGATGCATATTTGCGTAAAACGCAAAATTTAAATTGGGCTGTCATTAA
This sequence comes from Holotrichia oblita, assembly GCA_023690525.1. NCBI lineage: Eukaryota > Metazoa > Arthropoda > Insecta > Coleoptera > Scarabaeidae > Holotrichia > Holotrichia oblita. Next base: position 141,985,590 of record CM043015.1, on the reverse strand, counting down.
ATGGCACTTGGCAACTGACAAACGTTCAAAATTAATTATTCCTTTTGTAGCTTTCCTGTCTAGTGTCTTATTATTATTATTTTGTTGAATTCTTAAACCAGTATTTTTTAATACTTTTTTTATTTCTTACTGTATTACAGGTAAGTTTTTAGTCATATTTTATTAATTGAAATGTGTATCTTTTTGGTTTCTTCTTCAGATTATTTCCGTATTATGGTGAAGTACACGCCGTCATAAATAGTGGATATAATTTGAGTTTTAGGTCATACTTTCGTTTTTCTTTTAACTTAGGTGTTTCTCCTGATGTAGAAAATGTTCTTTTTCATTTTAGGTGAGTGCCATGAAGGCTATAGATAAGCCGCAAACCTCTACGCCCAACGATATCCCAATCGTATTCATCCGAACGACACAACAATTAAACGTTTAGTCAACCGCGCTGGAGAAGGAAAATTAAATGCTAAAAATCGTAATCGTACACTACATGTTGCAAGTGAAAATATGCAAATTAAAGTATTGGCTGGAATAGAAAATAATCCAATAATCCAACAATCCAATTCCTACAAGAAAATTGTCAGTAGATGCTGGTACGAGTAGAACAACTATCAGGCGTCTTTTAAGAAAAGCATCGTTTTCATGGGTATCACTTTCTCTATTGCAATAAGTGAGTGACCGAGATTTCCTTAGCAGAAGGCACTTTTGTACTCGAGCACTAATGCTGCAAAACAATAATGAATATTTCAGAAATGTTCTATTTTGTGATGAAAGCACGTTTCATAACACTGGCATAACAAATAGACACAATATGGTGTATTGGAGTTCCCAAAACCCTAATTGGCTAAGAGAAATTCCACAAGTCAGATGGTCAATAAATGTCTGGTGTGGAATTTTAAATACACAAATAATAGGCTCTTACTTTTTCGAAGGTACTTTAACAGCAGTACGATATGTTGACTTTTTACAAAATACTCTGCCATTGTTATTGGAGGACGTCAATTTAGAAAGGCGAAGACATATGATTTTGCAGCAGGATGGAGCTCCCGCACACACCGCTAGGATAAGTGTTCAATACCTAAATGGAGAATTCAACAATAGATGCATAGGAAAGGGTGGGGCTTTTCCATGGCCTGTAAGATCACCCGATCTTACACCATTAGATTACTTTTTATGGGGATATATTAAAGAAAGGTTAGATATCCAACGGCCAACGACAGCAGATGACATGAAAACTAGAATTACTAATATTTGTAGGGACATCACTCCCAAAATATTAAATACTGTACATTTAAATTTTGTAGAGAATTTAAGAAAATATATTCATGCGAATTTGACGATGTCTTCTTTTTTTACTCATATTATTAGTAAACTTATTTCAGCTAAAATGTGTTAGATTGGCTTAATAATTATATTACAATTGACTGAATTGATAGTTTTCAAACTTACTGCAATACTGACAGCATGGAAATTTTAATGTTTAACTTAAGTAGAAACAATAATTTGGTGCTGAGTGTTTGACTTATTGACCAACTTGCATTAAATCTGCATCGGCAAGTGCAAAAACATTTGCCGCTGGCAATAAACACAATATTTTGGTCACTTTGTTGTGCAAATAGTACTTCTATGGGAAATATATTCAAATAGTTATTATTAAATTTCGTAGTTTACACTTCATATTTTTAATTTAGCAAGTAACACTAAGATAAGCAAATGGCAGAATAATGATTTAAGTCAAATCTGACAAATGTCATACACATTCACGCGTTACGTAAAATTTCGGTAAACTAAGCTTGAAACTTCGAAACCGCGAAATCTAAATAATCAAATTTCATTATTGTTATTACAAATACAGTTGGATAAAATATTTAATAAGTGATTGTGATGTGTTAGAAATACCATCTTCTTACAATACAGTGACAGAAAATATACATGTGCCATTTAATAAAATGCATATTGATTACAGCGTGACGTCATTATGAAGGTTATAAAATTTACATTGTTATTAAAAAGTGCTCCTCTCCACTATAAGTTTACCTGGTCAGATTTTAAAATTTTTATTTAGCTTGGCCGTAATTCTAGTGCATCATTTTAAGTGGCCCATCCTGTATATGTATATACACATATATACAGGGTGAGACACTTTATGCCTTGAAATTATGGGCAAACTAAATATGAAATTTAAAATCGAACCAGGAAAGTTATAGAGTTCTAAGGGAAGCGTATTTTAATAAAAATGTGGATATTATACCATTTATCATAAGCTTATAGTATACTGAAATCAATTTGCATCTATTTAAATGGAATGTGCTATTTTTATTGTAAATTTTTTAAACAGCTAATTTTTTTCGTATAACTGTATAAATATGACCGATTTTAATAAGAAATGAAATCAACAACTTCTTGAAATTGCCCCCAATATTTCAAATTTTGAAGCTCGCAAATATTGTTATTTACCTGATGCATATTTGCGTAAAACGCAAAATTTGAAATGGGGTCTATAGATATACATATGTCATTAAATGTCACTTGGCAACTGACAAACGTACAAAATTAATTATTCAGCTTTTGTAGATTTCATAGTTTACACTTCATATTGGGTGCATTCCGAAATCTGCTGAGACTACTGACAGTACTGAATTAGCGTTCCGTAATCACTTTATACATGCAGAGAAAACTATACAAAGCGCCATGTCAGTAAAGAGTGACGTCACAAGTTACTGCTGAATCTGCTGTTGGTTGTGAGGTGAGTCAAGGCCATATATAAACGGACTGGCAACTATTTGAAAGAAAACATCCTATTATCTAATTAGATTCTTCACATTTTGATATTGGTTGAATTGGGTGTGTTCTGTGTAATGTGTACGCTGTTGACTGTGTATTGTAGTAGAGTTTGTATGCTGTCAAGCACTGATACATCAACCGAACTGGTGATTGGCTGAAATCGTTCCGAAATTGCGTGACGGCATATAGTCAATTATTTTACTGAACTATTACGGAACGATCTCTGCTCTTCGATCTCAGTAAAGCAGTAACAGCCATTTCAGCAGATTTCGGAATGCACCCATTTTAAATTTAGCAAGTTACATTTTAAGATAAGCAAATGGCAGAATAGTGATTTAAGTCAAATCTGACAAATGTCATACACATTAACATGCATTACGTAAAATATCCGTAAACTTCAAACTTGGATACCGCGAAATTTAAATAATCAAATTTCATTCTTTGTAGTTGCAAACATAGTTGGATAAAATATTTAATAAGTGATTGTGATGTGTTAAAAATACCATCTTCTTACAATACAGTGACAGAAAACATAAATGTGCTATTTAATAAAATGCAAATTGATTTCGGCGTGACGTCATTATGAATGTTATAAAATTTACATTGTTATTAAAATGTGGTCCTTATCGCCCTCTATAGGTCTTCTCTGGTTGGATTTTAAAATTTTTATTTAGCTTGGCCAGGGTGCTTTATTAATAATGGAAATATTTTAACTGGAGATACTACGTGTTAAATAATGACCATTGTCCAAAAATAGCCTTATTCAAAATCGCATCATTTTCGAGATGAAAGTCTTCAAAGTTCCAGAAAAAAATGGATAGGTTATTTACATAGGTTTGCAGAACAATCGAAAACTTGTCCTAAAATGACAATTCCGCCCTGTATAATAATATTGAAATAATATGCATAGATATATTTCTGAAAGTGTCTGTCAAATTGGAATCAATAGCCGATATTATGGAATCGATAACCGCAGTGGTTAAGCGGCTGTCCAGTGATGTAAGATATCGCTGAGAGCCTTCGAAGTGAGGGTGACTTTTTTCTTATAGAATTGTATTCCGATCGATCTACCATTCACTGTTGGGGCTAAACTGATTAACAACGCAGCATTATAAACTGCGAATTGGTGCAGTAACCACGCCATTGAACACATTTAGATACACGCACATTACACAGTAAAAGTTGCACGGTAGTCTACCGGACAAAAAAAATTATCCGCTGAGATTGTTTTTCCCATTAACATTTCTTCGAAATAAATAAAATTAAACAAGTAAAAATTGGAGATAACATCTGTAGAAAGTTATTATTTATGTTGAGGGTGTTAACTACTTCAAAATTTTTATAGCGTTATGGCATGAATTGCATTTAGTACTACTAGAAATTCAATATCGCATCATTAAATAACTCTTCGGTCTAGATGCTTTCAGTAACAATTTTATCTCAAGCTCTTTCGGTTCAACTTTGTTACCAAAAAGTGTATATTCAAAAGGGAATTAATCTGTCTGATATCATGAATTTTCATGGATGTGACATGAAAGTAAGTATGTTTAATACAAAAGAAAAGATTACTTTGATTATAAAGTGTGATGATGGCACATTTAGTTCATTCAGTGCGTGAAAGTAAACAGAGATGTCATGTGAATTGTAAATTAAATACGCCAACGGAATTTGCCTGATGTACATTCGACGTACATATGTATGTACAGCTGGAAAATTCAAAGGAATACTGAGTACCAGATGACTATCGATTGTAAAAGTTATGAAGCAGAAAAAGGAGGGAAAATATTTGGAGTTATATATTATGTATGTAGATGCATGTTGTAAACATTTATGCAAAAGCGAAATATCTGTTGCATGTAAGAGCCACAAAAATCTAGCCGGCTGTACTTCCAAAAAGGAGAAAAGAAAAATGAACATATGTACATCAATCAACAATATCGAGGTAAATACTGTTTGCATGTTTGTTTGCAGCTTGACAAATACTTTAAAATCAGCGAAATACGATGTTTACTAGGATTTTATTTCCTAGAAAACATTATTATAAAGCATGTATGTATGTATGTATGTATGTATGTATGTATGTATGTATGTATGTATGTATGCATGTATGTATGTATATATGTATGTCCAAATGTAAAACCACTGGTAAAATAAAGTATATACAGGGTGATTGGTGAGAATGGCCTATTAAAAGTATTATACAAACGGATCGGAATTTTAAAACAAAATTTGTAGTTGGATATGGTTGAATATGAACTATCACGTGAAAATATTTTCGAATAAATATCACTTCCGGTTAACCGGAAGTGGGCATCAACTTCGATTTTTTAAATAGCATGCTATAAAATAAATTACAAATTCAGCTTCTACGATAAATTTTACACATATTTCATGTATCATAACCTATACCTAAATACCATTCCTTCTGAGTTATTCGTAATTAAAGAAAAAAAGTGACAGATACCGATCTTACTTTATAGTGATATTACTTCACGTAGGAGTAAATGAGGCGAATGAAATTTTGCATACGCACAGCTGATATTATGTAGTTATACAGCATTTGAAGTTTTTTCTCTAACATTATACAGGGTGTTTAAAAACTTAGTTGCTTATAAATAAGTTCAATCCGCGGAAAGTACATTTTCTTAAATGGAAAGGTATATATTTTATTAGATATTATGATTCTACAAAATATTCTCTTTGAATCCGTGTTAGGTGTTCCTATACCTAAAATGTAAGGTTAATAAGTTATAACGATTTAATTAACCTCCGTACCTAAAATGCTCAAATATGTCAATTTACAGAATCAAGTGTGCTTGGCTCATTTGTTTTACATACTTACTTGCCACTTATTTTGACGTCTGTCATTTTGTTAATCGTATTTTCGAAAATTCTTCCCATTGAATTATAGGAATAAGGGATCCTTTACGCAAATAACACCAGATGATTAGCAAGAATTATTGGAATACGTCTCCGAATATAGAATGCCTCAATAGAAATGGTTGCCATGTCGAACCATTTAGATAACTTATTTATTTGTGTTATTATTATTGTTGTTCTTATAATTTTTCTACTGTATCTTTTATATTATTTTTTTATTTTTTTAATTTTACCTAATTTGTTATCACTAATTATTTAGACCTTTGATGTAGATGTACTTTATGTTGATTATTCAAATACCAATTGTTGGGAGTATTTAGGAGAATTCTTAGATAATCTAAATTTTTTACTGATATTGTTACACGTTGGGTTTTACTTTACACTTTGGATTTTACTTTTATTTTAGATACACAAAAGACTCTTCAATCAACTAATATTTCATTGAGTAAAAAAACGTTCAACAAAATATTTTCTTTTGGACACACTACTTCAACTGTTTTTTAAATATCTGCCTTCTTAAATAATTATAACTGTATTACTTAACAGGTATTGTTCTTTCACCATTGTTTTACGAACATATCGGTCGCTAAAACTTTTTATATGTTAAAAATTCTTAGAAATTTTTGCTGATCATTGCTTGTAAATGTCAGTATCTTTCACTTAACGTTTGATACGTTTATTTCACTATTTCATTACATCCACTTTGCATAATAAATAAATTCATGATTACCTGACTTGGTCTATTCTCAATGCTAATTCTAACACAATATACTGAGAAAAATGTATTGCACAGAAACGAAAACAATGTTATTACAGAGGTAAAATAAAAATTGTAAAAAATACTAAGATAACAACTAAAATGACAGACGTCAAAATAAGTGGCAAGTAAGTATGTAAAACAAATGAGCTAAGCACACTTGCTTCTGTAAATTGATATATTTGAGCATTTTAGGTACGGAGGTTAATTAAATCGTTATAACTTATTAACCTTACATTTTGGGTATAGGGACACCTAATATAAGAATTAGAATTAGAATATATATTTAGTTCCGTAAAATACATTAAATGTGTAGAACATGTCAAATAGTATAAATGTCAAAAAGTATAAATATAATAATAAATATATACACAGAAATATAATAAAAACATCTTAAAAAACACTCCTAGACAACCATACAATCGAAAACATATCAAAATTGCATATTATAGAAGTCATTGACTGTATAAACAACACTTCCCGCCAACAAACGACTGAGCTGCTGCTTAAAAAGTTTTGGCGTTAAGTTTCTAATAGATAGAGGCAGATGATTGTACACTCTAATCACTTGTGACACAACACCCTTGGACACAATAGTCTTAGTAGTCTGAGGTAGCACTAGCTGACAATTTTTGCGACCGCGCGTATTGTAACTGTGGTCGATTTCATGATTTTTTAAAAGTTCATAGTTCTCTTTAGCGAAACAGGCACACTCGTATATGTATATACCCGGTAAGGTAAGTATAGAAAAGTTTCTAAATGTATCTCTACATGAAGCGTTCCTTTTCAGGTGGAAAATACTCCGTATGCAAGATTTTTGAAGGATAAAAATTCGTGATGCTTCTACAGAGTTTCCCCAGAAGATGATGCCATATCGAAGCTTCGAATGAACGTACGCAAAATACGCGGACAGGCTGGGGTGTACATTAACGTATTGAGACACAACACGCAGAGCATAATTGAAGGATGATATTTTAGATGCCAGGTAGGAGATGTGCGATTTCCAATTAAGCTGCGAATCCACCTCCAATCCCAAGAAAGCTGCTTTTTCCATCCCGGTAAGTATAATGTTATTATAGGTTACTTCTAGTGTTTGTTTGTAGTGGCTGAAGAGTACAATAGATGTTTTCTGCATGTTAAGTGTCATACTGTTTGTTTTGAACCATTCTTCAAAACTGGACAGGGTTAGCTGGATATCACTATGCAAATTTTCGTTATTTTTTATTATTACCGATGTATCATCCGCATAAAGTACGGTATTGTGTTTCACTAGGATAGGAAGTTCGTTCACATACAAAAGAAATAAAAGCGGGCCAAGTATTGAACCTTGTGGTATTCCGCGTTCAATGTCCTGCCAATCTGAATAGATTCTATTGCTCTCTCCGTCCACAGAGGATATCCTCTGTTTACGACCTGTTAAATAAGATTTAATTAATTTCAGACTCGTTCCACGTATACCCATAAATTGCAGTTTTTTGTAAAGCTTTCTGTAATTTACGCTGTCGAAAGCTTTAGAAAGGTCCATGAAAATTCCTACCGCAAAGCCATGGTCATTTATTCCATCATAAATATCTATCATAGCCTGGTAAACAGGTATGGTGGTAATACGGATTCAAAGAGAATATTTTGTAGAATCATAATATCTAATAAAATATATACCTACCTTTCCATTTAAGAAAATGTACTTTCCGCAGATTGACCTTATTTATAAGCAACTAAGTTTTTAAACACCCTGTATAATGTCACAGAAAAAACTTCAAATGCTGTATAACTACATAATATCAGCTGTGCGTATGCAAAATATCATTCGCCTCATTTACTCCTACGTGAAGTAATATCACTGTAAAGTAAGATCGGTATCTGTCACTTTTTTTCTTTAATTACGAATAACTCGGAAGGAATGGTATTTAGGTATAGGGTATGATACATGAAATATGTGTAAAATTTATCATAGAAGCTGAATTTGTAATTTATTTTATAGCATGCTATTTAAAAAATCGAAGTTGATGCCCACTTCCGGTTAACCAGAAGTGATATTTATTCAAAAATATTTTCACGTGATAGTTCATATTCAACCATATCCAACTACAAATTTTGTTTTAAAATTCCGATCCGTTTGTATAATACTTTTAATAGGCCATTCTCACCAATCACCCTGTATGTATATAGCACATTATTTGCTTTTATTTAAGTTCCTTACTACCTTATTTTACTCATTGTTACTCATTATTAAAGACCGCAAGGGTGGTCCGCCAACAGGGGCGTAACTATATCGGACTTACGGAAATAAGAATGGGCGATATTTAGAGAAACAAACACGTTAAAGCATTTTCACGAACTTTCGACATTTTAAATACGTTGCAACCGAATTATAGATACGCGTACTTGCAATGCATGATCATGCAACAATACCGTACGATGACTGCCTATAAACTACATATTTCACTACAAACATATGTACAGTCTGTTCCAAAATTATTGTCACCCCCGCAATTAAAAGATCCAATAAAAATCATATTCCCTATAACGCGACACAATTTTTGATTGATGAATATCAATATTGTAATTGCGCTCTAAAATAAATGTCGGTCAAACCTAGTGCATTCGTTTCGCAATAGAAGTTATAATGTATCTTCCATCACATCAAGCGACATTAATTTTGGAACAGACTGTACATACATACTCGTACGATAGGCGCGCGCCGTTAAGGTAGCTCCGGATGCCCCCTACTGCTAGAACCGGACCAATTGTTGCGGTCTTTACTCATTAGTTTGTTATAATCTAGCATCAGCAGTGATATTTTGGCATTTTGGAATGTATGACAAGGTAAAAATGTATTTTAACTGTTTATATACTTTTCAGAAGCTACTGGGAAAAGAGAAAGACATTTAATTACTTAAATATTTGTCTGCATATAAAACAAAGATGTGTGAGCGAAAAAAATTATTCTCAAAACAAAACTGAGACAAATATTTACTTCGCAACTTTAAAAGTGCTAGGGATCTCTAAACAAAACTTGGCTCAGTTCAGTGTGGTTACTTTCAAAAATATTCTTTCGAGACTTATGAAACGAAAGCTTGGTTTAATTTTATTCAACGATTTCAAAGAGCCAGACCACCAGGGATAGGATACGCAAGTTGTTGAATTTCTCCAGGAAAAATCGGCCATGGCCAGAAATAATATTTAGCCTCAATCCGATATCCACAGTGAAAATTTACACATTATTTACAATTTATTAAAAATTTGGCCAGCTGAGATAGAAATTAATTAAAATAGCAGTTAACTCATTCACCACAAAATCCACTGGATCGAATGAATAATTCTCAAGACTGTGTTTTAAATAGTCATTTTGTAAATTCTTGACTACCACACTATAGCTGCTAGGAACCAACTTAGTGGAATCCAGTTAGGAATGTTGCATAAAACTCTTTATAGTTTAAACAAATGATTGATAGCATCACACGGATTACGCCATGAGTCTATATCGAACCTTAATGGTAACCAGTTTAGGGCATGTAAATTCTTATCACTGGATCAACTAAATCTCTCTTACATAATGTTATTGGGGCCAAATTTGTTAAAAGTATTTCGCGCCTATTTAAATTCCACCAAAAAGCTTTTAGAGATGATAGAGAGGAATCAATAGAAGAACTATTTTTTCTAAACATATTGACAAGTTCAGGTTTCAGCAAGGTTTCATTTATCTACTTATATGTACTTGCGCAATTAATTACGCACAGTAAAGCGGTTGCATAGATATTAACGACTGTAGAAATCCAAGTGTGTGTACGGTAAAAGTAACATCAACTTGTTTGACCCCTTTTATTAAACTTCTTGTATACTTATTATAATCTCTAGTCTGTTGGTTTAGGGTAGCCCCGCAAACCATTTTTTGCCGAATTATTTCTTGTAATCTCTAAAAAGTTGTGGATTGAATTTAAGCGAATTAGGTATTTACATATACGTATTTCTGTCATACCTTACATATTCAGTCGTGTACAGAAGTGGTTGACCAAACTAAATTAATAATTTCAATTATGATATTAAGCACTTAGCAGCCAGCGTAGATAAAAACAGATCGAGGTAGATCATAATTAGAAAAATCAAAGAAGGGTATTCTTTACAAACACTTGATTATTAAACAAAAAAAAGGGAATATGGTATAAACATAGTTGAAAGAGTTTTGTTTTTGAAAAAACGAGCGTCATATATGTATACATATATAGGCATAATTTAAATAGCGCATTTTCTTCAAATGGCGGTTCTATAAGTATCCGCTCTTAGTCTGCCAAATCAATACCAACCATACAATTACGATAACTGAAAATCATGTGTGGAGTTGGTCTGTAGATAGAAGTTCTTTTGTTTGCGGAAATAACGCTTAACTGAGAGAATGGGCTCTGTGCCAACAAAAGTAGACGGAAATAATTGTTGTTCCAGGTAAGTATGTAGATATTTCACCATCTCTTTTGTAATTATAGAAATCCCTTTCTGCTTTGTTTATTATGTTAGGACCCTTCAGGATGTGTCCAGGTCCTCGTTTACTTTGTTATCGTTAAAAGAAGTTCTCAAAACATATGGAAGAAAACTCCTTCTTCGATTTCAATAGTAACAAGTCGACATAATGTAGTACAACTTCCGCGCTTATAGCAAGTTCTTTATAAAGGGTGGCCCATAATGGAGAGACACATTTTGAAGTCTAATAACTTTGCCTTTGAAAAACCTATAGGTAAGTTTTTGGTGTTGTTCGATATAAAAACTCAAAAAGTTTCTTTGTATTGCAAAAAAAAATACAGGGTGTACCAAAGTATAAAAATTGTAATCAAAAGTCAAAAAATTACTAAGTAAAGTGACTTTCTGTATACTACTATTTTTTGGAAGTGTAACCATAGAGATTTATAACTGTCTAATAGACAATATCGTACTGACGTTTTCGAAAAATGAATATCGCTCATCATCGCGCTTTTATTGTTGAAAATTTCTTGAAAAATAACGAGTCTATTGCCGTTACTCGGCGCCAGTTTCGCACAAGATTTAATTTGAATTCTCCGTGTAGAAACACAATTTTAAAATGGGTTGGTCAATTTAGAACCACAGCATCATCTCTGAAGAAGAAACCTGCAGGTAGGCCTATTTCAGTTAGAACTCCTGCAAATATTGAAAGAGTTCAAGCTGCATTTTTAAGAAATCCAAAGCGATCTGCAAACAGACAATCTCAAACACTAGCACTCTCAAGAACTAGCCTGCAAATAATATTGCATAAAGATTTACGCTTAAAACCATATAAAGTTCAACTTGTGTAGGAGCTAAAAGACACCGATTTTGCAGCCAGACTTGCTTTTTCTAACCAATTTTTAGAGCTTTTAGAAAATAATGCTGATTTGTCCGAAAATTTATTTATGTCTGATGAAGCACATTTTCATATGTGTGGCTATGTAAACAAACAAAACTCTCGTTACTGGTCTCAAGAAAATCCGAGAGAAATACACCAAACTCCTCTTCATAGTCATAAAGTTACTGTTTGGTGTGCAGTGTCGGCACAGGGAATTGTGGGACCTTATTTTTTTGAGGATGAAATTGGAGAAAATACCACGGTAACTTCGGAACGTTATGTGAACAAGTTGGAAACCTTTTTTCAACAAGAGTTGCGGCGCTTTCCTGAAAACATGTGGTTTCAGCAGGACGGCGCCACATGTCATACTGCCCGCGCATCCATGAATGTCCTACGGCAAATGTTTCCAGGACGCCTGATTTCAAGGTTTGGTGATCTCCAGTGGTCCCCGAGGTCAAGTGATTTAACACCCTATGATTTTTGGTTATGGGGCTATTTAAAATCCAGGGTTTACATCATTAATCCGCAAAATATCGACGAATTAATTGTCTAGAGTAGAAGAATGTTCAAGAAGAGAAGGTCATCATCTTTTAGACACAATTTTTAAAAATTAGGCTAGTTATTACGTGCTTAGTTAATTTCTCTTGTTATTAAATTTATTGAATTCCATATTTTGATTGAAACTTTTTTATTACTTTTGATTACAATTTTTATACTTTGGTACACCCTGTATTTTTTTTGCAATACAAAGAAACTTTTGAATTTTTCTATCGAACAACACCAAAAACTTACCTATAGGTTTTTCAAATGCAAAGTTATTAGACTTCAAAATGTGTCTCTACATTATGGGCCACCCTTTACATGTGAGGCAAATTATTAGTAAATCGATTTCTCATTTGCAACCATTTTTTCGTGTGCATTCTTATTTGTGCTCTCCCATCGGTTTTCACACTTTTGGTTAAGGTAGGGTACCACTATTCGCACATTTTAAAGAGAAATACCATTTCGTTGGAAATTCACACGACGCCGCAAATAATGTACAAGCTCATGAATATACTCATCAACTTTGATTGAAGAAGAAATTGGAAATTTTACTCACCGGTTGAAGGGCTATTCAAAGTCAGGGGTGGCAACTGGTTATGGCGGCGACAATGAACACCATTCTTAGGCTTCTTTCGTGGCAATTGGTATTGTAGTCAGCCACTTAGATATCAAGGATAATGAAGAACTAACAACGATGTTACCGTGAGTTACTAACGAACTACCTTTCTACTGGTCAAGTTGCTTTTCGGAATCTCCTCCATCTATAGAAAAAGCAAAAAAAGAAAAATCTGCTATGACTTACCGTACGCTAAAACCAAACCGTTCTGGATATAGACTTTCTCTAAACAAATTCTGGTTATTTCAAGCTCATTATGGTCGATTTTTCTTACTAAATGCAATTCAATTCTAAAACTCAACTCATGCAAAAATTTTTCCTTGGACTGGACATTCAGTTTGCATTCCTAGCCTACTTCATATAAATGATGGTTAACCTGATATTTGTAACTTTCATATTTGCGTTTCTTTAAGATGCCTCTCACAGATTTATGGCTTAAATCGAAATCGTGCGCAATTTAGCGTTCTCCTCCAATTTCATATACCGTTACACATTTATTTCGATTTATTATTCGGTTGCGGCCGATTTAAGTAACTAGGTAAATCTAACCTTTGTGCAGGTGTAGCGTTTTTGTCACATTTTCTGAAAACTAATACCACAAGTATTTGATAATTTCTAGTAAATTTAGGTTGGCATTTCGCATTTTAATCTTTTCAGACAACGAAAATACTTAATGGTAATTAATTTCTCATCATTTCTAATCATAATTCTCTTCCTTACTAAATCCAATAATGTGTTGAATGTGCACTATCTATTAGTGAATAATTTTTTAACTATCAATTCACAAATCTAGTTTTCTTCCATATTTGATTATGATGAATCATAATTATTATTACAAAGATTGATATTCATTCTGATTCTTTCTTTTTAAGTAAGCTTTCAAATCGGTAAATGGGCTAAAAATCTACCATTGCGCATGCCTCAAATGAGCCCCATTTAAACATTATGAATCCATTGAAGTTAAGTCGGCTTAAATAGCTCAAATTTGTTACTATGGTCATTTACTAAAACGTCTTGTTTTGTTTGAGATAATTTATAATTGCTTACCTAGATTTGAACAATAATACTAGTTTAATATAATATGTAAACATGAAATTTCAGAGAAACCTATTTAGGTACAGTTTGGAAGACTGGAAATTGGAAAATAAACTACATATTTTAAAATATTATTTATAAAAAACGAAGTATTCAAAAATAAAGAAAACAATTAACAGTAGAACAGTAACGTACCAAGCTCTGACAGTGGATAAACACTATTCAGCGGATTTTCATGCAGAACTTAATTAGCGGGAAACTGGGATAGAATACGAGGCCTTCTTTAGAAACGATCCGACCTTAATTTTTTCCGCGCAAAGTGCTGATTCTAAGGCGGCGCCACAGTGCACGGTAGAAGGAGGAACCTTAATACGCATGCTTGAGATGACTGAACGAATTGAGCAAGACAGTGGATGAAGATAAGTCATGGGTGTACGGGTACGACCCAGAAACAAAAAGACACACAGTGACAAAGGAGTACTCCGGATGTTCTCCGGCGACTCCATAACGCAGAAGACCAGACATGTGGACGGCGAACAATTGGCACTTGCATCATGACAACGCCCCCGCACATTCAGCCCAATTGATCCACACTTTCTTAGCCAAACATGGAATTACAACCATGCACCAACCAAGCATAAGGGGCCTACTTTGAAGGGGATTAGGATCCCAACTCCGTCAGGTATTCGAAATATTTTTTCTGGCCAAAGGTCGGATACTGTTTAGACAGGCCTCGTATATGTATATACAATGCAAAAATAAACAAATCACAAAATAAAGTTAGACAAAACCGCAAAAATACGAAATACACTAACTCGACGTTTCGCCGCTAATGTAAAAGACTTCTTCTGCAGCAAAAGTGTGTAGGTATGCTGTAACTTGACGTGTAAATCACACTAGAGGGAAAAATCTTCTGACATCGCTCACCTCCACAATTTTTTAACCAAGTAGTCCACTGTTGTAGTCTACGACATTGGGTTAACGTGATAAATTAGCACTTTAACAGTGAAAGAGAAATAATAAAATAATTGAATCGCATACGACTTACTATTTGTGTACTTGAACATATCTAAAGTGGAAGACGAGTAATTGTACAGTGTTGTTGGCGTGAACTGATTGGTAAATACGTAAGACAAATTTACTATACGTATTCAGCTTATCAGGTTTTGTCGGATTCGTGAGTGAATCAGTGTTACTAGGTTGCTACTGCTCCAATATTATTTAACGTTCTTATTATAAAAACATGGAATCTTTTCGCCAATAGTTTGCAATTTGAAAGCGTTAGTTAAAACCTTGAAATAAGAATTTTCCAGTTTATATTCCTTTATTAATTGCAAATTGGCATGAAATATATATTTCAACAAACTAATATCTTCACATAATTAAACAGTTATTCACTCCTGCAGTTTTCAGTCTTGCACATATATTTTTTTAAAAACAAACGTAATGAAGATTGAACATAAAAAATATAAAGCTGCTAATTAAAAGTGTTGATTAAATCGAGGATACGTTTATATGTTATAGTAATATGATCGACCACAAGGTTGCACACTTCGTTAACTTTCCATGTAAAAAGGGGAAGTTGATGAAATAATTTTATCTCACATCCGAAATACTTCGATACAAGGTTATTTGCCAATGTAAATATTTTTCATCTAATAAAGTGCTTTGTTGATTAATATTAAGGATTTCATCCGAGGGCGCAAAAAGTTCTCCAATGTAAAAATATGAAGCAACTTTAATAACCTAAATATTTTAGACGCTTTAAATTTTTCGCAATGTTAATTGGAAACTTCGTTAGCATTTCAGAACGCTGCAAAAGCGGGACGGCTTTAGCAGAAAAAATATTTAGAATTACTGATGAGATGGATATCTGCGAAAATAAACCTAAAAGAATAATACACGTAATCATAAAAAGTTAAAAATTGCAGTTCCCATTCCTTATGTATTTTAAATATGGTTTTCGTTTCTTATTTATTAAGTTTGAAATGTTGAAGTGTTTCCTAATATAAATGTTGCGATTACAACACAAAATAATTAATGACTTAATAATGCTTGTTTATATGTAAAACGTAGTATGGTTTTGTACGTGTTCAGTATTTTGTAGCAAACTATGATGGCAAAATTCCTTTTCAGTTACAAGTACTTGATGCTATTTAAACAACTGTATCGATTCATATAATGGAAGATCAGGAAATTCTAGTCTAGGAGAAGCTCGACCACAGCTACAAAGCTATTTATTATATAATTTTAACAAAACAATCTTAGAAGAAGTTAAATCTTATACGTTATTTATGAATCATTTGTACATTCTTCAAAAATCCTCTCCGCAATGGCGCAATTACTTGTTAGATGCACACACCAACTTGGAATTAGTAAACTACTCTCGTATTGTATTCAATAATCATATCGGCACTACACTTTTGCAGAAATACATAAACAGCGCTTGTAAAAAACTTTCCGAAACGTTTCACTGCGGAAAAAAATCGGATATTTATGATCCTTATTCAATTACCAAATACATCGGAGAATCACCCTCATCTCACCATATAAATGTAATGGTCTTCTATATATTATGTTCCAAGAAGTTTGGAGTATTATCAACAATTTGAAAAGTAAACACTCAATAGGTTCCAACGATTTCTCATAATATAATTATAAAAATAGTCAAAGAACTTGTTCGTAATAAACATACAGTGGCGGGGAAATAATTAAAGGCAGCTTGATTAAAATTCGCCCATGAATACAGGCATTCGACCATTGAAGAATTGGAGCAAGTTATATTTTCCGATAAAACGAAGGTAAATAGGATCTGTTCTGACTATCGCGCCGCCACTGTAACCAAGCGTTCAATGTGAACGCGTGGACTTGCTTTTCCTGGAGCGGTGTAGGACCTGTATTTCAAATTCTCGGCATTATAGATAAGAACGTGTACATTCACATTTTAGGAAACGTATTGAGATGAAACCGTATTTAGATGAATTCTTACCTGTTGTTTAGCTTTATCAAGCTATGAAAGAAATTTTATCAGGTCATGCGGCGGAGGTTCTAAAATGGCCTGCTTGTAGCCTAACCTCAACCCAATTAAAAATTTGTAGTGTGACGTTAAAAATCTTAAAAACAAACAACTATAAAAATTTGGACGATCTGTAGACAGCCGTCGACCGTACTTGGCAAAGCATAACTTTTGAGCGTTGTAAGCAATTAATTCAATCTATGCCAATACGATATGAAGGAGTTATAAGAAATGAGGGATATGCTACAAAATTTGAGTGAAATATAAGACGGTTTGAGTTAGCATCATACAATACAATTTAATGTTCTTAATTCATTGACGCGCTATTTGAGGGTTTGAAACAATTTTTTTTATTTATTTTTCTGACAAAAGTACTATGTATTATTTTTGTTTTTATAAGTAAACAGAGTGTTAAAAATGGTATAGAGAATAGAGTAAAATTCGGTTCTGTAAATATTCATGGTTCACTTTTATTTGAAACTTATCATGTGCATGGAAGGAAAAGTATTCGCTCTCAGATCCTAAGTCCTTTTCAAAACGGCTCATGAAAAGGTTAGCCAAAAAGGGCGACAAGGAGTTACCCATTGCCGTTCCTTCCAGCTGTTCATAAAAACTCCCGTTGAATTGAAAAATGTTCTGTTTCATACAGATGTCGGTTAAGCGAATATATTCCTGGACACATTGTTGACTCAAACTATTTTGAAGCAACAAGTCCTCGAGGCATTTCAAGGTGTCTGGAATCGGTACACTAGGAAAGAGAGAACTAACATCAAATGAAATCAATATTTCACCCTCCAGCAACTGAATATTTTGAATTTCTTTAATAAATTCTAACGAATTTTTTACTGCAAAACAGGGTTGCTGTATTGGCAAATTATTAAATTCATTGGTCAACCATTTGAAAACTTATAAGTCGGTGCGTCAATTGCCGAAACAATTGGCCTTACCGACTTGCCAGGTTTGTGAATTTTAGGTAAACAATATAATTTAGGGATAACAGGATTGGAAACATGTAGCTTACGTCTAACATCGGCAGTAACAAGGTTATTACAAGCTTTAAACACATTGTTGACGTCACTAATCATTTTCGGTAAAGGATTTTTTGAAATTGACTTATAAGGATCACTACTCAACAGGTCATTAACCCGATCATAGTAGTCCTCTTTATCTAAAATAACAACCTTGTTCCCTTTGTCAGCTTTCAAATAAAAACAATCTTTTTCCCGCAAAGTTTTAATGATTTTAATATTTTCGGTTATTGCCGGGATTGAATCCTCTATCCAGCGGTTTCCTGTTCGTTAGGGAGGCCTGCAAATATACTATTTCAAAAAATTTGAAATCCTATAAATCACCTCAGAAATCCGAAAACATTAAAATCATTAAAACTTTGCGGGCAAAAGATTGTTTTTATTTGAAAGCTGACAAAGGGAACAAGGTTATTATTTTAGATAAAGAGGACTACTATGATCGGGTTAATGATCTGAGCGCGAATACTTTCCTAGGGTTTGGTTGATGTATGTGGATGATATTTTCGCTATATTTGATACTAAAAAATGTAATATTGACGATTTTCTCAATAGATTAAATAATCGGTTCGAAACCATAAAGTTCACTTGTGAAAGAGAAGAGAACGATCAGCTACCCTTTCTAGATACTTAAGTAATTAGAAATAACAATAGATTAGAGTTTGACGTGTATAGAAAGGAAACCAGTACACTTCGCTACATTCCTTCAGATTCCCATCATTGTGTTCAACACAAAATGGCAAGCCTGAATTTTTTGGTCCACAGACTTCTCACTTTTCCCTTGAACAAGGCGAGGTATGAGAAAGAGCTTAAAATTATAAAAGATGTGACTAAGTGTAATGGTTTCCAGCCTCAGCATATCTTTAAGTTAATTAGGAAGTTTAATTATAAGAAAACTGTGAAAGAATCTACGACTTTTCGAGAGGATGTTAAAGCTTCACCCGTTGTGACCCTCCCTTACGCTCCCTTTATCACTAAAGGTTTGAGTAAAATCTTCAAAGAGCTAGATCTCAGAATAGTTTACAGTTCTGGGACTAGTTTACGAAGTCTCATCGGTAACCCTAAAGATAAAATACAACCTCTAGAAAAGTCAAGTATTTACGAAATCAATTGTAAAGATTGTAATCAAAAATATATTGGGCAAACCAGGAGAGCAGTCTCAACTAAATTCAAAGAGCATATGGCTAATCTTAGATTTAATAGAATTGAGAAATCGAGCGTTGCCCAACACATTTTTGAATGAGATTACAACATCGATCATACGAATGTTAAAGTAATTAGACAAATAAACAATTGTAAGTTTCTAAATGTTTTCGAAAGTTTAGAAATATATAAAAATAAGTCATGTGTAATGAACTGTGACAATGGACCTATACCGCATTCGTCATTGTTTTCGTTAATCGGTAATTAATTATACGTATCGGATTGACGGGGCATAACATTTAAGTTACTTGTTTTTGTAGATTTTATTTTAATTTAGTTTTATTATCGCCTTGATAATGACAGCATTGCTGTTGAAACGCGTCGGTGTTTTAGTTAAAACTTGTTTGGTGTTTAGTGGGTTAAAGTGTTCAGTGTTTATGTGTAATAATCAGCACGGTTTTAGGCAACAAAGATCAACCGAAACAGCCCTAATAGATTTAACTCCATACTTATATATTACAATATGGATCTTTGTAGACACGTGGCTGTGGTCTTTTTTGACTTGACCAAAACGTTCGACTGCATTCATCCGCAGGTTTTATGTCAGAAATTATATAATATAGGCTTGCCGCTTCTATGGTTAAGATCGTACTTAACCGAAAGAAAAATGAAAGTTAAAATTGGCACAACTGTGTTCCTCAGGGCTCCGTTTTGGATCTCCTTTTATTTCTGTTAGCCGTTAATGACTTGCCGGACTTCGTGTCAGCTGGATATCTGGTGTTGTTTGCAGACGATGCTTTCATTGGCGATTTCATCTGATACATGTGAGGAATTGCTACCTGAAATTGATCGAGTTATTACGCAGATGGCATCATCAACTCAGAACAAGTTAATACTCAATAATGAAAAGACTGCAATCATGTATTTCCATAAAAGGCGGATCCTACCGTGCGAGGGGTTATTCGTGGGGTCTTCTAAAGTCCTGGGAGTACTATTGGATTAGACTTTGTCATTTGAGTTGCACATTGAGTATGTAATAAAAAAAAATAAATTCGACGTATTACGCAATGATGCAATTAAAATCGTGTCTTAACTCAAAAAACTTACTTAATGTATATTATGCCCTGGCTTATTCAATATTGTCCTACAATATGGGGTCAATCAGCTGACTGGCATAGAGTGTTTGTGGCTCAAAAGCGCGTCCTACGTCTTATATTTAATGTCAAGCACCGAGTTAGCTATTAGCCAATATTTAAATAAAATAAAATTTTGACATACCCCTCAATATACTATCGCTACGTTATATTTGCAAGAGAGAATGTAAGTAATAACAGTAGGTTCCTATCGAGCTACTCGTATTCGACCAGGAGTTGTGATTCGTGGTCAGTTCCACATCACAGTACAGTACTATTTCCTAGGTCTCCCGAGTTCGTATGTGTGACGGTTCACAACCGGCTCCCCGACAGAATACGGGGGATTGGTGACATAAAAGAATTTAAGATGCAACTTAGGGAGTATCTGAGTGGGAAATGCTTCTACAGCTTTAATGAATTTTTGCCTATGTAATTACGTTTTATTTGGTTTGCTCTTGCTTGTTTGATTGATTGTGTGTGTTCTGTACTTCATTATTATTGTTATATTATATATTATTGACACATTCTATCCGATTCAATATTGGCAACGAATAACGAAACTATTCTATTGTATTCTATTCTATTCTACCTCTGAAAGCATCATACCTAATTTGCCTAAAATATGAAAAGCACTAGTCAAAGCGGTTAAACTTCATACAAAATTAAACGGATGAAATGTTAAGGATTTCATAGTATAAAATTAAAAATATTCTAAAGTTACATAATAAACAAGACCCACAATTTCTATCCCCGATAAATGAAAACAAGCAAATATGGTAAAATAAACTAGCAAGTAATAATTGCCACGCGGTGAACTAAATAAAATATTCATACAAGCAAAAAAAAACTAAAACAGTAAACACAACAGCATGAACGCGTCAAATTTATTTGTCTATCAACCAACTAGTCCAGACCTTCATCCCAGGGCGCCGTGGCGTATTCTCAGGAGTAGATAGACGCGATATCACTTAATTTAAATATGTTCGATCAAATAAACATAGAAGAAAAGAAATACTAATAAATTCCAATCGAAAACCCAGATTTATTTCAAACACGAATCAGTAGGTATAGTTATACAAATATTCACGAAACAAATAATATCAGTAAAGGCGATACAAAATATAATTGCGTAAACTGAAAATTCATGCTAAAAAGTAAGTAATACCTAAAATAATCTAACTATCAAAACCTAAAATAAATACTGAGGGCTTAATATTACAACAGAAACAATCTATATACCAATAAGGTATAATTAAATGAGGTAAGCAGTTGAACTGTTGAAGACTAAAATATTAGATGATTACAATTAAATGACATAAAAATTTGTTAAAATGGAGTACTTAATACATCTCTTTACAAGAACTGTTAAACTAAAAAGCTAAGGTGCGTATGTTAACTTCCAGTACATGTAATCAATAGCTCGCAGGAAAAATAAAGAAGCAACAGAGTGTAGAAAAGTACGTGAAATAGAACCACTAGGGGTTTGTAAAAAACTCGATTATATAATATTTGTAAGTAGAATCAAAGGTGTATTTTATCTTAAATGTATTTTAACTCTCTGTTGCAAATTCATTTCTTATTTGCCCGAAGGTACATATATAGTAATATTACGCAAATTACATTTTATATACATTTATAAGTAGAAGCAAAAAATTCTATCAGGATAATAATGTTTATGTGATCGCTTAATTTTAGACAAAGAACATAAATTTATTATAAATGACTAGATGAAAGAACTTATTGTTCGCACCCTTGCAGCTAGATTCTAGAAGGAAGAAGAAAATAGAAGAAAATAGAAGAAAATAGTTTATTACTTACTACGGATACGAAAACTATTATAGAAATACAAAACTTCATATAATACCACGTTCCAGTTTAAACAAAGTTAAAAGTAGTTAAACGAAAGATACTCGTAGCAATTTTAGTGAATCTCTGAAATTGCATCCGCTTAAGAAACTAGTAGGACTGCGCTCGACCGCCAACGTAAGCAATGTCTAATCTACAATAAATGAAACTGAAACTCACCCCGAACCACTCTGAACTAATTAAAATATGTGGCCTCCACCCAGCATTGAGTTTATAAAGCTCAGACTGGTCTGTGTACCTGCCGCTGCATAATTATTACGAATAAAGTGACACGAAAATGGGGGAAATGCGAGAGTAGAACTTTTGTTCCCATTGTACGATACGGAGAAATACGACACGACTACCCCTGAGGATACGACGTTTCCTGCATTTTGTACGCTTCATTCTGTCTGAACGGCAATGGCCAATGTTCGTAACCTCTCTGTAACTTGGTTTTCGGGTATAAGAGTAACAACTTCCGAAATAACAAGAGAAATGATGATATTTTTACACTAAATTTGTAGCTTGAGTAACTAACTACTGTGAAACGATTAGAACTGTAATAGCCTTTGTAAGTATAACGTATATATGTATAAGTTTTTACAATTTAACTCGTATGACTTTGACGTACATATGTACACTCACCTTAAAGAAGTTGTAGAACGATTTTACATAGCAGTAATATACTGTCTTTGTCAGGTCATCCCCTCTACATTTAATGTGACTGTCGCCCACTGGAGGCAATGGATAATATCGTATTTTTCGTAATATGTGTATTCAGTCTCTGCTGCTCTGCTGTGCAAGCGGAGCGGGAGCAATTAACTCATACTTTGTTACTAGGAACTATTTATGTATTCCTATTAAAATCGACACATCGTTATTTCCTAGAAAAGGTAGATGCGATTATTCTTCAAGGCAGTAACAGAAAGTATATAATCTCTATTTGAATAACAAGGAACTCTATGTGTGTGCGCCCTACTATATAAGATAGCGCGGCGTAAAATACCTACAATACATGTTGGTAATCTAATTAAAACTTTTTTAATAAATTCTTAAATCATAATACACATTTTAAATGTTTTGAAATGAAATGATATATTAGTTATTTACATACTTTTGACATATAGCGAGGCGTAGGCAAAGTTGTTTTGGATAGATAATTCATTATTAGTTGTTTATCTACTTATCTTTAAAATACATCATCTTCAAGATGTATTTTGTTCTCCTTGATATACTTAAAATCGTTAATTATCTTATTGTTAGTGTATTATTTTAACAGTTAAAGGGTTTTGTTTTGAAAAAAATTAACGTAAAATTTTTCAGCACAGCAGAAGACATTACTTAAAACGTACGCGCAATGTTTAGTTAAAAGAAAATATAATGCTATACAATTTTTGAAGAAGTTGTAATAGTAATAGTCATTAATATATCATTCAATGGTCTTCATTAATTTTACTGTAGTAGGTAAAAAAGTTTACTTTGCAGATTTTAAGGTGTCTATTTTTGCCTGCTTTGCTTGGTCCTGTGAACAGCCCCCTAGGAGATTTTAGTCACCCCGGAATCGTCTTAATGACATGCGTAAGGGTGATTGGGCTGTCTTTTCTTCGTCTTGTATTGCTCTAGTTCTCCTATATTAGAAAAAAAAAATATATATAGAGTTCAGATAATAAGTAGAAATATATTGTAATATATTTCTACTTATTATCTGAATATATATATATCTTATATAATAAATAACAATGGTTATTTCTAATGAAATAATAAGTAAATAAATAAAAATAAAGTAGTATTCTTAAAAAAAGTAACAAATTGTAAAATAATAATAAAAGTATTATGTATATATCACAAATAACAGATATTCAAAAATAATTAGTATAATAATAATAAAAATAAAGTTGCTTTCTCAAAATAAAATAACAAAAAATAAAGTCGCATTCCCAAAATAAAATTAAAAAAAACTATGTAATAAATAAAAAGTAATAAATATTTTAAAATAATTGAATAAAAATTAGATGCCATCAATAATTAGTCAGCAACAACGAGGATAAAACCTCCGTTTCGTAATTTTTAATTTTGGCAAAAATGTCAAACAGTTTTTTTAAGTTATCATTCTTCATTGGTAGCCCACAGCTTCTGGTAAATTCATTAATTTTCAGTTTAATCATCCGATCAACCAAAAATATATCACAGTTAATTTAATTCAAGCTCTGTAATTGTTATTTATCTTTGTAGCATGCTCATGATAAAGTTATTAAAAAATAACGAAATATTGAGCTTATGAGTAAATCAGTTTTAATTCTGCTACAGACCGACACCCTAATATCATCTTATAACTTATTACATTAAATATACATATATAATATTTTTAAATAAAAAATATGACTGTATCTAAAACACAATCATAAACTGTAACAAAATTTTAACATTTACATACAGTTATAACATTTTTATTAATATGATTTATTAATGAAAAAAATATATTGCAAGAATTATGATGGTTAGCCAATATAAAATTCAGCAGTACAGTATATTCTATCATGAATTTAATAAAGCACTATATCAGATTTTAAAAAATAATATCGAAGAAAAATAATTATTTATATAAAATCATTAGTAAAACATTTGACAATAACGATAAACGTTAATAAAACTCTGCGGTAAGCACATTATTTGAAGTATGAGGGAATTAGAACATTGTTGGATGAGGTATATGAATCGGGGGTTAGTATAATCGTTTGTTCTTTTGATGTAAAACTTCCAGAAATTCTCTTTCAAGTCTAATATGTCAATAGACTATAGATCCAACAATACGTCCATTATTTATGTATGTTTAATTATATTTTACGGGGAACGGCTAATGACAAATTCCAAAGAACAGTATCTAGTCGGCAAAATTTTATGTGAAAATGTATGCCAATGCAAAGAAAACCTATGCAGAAATTATGGGATTATCTAAGATGCCTAATTATGGCAAGTATTTCTTAATTAGCAATCGTTTAAGTTGTTCACCCCCAAATAAATCTTCAAATGCGTAACCTATAAATCCGATGCAAGTTATATTTGCAAATTCAGTTTGCATTATTATTCGTAAACATGCCAGGTGATTTCAGTAGTGTCGAAACAAGATCCAAAATTGTGACGCTTTGGGAACGTGGTTTGTCCTATAGCGAAGTTGCTCGAGAAGTTGGATATTCGGTAAGTACAAAATTTTTATATATAACACATTGCTCCTTCTGTAAAATAATATATTTTTTTCTTTTGTCGTAATAATACGTTTGATACTACAGATTCTACTAAACTATTTTTATTATATGAATTCCATTTATAAACCTATATAGTTATATTTAGTGCCTCCGTTTTTACGATCCGTACCATCTCGCATATATACATATTCTAAAACTTATTTCTTTCGCAACTTTTTCAGAAATCCGTGGTTCATTACTGGATCAATCGATGGCGAACGGAAGATCAAAAAATTATTTTACAATTTGTTACTTTTTTTTAAGAATACTACTTTATTTTTATTTATTTACTTATTATTTCATTAGAAATAACCATTGTTATTTATTATATATTCAGTTCAGATAATAATTATTTATTATCTGAAGTCTATATATATTTTTTTTCTAATATAGGAGAACTAGAGCAATACAAGACGAAGAAAAGACAGCCCAATCACCCTTACGCATGTCATTAAGACGATTCCGGGGTGACTAAAATCTCCTAGGGGGCGGTTCACAGGACCACTTGTCAGTCTGCGGGCTGACTACGTCCGGGGAAAAAAATGCATTATCTTATTGAGAGATAAACGCATTTAAAATTGTTGCTGTATTTGATTGTATTAATACACAGCAAAAATAGACACCTTAAAATCTGCAAAGTAAACTTTTTACCTACTACAGTAAAATTAATGAAGACCATTGAATGATATATTAATGACTATTACTATTACAACTTCTTCAAACATTGTATAGCATTATATTTTCTTTTAACTAAACATTGCGCGTACGTTTTAAGTAATGTCTTCTGCTGTGCTGAAAAATTATACGTTAATTTTTTTCAAAACAAAACCCTTTAACTGTTAAAATAATACACTAACAATAAGATAATTAACGATTTTAAGTATATCAAGGAGAACAAAATACATCTTGAAGATGATGTATTTTAAAGATAAGTAGATAAACAACTAATAATGAATTATCTATCCAAAACAACTTTGCCTACGCCTCGCTATATGTCAAAAGTATGTAAATAACTAATATATCATTTCATTTCAAAACATTTAAAATGTGTATTATGATTTAAGAATTTATTAAAAAAGTTTTAATTAGATTACCAACATGTATTGTAGGTATTTTACGCCGCGCTATCTTATATAGTAGGGCGCACACACATAGATTTCCTTGCTATTCAAATAGAGATAATATACTTTCTGTTACTGCCTTGAAGAATAATCGCATCTACCTTTTCTAGGAAATAACGATGTGTCGATTTTAATAGGAATACATAAATAGTTCCTCGTAACCAAGTATGAGTTAATTGCTCCCGCTCCGCTTGCTAACAGCAGAGACTGAACACACATATTACGAAAAATACGATATTACCCATTGCCTCCAGTGGGCGACAGTCACATTAAATGTAGAGGGGATGACCTGACAAAGACAGTATATTACTGCTATGTAAAATCGTTCTACAACTTCTTTAAGGTGAGTGTACTACTAGATAGTATTGAAATTTACCATATGGAAAAATTAAATCAATGGATTTATTGGCACTTTGTCAGCAATAAATAAAATAATTAATTCAAAATTACGTGAGGGATGCCAGAAGGTCAGGGTAACTCGACATGTAATCCACGCTAGAGGCTTTCTGAGCAGGAAAATGTGGTCGTGCGGGGGTATATATCCAACTGTATACAAGGAAACATATCACTGAGCACGGGGCAATGAAGCAGTACAGTGAGCACCGTTTGATGAAGCGGAAAGGGTGGTTTTCGCCTTTAGCGTGGTTGACACGTCAAGTTACCGTGACTTTCTGGCGCCCCTCGCCTAATTTTATTCCTGAAGAAGCCACTTACATTAATGACGAAACGTCGAGTTTGAGTAAGTTGTATATTTTTTGGATTTTTATTTTTAATTTTTACTTTTGTTTTATGTTTGTATAGTATATATTTACTTTACTATGAGGCAGTTACCCAGAAGCCCTCATAATACATCCTGCTAATTTCTTCAAATTTTCAATATTATAACAAAATCACACAATTAAATTCCACACACACAGCAAGAAAAACCAGCCAGTTAGGGGGCATTTTAAGAAGAAAAAGTAGGTGGTAATTAAAATCTACAACTTTTCGGTGACCCTGTATACAACAAATTTTCGACCAGACGTGCATAAATTAATCCATCAACGATCGTTGATTGCCGTGATTGACAGATGACTATCAAAAGTTATTTCTGAAGAAATTTAAAGACAATTGCGAATCACCTATAAAAAAGCCGTGAGAGAGCAACAAACTTCCGCTTTTTGCATTGATCGTCGTACAGAGCGTTTATTTTCCACGTAAATTTTATTAAATTTACCCCGGTGTACCGTGGGCCCAAATCAACGATTATCTTCGAAAAAGTACTTTAAACATCAAAATTGTCCACCTAATTTTCTCTTAATTACCCCTACGAAGAGGACGTCGTCCATCCAACATCCGTCTAGGCGCGCGAAGACAGAAGCTTCCAAAATCACACACACACACTCTCCACACGTAAGATAAGGTAATTTAATTTTAAGTAATTTTAAGTTTGAAAAGTTAAGAAAAATAATTTCTTTTATGAAAATTAAATTTTAGAGTAGTTTTCTAAGTCCAAAAATAATATTTGAAAAATTTAAAAATTAAAATTTTTTTTTTAGTAGTTTTTTTTAGAAATAATAAATTTTAGTAAATTTAGTTAAAAAAGTAAAATTTATTTATTTTAATTAAACAAATAAAAAAAAATTCAAAGTAAATTTTTTTATATATACAGAAATTGCCAACTAAAAGTTGGACAAAATTTCAAAAACTACCAAATAAGGTCTTTATAAATAATAATTTAGTTGTGGTGATTGCCACGCTATTCTGCACAAATTTTTATAGGTTTATTGAAGAAAATAAAATTAATTTTTTTTTTGTAAAATATCTTTGTCTTGTAAAATTTTTTTAACTTAGAATTTTTTTTTCTTGGAAATTTTTATTCAACGTACGATAAGCTCTCGTATTCTGTTCTCTACACCTGCTGTAGAGCTAAGAATTCACGAACCCCTGAAATTAATTTTTTTAAACCCCAAATTTTAATTTAAAGAGTAAAACTCACATTTTATTGATTTTATTATAAATCAAATTTCACATTACAGTATATATTAAAATACTATATAAAAATGTTCCATCTTAATAAAACTTGAACTTGAATATGAATTTTTGTGTTAAAACTTTTCGCATTTATATAGCAATATCCAGTAAAGTTCATGTTAAAGCCGTGGAGTAAGAGGTAAGCAGTGATGGGGCAACTTCCTTATCAATGCGTGCTTATATTTTTAAAAGCTTACACTGTACGCTACCCTTTACTTTATAGGAATACCCTTAAAAGTCTAAACGGTGAAGTATTTCGAATAAACACCATCTCTTAGGTATATCAAGACTATACAGGAGGGTGGGGCACCACATTCGCCTCGGTTGATATACATAAAACGGTAACACATATTTACTCCCTCGTGTATCTTCACCTTGACGTAGGCAAACTTGCTTTGCCGGGTGAGGGAGCTTGCGTGCTCTAATGAACCTGAGAGCTAAGCCGGCGGTAGCTTTGCTACCGGTAGGGTCACCCATGCCGGACAGGTCGAAGGTGAGGTGCCAGACTAAGAAAGATACCCCTTGCCCAGCTGTCGTGTCGTGGCTAAGGGCCTGCTAAGGGACAAACGATGCCAGTATCTGTCACACTATGTGTAAGGATACTGTTAAACCATACTCCTTCCCCTGTGGTCATGTCTCACAGGTGGATAGAGTGGGGGTCTTGGCTTAACCGCCCGGACCGAGAGGAGACAACCTCAATAAAAACCTAAATCCTAAGGCGGGTGGGCAGGCTGACGGGATGCATGGCTGTCTAGAAGATCAGTCTCTACTGCTCACACTCCTGGAATACCGGGCGACCTTCCGGAGTATTAGCCTTGCGCCTGTGTGGGGGCTCCACAGGCGTCGACCACCCTTTCCCCCTTACTCGTGGGATCAATATGGACACAGAGAACACTAATTACAAACTTAAGTTTCAGGTTAAGGAGGAAGGTTCGGACTCGGACGAATCGAACTCCTGCGACACTACCCTCAGAGAGGTTACTTCGGTGACGGACTCTGAGGACACCACCGGCGGAGAACCACAAGGAGGCTCTGTCCAGGGTGAAGCTAAAGAAGATAGCGCTGAACGACTGGCGGTAGGTATGCAAGGCATAGGACTCGCTACCAAGAGGCTGTCAGGAGCCCAGCGCAAGAAAGCAATGAAAGCTCGGAAGATGGCCGCAGGGACCTGGACTGCGGAGAAACCGAGCAAGACCAAAGGGACAACGGAACGCGTGGACAAGGCGGATCGACCAAAGACTTCGGGTGAGAAAAGACCGAGGTCCGAATCGAAGACACCTCCCACGACTACCGGAGCGAAAAGATCCAAGGGAGAACCCAGACCAACTGGATCTTATAGGGATACTGTGTCGGGAATCAGACGGGCGGTGATTAACAGACGCCATCCCGACACCGTGCTGACCCAGGAACAATCAGACCTGGTGCAGAACACATTGGCAGACGTGCTATGCGATGCCCCGGCAAGCAGCACGGAGCCTCTGCAGTTCTATAGAACCATGTTCAGCGCAGGGGTCCTGTGGATGACTTGTGCGAACCACGGAACGGCCCAATGGCTGGAAAGCACGGTAGCGTCCCTAGGAGAGCTTCTTCGGGAGCGACTGGGGGAGCAGAGTTGAGGGTTGTGGACTCAACACAGCTTCCTGCCAGACCTAGGGTGCTAGTACATGTACCAGAACCACAGAATGTGGAGGAGGGTACAATCAGAGACCGTCTCAAGAAGCAGAATCCTGGCTTGATGACGGAGAACTGGATGCTGATGAGCAGGAAAATTGAGAAGGAAGGACAGCTCCTGGCCTACTCAGTGGATGACCCCTCGTTCAAAGTCCTGGAGAGGAGCCAACTCAAAGCTTTTTACAAGCTGGGAAGGCTGACTTTTCGGGTGATTAAACGGCCGAGCAATGACAAGAGTTCTACAAGCCAACCTTCAACATAGCAAGGCGGCTTCGGCAGCCCTTGCTATGGCCACGAAGGATTGTGACGTGGCACTCATACAGGAACCTTGGATTAGACAAGGTAAGGTCTTGGGTCTGAGCGGTGCGGGCTGGGACGTCCTATACGACAGAACGGCCAGCGCCCCTCGAACCTGCATACGTATCCGAAAGGAGGTAAAAGCATTACCGCTAACAGAGTTCTGTTCTAGGGATATAACTGCGGTAAAAATTGGGGGTGGAGGTGGATATGGACCGAGGGAATACGTCATCGGATCGGCCTATCTACCATATGATGACCCGAACCCGCCACCTACCAGGGATGTGGAACAGCTGGTGAGATACTGCAGGGAGCGAGGACTGCAGCTGATCATCGGCTGCGACGCTAATGCGCACCACACGACCTGGGGAAGTACGGACACCAACGAGAGAGGTGAGTCACTTTTACATTTCATTGTAGCAAATAACTTAGATACATTGAATGTGGGTAATAACCCGACCTTCGTTACGCGGAATAGAAGGGAGGTTATAGATGTGACTGTAGCCTCACAATATATGAGCAACTTTGTCACTGACTGGCATGTGTCTGAGGAGGTAAGCTGCTCGGATCACAGACACATAAGGTTTACTCTGGCAGGCAGAGTGGAGGTGAGATCCTACCGGGATCCACGGAAGACGGACTGGGAGGCCTTTCGAGCTGACCTCAGGTCTGGACTTTCCGGGATCAATACGAGGATAGGAAATACAGCAGAGCTGGACATGGCTGTGGAGCAGCTAAATGACACAATCATTTCAGCCTATAATGACAACTGCCCCCTCATTGCAAGGCGCTCCTCCAGGAATGTGCCCTGGTGGAGTAAGGAACTTGCGGAATTGAGGGGACAAGTTAGGAAGAAATATAATAAGGCCAAACGATCAGGAGAGTGGGAAGAGTACAGGGCCGCTCTGACTGGTTACAACAAGAAGCTGAGGGAGGCGAAAAGGAGGTCGTGGAGGGGCACTGTGAGGGGATTGAAAACACCCAGCACAGCGCCAGACTCTACAAAATCCTTGCCAAAGAACCTCAAGCATCTATCAGTACTCTCAAAAACCATTTGGGAGAATATACCACAACAGGGAAGGAGACCATAAATGAACTATTTAGGGTACACTTCCCTGGCTCTGAGATCGTGGATCAATCGAGGAACATCTGGGAGGAGCGTCAGAAGAGGAGGGTGTCCAGCGCCGAGTGGCAGACTTCCAGAAGGATGGTTGACTATGATAAAGTCAAGTGGGCTATTGACTCATTTGAACCCTATAAATCGCCGGGCCCAGACGGCATTTATCCGATTATGCTGCAGAAGGGAGCGGAACTACTGTATGCGATACTGTGCAACATCTTTAGATGTAGCTTGGCTTTTGGCTATATACCAAAAGCGTGGAGGTTCAGTAGGGTAGCATTCATACCGAAGCCTGGGAAAGCAGGACAGGCTACGGCGAAGGGCCCTAAGACCAATCAGTTTAATGTCCTTCACTATGAAGGCATTGGAAAAACTGGTGGATAGGTATATTAGGGATGATGTACTGGTGCTTTCACCTTTACACCATGACCAGTATGCCTACCGGACAGGAGTTTCGACAGAAACAGCACTTCACGAACTAGTCAGTTTAGTGGAGGACACACTACAAAACAAGGAAGTGATGCTGGGGGCCTTCATCGATATTGAGGGGGCATTCAGTAACACGGGTTTTGATTCAATTACCAGAGCTCTCATAGGCAGAGGTGTGGACGGCACTTGTGTCGCCTGGATAGACTCTATGCTTAGGGAGAGAGTGGTGGAAGCCTCGGTCGCAGGCGAGACTCTAGCGGCTCGGGTGGCTGGAGGGTGTCCGCAGGGTGGGGTGCTGTCCCCTCTACTGTGGTGCCTAGTCGTGGATGGGCTACTAGAGGTGCTTAACGATCACGGTCACAGGGTACTGGCCTACGCGGATGACCTGGTCATTATAGCGCGAGGCAGGCACAACACCACGGTCAGAGATCGACTGCAAGGGGCTCTGAACATGGTTAGTAGATGGACGAGTTGGCGGGCCTGAGTATCAGTGCTGATAAGACCAACATCGTGGCCTTTACCCGCCGACGAAAGCAGGATGGCCTAAATCCGCTTACGTTGAAGGGGGTTACCGTAGAGATGGTGGGGGGAGGTAAAGTACCTTGGAGTAACATTAGACTCCAAACTTACCTGGAACCAACATTTGGACAGAACTACCAAAAAAGCGGTGACAGCGTTAACGCTGGTAAGACGCACATATGGAAAGAAATGGGGGCTAAGACCAGACATGCTGAGTTGGATATACAGCATGGTGGTTAAGCCAGTAATGACGTATGCAGCTTTGGTATGGTGGACAAAGACGCAACAAAGGAACGCTATTCAGAGGCTGAGCAAGGTGCAAAGACTTGCCTGCCTAGGAATAACGGGAGCAATGCGGACGACACCGACTGCAGCCATGGAGGCACTCCTGGACTTGCCACCGTTGCACCTTGTCATACAGGGGGAGGCAAGGATGGGGGCATACAGGCTGCAACACACAACGACCCCGAAAAGGGTCAACACAAATCATATGTCGATAATTGAGCATGTGGGAAAGGGGTGTTGGAAATGCGGACCGACCACATGCCGGTAAGGCATAGGTATGGGAATCCCTTCACGGTGTCTATAGCGGACGGACGGGAGGAGGCTGCCAGGTATGCACTGGAAATCAAAGAGCAAGACTTAGTCTGGTACACAGACGGTTCTAAGACGGCTAATGGTACCGGTGCAGGGATATGCTCTCAGAATGAGGGCCACAGTTACGCACTGGGGGAGTATGCTTCGGTGTTTCAGGCGGAAGTATATGCTATTCTCCAATGCGCACACACAATGAATGTGAAAGCGGTGACCAACAGACGAATTCACATCATGTCTGATAGCCAAGCGGCATTGAAGGCGTTATTAAGCCGGAAGGTGTCGTCCAGGCTGGTGATGGAATGCCTCGACGAACTGGTGAAACTGTCGAACCGGAACAAGGTTAGGTTGACTTGGATACCGGGTCATCAGGGGATTGAGGGCAACGCAAGGGCTGACGAACTCGCGAAGAGAGGGTCAGAGATGGAAATGTACGGCCCAGAACCTTTCTTCGGGGTTACAAGGCATACGGCCCGGAGACATATAGGAGACTGGGTTCGTACGAAGCAGCAGGAATACTGGGGAGCCACACCCGGTATAGTACATGGCAAAACCTTCATAGGGAACCCATGCAGGAAAAGAGCTAGAGAACTACTACATCTTAGTAGGAAACAGCTCTGTATCGTAACGGGACTAATGACCGGACATGCTGCGGTGAAAGAACACCTACGCAGAATCGGAGTGTTTGACGGGGACACAAAGTGTAGACTTTGTGGAATAGAACCGGAGACAGCCGATCACATACTGCGCGACTGCGAGGCACTAGATCGCAGAAGGCAGAATATGTTTGGGATAACGAAAGGAGACCCAGAGATATACCTTACCCACTCGGTTAGGGACCTGTACAGGTTAGTGGAGGGGACTACCGTGCTAGAGTGGGTGACTTGAACAAACAGATGTGGCACAATAAGCCTGATGGCTGCGGTGCCTACCGGTGACTATAGGTCGGACGGGTCTGGGAAAGGAAAAAAAAAAAAAAAAAAAAAAAAAAAAAAAACACATATTTAAAATCTTTTTGTTGTAGCATGTGTAAGTCTATTGGGAGCATGTTCTAAAATTATTTTGGAATATACAGAATGTCCCAAAAGAAGGTTACATATCAAAGTTATGATAATTTAAATGGAACACCATGTATAGTATTGGATATTTCGATGACGCAGACTAAATAAAAGCAAGTTACTGCTATCAATACTATTTATTGCGAATAGAATTCATTATCATACATATTTACGCAAAATGTTTCATACCTTAGACTTGTAGCAAACACTTTGTTACATTAAAACAATATAATGTTCTTAGAACAACACCAAAATATGGTTTTGTGGATATACAAATGTTGGATTGTTTTTATTAAAAAAGTATGTTTTACCCCAAGAAAATATATCTCTATTCCATATTCTCTACGAAACGTTCAAGAAAAGTAAATCTACACTGTTCAACACAGCCAACAGTTCGGTTTGAATTTTTTAATTAAAATTTCGATTGAATTTTCAAATTTTAGTTACTAAATTGTTAATTGTTAATTAAGTTAATTGTGAAATAAACCTATGTAATAATACGAAGTAGCTTTACCTTATAAATATTATCAAGAGGGTGTGGTAAATGTTTCTCGGCTAGCTATTTTCATGACCTGAAGATGTTGAGTCTTTTCTTTCTTCAACGGCGAAATTTGGGTGTGTTAATAATTCAATAATTCAAAAATTAACTTGTTTAATGACTATTTTGTGTAAAGCTGGATGGATAATAATAGTTTTCCTATAGAAACATGGAATGTTCATCAACAACGGCATCGAACAACCAACAGCGTGGAAGGGTGGCACAATCGATTAAATAAGCTAACCAGAGTTAAACCAAATCTTTTCGAATTTGTGAAAGTTTTGAAAAGTGAAGCACTTCATTGGGACTGTACTTATCGCCAACGCTGTTTAAATCTCAGTGGCAAACGTCACAAAATAACACATATAAAACGAGGCAATATTATAGTCAAAATTCTCGATGACTATTCCAAAAATGGTGATTTAAGAAAATGTTTACAATCTCTTAGCTACATTCACAAATTACAATAATCACAGCATAATAATTTTAAGAATTTGATGTTATCTTTATGAATTTGTGTTGACTATGTAATATATTATTATATTATATATGCATATGTAAATAATACATCCTATTTTAATTACTTGTATTTTTATATTAACTGTCCCTACAACATTAATGACTGTCTAAACACCGACAACAGGTAAAAATTCTTTGGCAGCAAGCGATCCGATTTTTAACCGGACCGCAAATCTGTCGGGCGCAAGTGGTCCGTATTCAACTTTTACTAGCTAGAGGAAGTTCCTACTGCATAAAGAGTTAGAGTTATTCTAATTTACAGTTCTGATGATGTCACAGAAAATGGACGTTGTACATAAGGAAAATAAAATTGACGTATTTGAAAACGGAAAGGAAGGTTATAACTAAACTCAGCAAAGAGGAGCAAGTTTCAGTGCAGTGCGGAGAATAACGCGGAGCGGCCGAGCAGCCGTATCGACGCAAAAAATATATTATATAACGCACTGAAACACTTACTGTTTTAAAGGTTTAATGAAATCACAAACTGGGTGGCATCTATTAAATATTTGAATCATTAAATATGTTTGCACACTTGTTTCAGTGAAATGAGTAGGGCGTGACAACTTAATGGATCCTTTGACACACCTCCACAAATTTGTCTTACAAGGGAACATTTTTCGATTTAAACGAATGTCTCCGAAATTATAACAGATATTAAAATACTCTTTTAACAAAATTTGCAGCATATTACATGGTCTAAAACAGATATGGGCAACCTTTGCTTAGTTGCGGGCCAAACTTCAGGAAATTAATCAAGTCGCGGGCCTTAGGTAGATAATAAGTAGTAATAAATAAAAAGGGATAGAAATTCACACATTTATTTATAATACATAGATAATACAAGGGGTAGTTAATGAAAAAAAGATAAACAATTAGAACATTCGGCCCGCGGGCCGGAGGTTGCCCATATATGTTCTAAAGCATTGTGTAATCTGTATTTGTAAAACGCTAATGATGGGGCACGGCTCTATGTTTTTCATAATTTTGCCTTTCTTTTTAAGCAAAAAAAGATCGCCTTTGTATACAATAGAAAACGGTGATGCATAATAAATTTGACAAAGTAGAACAGAATTCACAAACGACATCGAATCACGAATTTTTCAGTTCCCGTCGTCATCCATAGTTTCTAAATCACTTTTTACCTGACTATCTTGAAACATTTAGCTTTTTTGATAGCTTCGGCGTGTCTCGGATCGAATTGGAAAACTACCTTCTTTAGGTAATCAAAATGTTCGCAGTAGTAAAACGCAGCCTCTAACCATGTTCCCCAACGCGTAGTAACCGGCTGTGGAGGTTCAGGCACTTTGGCACACAGTATCGTGAATATTTTTTGTACGTTTTGGGTTTTAGAAACACTGCTTTAATATGAACTATTAAAGTATTTACTTGTGGATAACATTTAGGTCTCAATTGCGCCACAAGGTTTAAATCATGTATTTTACATATTACATGTAACAGATTGCCACTCTCTTCTTTAAGAGACTACACTGAAACTTGCTCCTCTTTGCCGACTCTAGTTATAACACTACAATATATCCTGTAGTCCTGTAGGTACTTATGATCTTAATCCCTATAAGTGGAAAGATCGTACAGAAGCGAGTAAAGATTTATCAAATTATTTAATGATACTCGGATAATTCCTTGTATTCTTGCAAAGAATGGATCATGGAACTATTTAGACAAAAGTATTTGTAATACTAAAGCTAAAGAAAAGAAAACAATAGATTAATACACTCTTCATACATGAAGGTGTTCTGCTCTCTCCATATTGTGAATTTCCAGTTAATGTGGTTATCTTCATAATTTTAAGTTAGTTAAGAAAGTTTTCTCATTTCAAAGTATTAGTTCCGGTTGAATTATTCGGAAGCGTACGCGAGAGGAAAATCTATAGGTATCGGGTGTATGGGTCTCTAATACCTGTATGTAGTTCTCTTAGCTTTTTACTATCTAGAGAGCTGCAGGATTCTTTCCAGAAAAAAACGTTAAAAATTATTATAGATTGTAGTCGTATCGTTTTTCTATCTAGAATAATCATGTAGCAATTAACCCGTCTTTCTCTCAACGTAGTACATACATACGTGCTTCTACATTTTGAAATTTATGCGAACTTTTCAAATCGATGCAGAATGGAAGATCTTAGCTTGAAACTATAACATTTAATCGAAAGAAAATGTTGAAGATATATCTCTTACCTATATATAGTTATTAAATAATGACGTAAAGCTACTGGAGAAAATATCATTCAGAGTTAAACTTGCGCAAACGACAGATGTACTTTCAGTGGAAATAGGGTGCTTAAACTTCTCGGAATTGTATACATATAATATTCCTACGATGTTTATATCTAGTTAGTATAATACACATATTAACGTCGAATATTTGAACCAATATATTGGGCCAATTTACACTGTAGGCTTTACTACATTGACTGACTTCAGCCATATTTCTAGCAAAAGAATTTTATGCTTATTGCGAATAGCGAACTAATCTACCATCATATGAAAAATCCTATTCTGTAAGATTAGGTGTTTCTGTTTTCTTCTTCTTCTTCTTAAGAAATTTATGGTTTGTCAAATTAGGTTCTAGCGATTTGTTTATGACATACATACATACATAAAAATAAATCATTACAGGGTCGTTTAGATGAAAATATTGCTTGTGTACGTGATAGTGTGCAAGAAGAACCGACCACGTCAATTCGTCACCGTTCAAAGCAATTGAAACTTTAATATGGCGTTACTCAACGAGTTTTAAAAATAGACCTGCAATTAAAGGCATTAACTGACCCAAGAACTTAAACCAGCGCACCACCAGAAACACCGTACATTTTTGAATTGGGTTCCGCAAAACAAAAGAAGTGGATGCTGATTTTTACAAAAACATCATATGGAGCAATGAGTCCCACCTTCATTTAAATGGGTATGTGAAAATCCACATCTAAAGGGGAAAACCCAATGCATCCAGAAAAATGCACTGTGGGCTGCAAGAAATATTGGTCTGTACTTTTTTGAGGATGGAGCCGGTAGCGCTGTTACAGTCAACAGTGTACGCTATTGAGAGATGCTAAACAACTTTTTCTGCCGTGAAACCAATGATTTGAACTTAAATGAAATGTGGTTTTAACAAAATGGAGCCACATGTCACACAGCACGGGAAACAGTCACTTTACTTCAAACCAAATTTGTAGTTCATGCTCAGAGGGGCATCAATTGGCCATCGAGGTCTTGCGACTTTTTCCTCTGGGACTATTTGAAGGAAAGGGTCTATGTCAATAAACCTGCTTCGATTCCAGAACTAAAGGAGAACATCAGACGTGCAATTACTGAAATCGAACCGCATTTATTGGAACTTGTTACGGAAAACTTCACTAAAACAGTGGTATCATGTCAGCAGAGACGTGGAGGGCGTTTGGAGGATATCATATTTCATACATAATTGCCAAGTTTACATATACTTTATGTACATTATTAATAATAAATTTCGGATTTCAAATATCTTGGGTTTTATTCAAAGAAAAAGTCCAATCTGGATCACCCTTTATAATCAAAAAAATATTTTTATAAGAGACACATGAACAAATCACCGAAATTTAACAATTTTTTTACAAACATTTGAAGTCAGCTCTTGATGAACTTACAGAGCTGATTTTTGCACGGAAGCAATATCATTTGCACAAAAAACAATTATTATATAATGTATGTAATAATATAATGAGAGTTGCGGTGGTAGCCAGACAAGCGAAACAGTTTAGGGAGTCACTGCAACTAAGCACCCACCACAATAAAAATAAAATTACATATATTAGAATATTATTATTAAAGAAACTTGCGCTCTAAAATAGGAAACGTCATCTATACAGTATCTTACCTCCATAACATAAAATTAATTCTATAACTTACCTTTAACATAAAACAACGGCTTTATAAAAGGGTGGTCGCTCGAGACAAGCGAAACAGTTTACGGAGTCACTGCAACTAAGCACCCACCACAATAAAAAAAATATATTAGAATATTATTATTAAAGAAACTTGCGCTCTAAAATAGGAAACGTCATCTACACAGTATCTTACCTCCATAACATAAAATTAATTCTATAACTTACCTTTAACATAAAACAACGGCTTTATAAAAAGGTGGTCACTCGAGAACAGCGGATTGGAATAAAATAGTGTTAAGTAAAATTGGATATTCTTCTCTGAAGTTATATATGTCATTCACTGCATTAATTTTTCTTTTTCAGTAATTTGCTTCCGCTGCAACGCAGATGGCTAAATAGAAAAAGAAAATCAAAGTAAATACATATCCACAAGTTTTATCTTTTTTTATATGTGGTGGGTGCTAGTTGCAGTAACTTCTTAAGCTGTATTGTATCACTATTATTGCAACTCTCGCCGTGTAGTTTTGTATGTATATAATTGTGATCAAATGGCCTTGTGACAATATTATATTGCCATTATAATGCCGCGCTGTTAATCACTTTACTCCCAACAGCGAATGGTAGGTCGTTAAAAATCCAATTATCCGCCCTCCCGTAGAATTGAACCACGGTTCTTATCATTCTGCCACAACAATAGGCAGCCGCCTAACCACTACAGCTATCAATCCATCTTATAATCTGAATCTTAATAAATCTTAATCTTAAATGTATTAAACGTGTTGTTAAACACTGTTACCACCTTAAAAATTTCATATTAGCTCTGTATTTATTTTTTCGATATGTTTATTGAGGTATTTGGTCGGTCGATACTCATTCATTAATTTGATAAATGTGCTTTGCACCGTGTACCAAATTGGAAACAACAAGTTTTAAAGACGCACATTGGAGTGTTACCCTCGTGCAGCCAATACCTATACATAACAGCGGTGAATAGATATGGAGACAAAAAGGGGTTTCATCGCAATTAATCATACAGATATACCGCAATTTAAATCCTTTTCTGGGCGAACGGATAACCAACGAGTAAATATATTCTCCGGGGTTATTCTTTTATTGTTTGAGTTTTCGTGTATGTATAGCATTCCTAGTAGCTTTTTCGGTCAAATAGAAGGCCATTGATTCGATTTGCGATGCCCGGAAACCGTGATAAAGATTTATCCCATTTTAAAATTGTTTCAATCTCTTTGACAACGAGCTATTGCTTGCTCTCTTGTGTTATCTGCCGTGACGCATGTTCTATATACACCGGAAATATATAAAAAGATAAAAATGCAGGTGCAGATATAATATATGTCAATAACAGCACATTTAATAATAGAATAAACTCAAACAATGGCGATCACGGTATTGTAGTTGTTCTGATATACTAGTTTGATACCTTTGCGCAAACAATTTTATCTGCATGAATAGCAAGGAACAAACAGATGTGATATTCTTGTTTTAGTTAAGGGAAATATTGGAAATTAGAAACATGCGATGGC
This sequence comes from Holotrichia oblita, assembly GCA_023690525.1. Classification (NCBI taxonomy): domain Eukaryota; kingdom Metazoa; phylum Arthropoda; class Insecta; order Coleoptera; family Scarabaeidae; genus Holotrichia; species Holotrichia oblita. Next base: position 141,944,951 of record CM043015.1, on the reverse strand, counting down.
ATAAGTTAGTTCGAAAAAACGGAATTTAGAGCGAAGATCAAGGATACTTTACATAATCTATGTATCTTGGCTATAATAGGACGTGGCGTTGAGGAAAATATGATATCATCTATAAGCCCGCAAAGATTCATTACAATTGGCAATGCAGACTTGGGAACTTTCCTAGTAAGCACACTGAATCTACTGTACCGTGCAGTCGAATTAGAACCACTGCGTAAAATCTAGTTTCAGCAGAACTTACATAAAAGAGAATAAGATTTAAAGATTTCGCTTTTACATTGATTTATTACTTATAAAGATATCATTGGAACGTAAAATAGGACCAAACATTAACATTTCGTTAAACCACCTGTAGCTTCGATAACGACGGGTTTAGATATACATACTTCTTATGCAGCCAATTGCGATTTCTCTTATTGGACATCGATTTCTCAAGTTTCTTTAATATTTTCTTTTAATATATTAACGGTGATATTTGGTAGAGTACACACACGACGCTTCAATCAGCTCCAGATATTTTCTATCGGATTCAAATCTGGCGAATTACCTGGCCATGGCAATACCCTAATATTTTCTATTTCCATAAGGTTCTGGCCTTGTGGCATGGTGCACCATCGTGCATAAAGGTGTACGAATCATTATCTGTTCGTAAGCTATATAGGTAGATATATATATATATATTTTATATATATTTTCCGTTCCCTTATTATTTTTGATGATCTCACCTACGGTAATTGCTTTTAAATTTTACTGATTCCTTTATACACTGGGCCTAAATAATTTAAGGATATGTATATTTTTTTGTTATTTGTTTTGTGTAGGGAAAGTAGAGTACATATATAGCCTGAATAGTATCTTCTTTAATACATTATCTACTATCATAGGGTCAAAATTGTTATTCGCCGCTATTTGTTTAATTAAACTAAATTCGGTTTCGAAATTTTTTGTGTTGAGGAGTACAGATATTAGTCTATGTATCATGTTACGAAACGCCGCTAGTTGGTGTTGTGTAGGATGGTTTGATTCGATATTTATTATAGGATATATATTCGTTATATATATACATATCCGTGTGTGTGTGGGTTTATGGTAAATCGAAAACTCATGTGTGTTATTGGATCTTGTTATAGTCAAGTCTAGAAAATTAATGGAATTATTTATTTCAATTTCCATCGTGAATTTGATATTAAGGGGTATGTTATTAAATTAAAACACACGGATTCTACAATGAATAACTAATCAAACCACACTACACAACACAAACTAGCGGCTTTTCATAACTTGGTACATAGACTACTAACTATACCCCTCAACACAAAAAATTTCAAAAACCGAATTTAATTTATTATAAATAAACCAATAGCGATGAATAACAATTTTGACCGTATGATAGTAGATAATATATTAAAGAAGAAACTATTTAAACAGGCTATAAACTGTACTTTCCCTACACAAAACAAAGAACAAAAAATATACAGATCCTTAACTTATTTCGGCCCAATGTCTAAAGGAATCAGTAAAATATTAAAAAGGAAACTAAATATAAACATTTCATTTAAAACCAATAACACCGTAGGTAAGATCATCAAAAATAATAAGGGAAGAACGGAAAAAAAGGAAAATGTTGGGAGTCTATGAGTTGTTGAGAGTCGCCAAAAATTCTATATAGGCCAAATAGGCCGATCTTTTAAGACCAGAATTAAAGAACATAGGAGATCTTTTCAACATAAAAAAAAAACCGGCTCTCATTATGCTAAACACTTGTTAGAATGTGAACACGATTTCAACGACAATTTTAAAATATTTCAAAAATACAAACAGATTATTAAATAACCAAATAGACATATCCAACTCCCCACTTTTAAACTTATTCAAAAAACACCTCCACCAATGTCAACCGATATTACTTGACAAAGCCACTGTGTAAGCGAAAGATGTCGTATTTTTATTAATACAATTTTTGGATATTAAAACACGCTTGTTTATTTCAAGTGTTTTTGTGCATTTTATTAACAATTGACCAGTTCCAAGTAATTGCTAAATGTTTATGTCAAGTAATTAGTACATATAACCTTAAATCAAACCACACACAAATCACATATATGTACAGTCAATTTTAAATTAACTGCGATTTAATGGATTTTGAATATTTTGTACATCACAAAGTATTATAAAAGTAGAGATTAACATATTTGAAGGCAGACATATACTTACATTCTTATTTTTTTTTATTATAATGTACTATTTCAAACACATTGACGGTGATAAACTCAGAAAATATGAAAATTAAATGTATTCTTGATTAATAAAATTAGAAAAAAAATATGTTTTCGGGCTGTGTATTAAAATTGTACATGTGGATTTATGGTATGTATTTTATTTCATTTCATTTAGTACATAAACACAACAATAATTCATATAAGTACATAGTTGAATTAATATGGAAAATAAATTAGTAAGTACTAAGTTAAAATATTGTTAGTGCGTTATAAATTTTATTTGAGGAGGACTCAAAAATTCCACAACGCAAAGTTATGAAATGAGAAACAGGAAATATTCGTTTCTTAACTAAATGTAACCTCACAATTTAATCAAATATACAAAAGATCAAATGATTTGCACGCAACGGATTCAATCTTGTTGCTGATGTTCTGAGTTTAAATAAATCAATATCTTGTTCCACTTCCAAATAACCTATATTAGAAGATGTATTTAGTAACCTTAAATACATACATCTATTATGGACACCCTGCAGAAAACGTTCGACACGCCATCCTATTTACTTAGGATGATACGCAGCTACCTTAGCGACAGGAAGCTGGTCTACGACACCGCAGGCGGGCCGTGCACGAAGAAAATAACAGCAGGAGCGGCGCAGGGTTCCATACTCGGTCCCGACTTATGGAATGTGTCCTACGACGGGATCCTCCGAATGGAGCTGCCGCAAGATGCGTATCTGATAGGATACGCAGACGACGTAGCGGCAGTCATCCTAGCGCGTGACGAGGCGGATGCCCAGGGAAGGCTCAACCAAGTTATGAGAAGAGTCACCACATGGATGTACGAACACGGCCTGATCCTGGCAACGGAGAAGACCGAGGTCGTTCTACTGACCAGGAGAAGAATCCCTAGGGAGATCGAGATGACGATGGATACGGAAGTCATAACCACTACAACTTCCGTGAAGTACCTCGGACTGCGGCTCGACAGCAAGATGACCTTCTGGCAACAGATCCAGTCGTCGAGCGATAAGGCCGCTAAGGTAACGACGACGCTGAGCCGACTAATGGCCAACGTAGGAGGACCGACGGCGAGTAAACGCCGGCTTCTAATGACCGTCACCCGTTCCATACTGTTGTATGGAAGCGAGATCTGGGCTGACGCCTTACAGCAGGACAAGTACAGAAAGCGGATGGCTTCAGTACAGCGACGGGGAGCACTCAGGATCGCCAGCGCATACCGCACGGTTTCCGAACCGACGGTGCTCGTGATCGCAGGAGTAACGCCGATAAATCTACTGGCTCAAGAATAGAAGAGAGTCTACGAGACACGACGAGACGTCGGTGCACGACAAGCAAGAGCGGACGCTAAAGCGCTCACACGACAATGTTGGCAAGAGCGCTGGCAGAACGACACGAGAGGACGGTGGACGGCCAGACTCATCCGCAACATCACGGAGTGGATGGACCGAGACCAGGGCGAGGTAAACTACTACCTCACCCAGTTTTTAGCGGACACGGGTATTTCAACGCATACCTGGCTCGAATGGGTAAAGCAGAGAACGCGACATGCCAGTATCACTACTCTGCGGAAGATGATGCTCACCACACCTTCTTCGAATGCGAGAGGTGGAGTGACTACAGAGACGCTCTACAAGACGAAGTAGGACCTCTAACGCCGGATAACGTCGTGCAAACGATGCTCTCCGGACACAACCCCTGGCAGAAGATCGCCACGTTCGTCGAGAAGGTGCTGAAAGAGAAGAAGAGAAAGACCCAAGCAATGGAGGCAGCCGACCGAGGCTAACTACGAGGTGCCATGCTGAAGTAATGCGACCAGCGGTTGCGGGATGGATTCTACACCTGACAAAGTGAGGTTTTTTAGTAGGTGCGAGCCCCACACACCGGGGACGGGTCTCGTCCCTGATGGTGCATTTAGGCATTTTTCCTCACTTAAAAAAAAATTATGTACTACTATTACATGATCTCTACGATCAGGTACGATACCTAAGTATATTACATTTAAAATTATAGCGATCAAAATTATAATAATAAAATGCATTCAATTGTATAATATATTAAGTATGAGAACGAATATTTGCTGTTCTTATTTGAACGTATTTACTGTCGGGAATTTTTTGGTTCCAGATATTATTTTCAAATAAAATTTGTAACGCAGTAAGAATACTTTATCCTTCTATTAATCCATTTTCTTTGCTTAAGTCTACACCGTGCTGTTAGAACAAGTATACGTACTATATTTAAAATATTAAAAACAATATACCTATCAAGAAGAAAAATGAAATTATTTGAAAGTTAGTTGCCAATAATTCATCAGCTACGTATACACGTAGGTTCAGCTCACAATGCACCATAGGCAGTATGAATTGCAACAGCGTATCCCTCTCTTCGCGCTATACCTTGTGTCTAGCGAAGCACACGCATCTACAGTTCAGTTAAATTTAAACCGGGTGAGGATGCGGTCGTTGGCATATTCGTTCTGTGCGAATCGACGATCGAACTTGTGGCGCATGACTAGCGCGTTGCCACATCGCACTGGGTTCCATACGTATATTGTAACTTCCTATGGTGCATTGTAATCAGATCACCTATAATAGAGGACCGCAAACTAAATAGCTGCATACCAAATCCTTTATTGATATTCAATTTGAAATTAACTGTACATATGCATAACTAAATATACATTACCACCCCTACATTAGAATAACAATCAGAAACAGCGGAATTAAGAATATACACAACCGATAGCACTTTATGTATTCATTTGATATGCATATATTCTTCATTAACTTGCATATTTTCTGGGGTAGTTATTAACTGAAGTATTTTGTAATCGTCATTAGAAATTACATAAACATTATAAACTCTGTTTTTGCTTTATGTCCACGTCTATCTCCAATTGTTACGCTTCCAGTTCCATTATAGCGCTTTATCGTTGTTTGCACAGCACCATCCTGTCAACATTTGTTCAGCATACGGTTAAGTAGTTTGCCTTTTTAACTGAGTAAATTAACCAGCTCAAGTATATGTATACAGCACTACATTTAGTATATGTAGTTGACGTGAAATAGTAAAATAAAGCTCACTGTAATAATATGTTTGTACATACATATTATATATAAGTATATACTATAACTACATGTATGTACATACATATGTATGAATACTGTCTTCTACCAGTTGCTATATGTATTATGTGTTAGATGTATGTGTTTACCGACAAAATATATGCGTTATAAAGTTATAATATATCGCTAACAATTTTAGTCAAATTCTAACATTAATATTATTTGATAGATAATACATTTTATTTCGATATTAAATTTATGTAACTCGGATGTAATACATTGTTCTCGTTATGTTTTATATCAATAATAAACACAGAGATGTGCGCTTCGTTTCACAATTCGCCGTAATAATAATTTTAGTATCGCTTCTCGTTATTTCATTTCCTGTGTCATAAACTGCTGTGGTGTACACAGGCGTTAGATATTACTCCGCAGAGCGAGAGACAACCCAAAAATGTTAATTTCGAAAGTGCCGAATTATAACGTATACTCAAAGGATTAATAATGTAAACACTTTAATACATATAGCTTACATTTGAACAATGTTCTTAAGTGTGTTTATTCCATCGCCTGTTAAAATTTACATTTAATGTTTGTATATAATACTACTGCAATGTTATTCTCGTTATGATTGCGGCAACTCTTGTTATCTAGCAAATACGGTTGAACGACGAAAAAAAAAACGGTCGTTCACGTTTATAATGAAAATCTAAATTATTCACCTTGTAAAAATTCAAATTTTTCTTGTAATCGTAGGGTGTGAGACTTTCGCCTTTCATCGAATAAAAGTTTTAATTCGATTTGTATTAAAATTTCACGGGGATTTGTTCTTTCATTTTTCAGAAAAGTTGGTGTTATTAACGACTTAATTGTATCAACGACACGGAACATAAATCAAGTCATGCTCAGTATCTGCATATGTTATTTCTCAATACATTCAGCAATAGTAATGAACGTAATTAAGAGTAAACCATCACAAATTTATATAGTGCAACATGAACAAAATATTTGGTTTCCTTAATATCTGCTGTAACTCAAAACAACGAAATTTCTATAGATTCACTAACACAAAATTAATAAACAAAGTAAATAGATAAAAAACTAGAATTCGTTCTAAACTTAGTAGTGAATGTTAGATCTTCTATTCAAAATAACTTCACACATCTTCAGACTGTCTATCAATTTGGTCAATATTGAAATACAACTATGATTCCAACAGCTCGTTATTGCAGATTTTAGTTCTCTGACGCGGCGTTCAGATCGCGCGGGCGAGTAGGCCATTGTAATAAATTGATTTCCTTTTGATGAAACCAGCACTCCTTTGTTAATCTGAAATTATGGATAGCTGTATTGTCTTGCTAAAATATTTAATACTGCATCGACAATTTTTCATCAAAGTTAACCACTTTCGGAAGTTCTATATCAGAATTTGAATTCATTCGCGTAGAAATAAAACATATGTCTAGATGCAATAAAATATATAGGTATACTATTACCTATGTCTACTTCATATTGGTTGGCCATAAATGCGTTTATATAATTTATTTGTGGTCTTAAATAGTCATATTATTACACAAGAAGTTATTATTATTACTGCAAGGGGTGGTTTGCGATGATATCCACACTATGGTCGTAGACCTGCTGTGCTCCTTAGTTTTTAGAACCTTGTGTACTTATTTTCTGTTTGACAACTTTCCAGAGATTACTCCGCAGACTGGTTTGGTACATGCATAGGGAAACTGTATCCTGCTACATTAAAATCTCCCGCCAAACTGTCTACTACTAGACACAACATCAACGAAGAAACTACCCTTCCCTGCATGTACTCAAGGTATAAGTTTATTTGTACTTGAGCATATTGCAAATTTTTCCCCACCACACCTTGGTGTACGCCATTCTAAAGTACACATCTATCTGACAGCAGAGACATATTATCGAAAGTTCCATTGATGATAGTAAGTTCTCCTATAGCAAATTCTTTGCTCTAAATGGTTTTTTCCAAAGTAAATACCACTGTATGTAAGACAAGATCGCAAAATATTTCTGTTTAGTAGACACACTGGTATTTGCAAATGGATCTGCGTAATAGCGGACATTCTTTTTTTATTCTTCACCTTTTCTACGCCTTACAAATTGAATTCCATCTGTTCCATGTAAACTAAATTTGGATTTGTCCGAAAATATTACACGCTCCCATTTGTTTTTTTGTCCAATTTGCGTGTTCCCGTGCCCATTTCAGCGTGGCAGATTTCATGTTCTTTGTCAACAACGGTATTTTCCTAGGACGTCGGGCGTTAAGTCTCACAGAAATTAATCTTCTGCGAACAGCACTGGCGCAAACTTACTTGCCTGTTCTTTGGGACCACTCACCAGATAACTCTGTCGAAGTTGCCTGCCTGTTACTTAAACTTATACGTTCTAGTAACCGGTCATTCCTTCCAGTAATGGCACGCTTCTTGCCGCAACCTTTTTTTCAGTACATCCTGTTTCTTTATATTTTTTTTAAACAAATCACAATCACTTGCCACACGACACCTTACTCAACTTGCTATCGCACGCATCGATAAACCCTCTTTCCTTAGAGCAACTATTGTTGTTATTACGGCTTTTTGTTCACTAGTAAGTTTCGAAAATTTTGCCATTTTTACCTAGCACTGCGGCACATTGAATAACAGATAAGCAACTAAGAGTGTTGGTGATGTGACTCTAGTCTATACATTGTGGAAGGGGTTCCCGTTACACACGCTCTGCTAAAAAATTTATGTACTCAAAAAATAGCCGGAATTTTCGGTGTAATTCGAGTATTAGTTGGTGTTTGGATTTCATTTCACAGTACTGTGTTATACAGGGTGATTGATGAGAATGGATTATTAAAAGTATTATGCAAACGAAACGGAATTTTAAAACAATATGTTGTGGTCGAATATGGTTGAATATGAACTAGGTATCTCGTGAAAATATTTTTGAATAAATATGCTTCTTGTTTTCCAAAATCTTTAACTATTTAATATAAGCACTAAACTTCGATATATGTATGTATGTCAAAAGTGTCGATGACTTTGTGTTGCTTAACAATCGTTAAAAGGCCTGTTTTACACTTAGTATGGCTTAATTATCCATAACAATATAATATTATAGCATATTGTAAATATCAGCTTGGTAAATTAACATAATTTAACGATAGACTAAATTTGGATTAAAAGTAGATTATCGTCGACGAAAAGCTTTAATACTATATTCATATAATCAAACAAAACATAAAGGGGAAACAGCTGTAGGACCTTCAAACTTATAACTATGTAAAATGGGTTTCTATATCTAAGCGTTTATACTATGTACAAAATATTAGCAAGGGTCATGCAAATTGACGTATTAAACTGACGAAGCACTTGCGCCCTTTGCACACATACATATTAAACGCTAGTTTTTGCAGAAGAATATTGTTCCTCAACATTTCCTTACATATTAGTATAGCGTGTTATTTGTGAGTAAAATTAGAATTCTCCTGCCCGATTAGCATTGTGGTATTGTCTGTGATATATACAATTTAATTAAATAGTACTTTAATGTTATTTTGGAAATATATACTACTCCCATTTCCAATAAACTGGTACCTACTGCTGCATTCCTGTGTAACTGTATTCCTTTCGGGAGGATGAGCAGTCCTACGTTAGCTTGGAGTCAAAGATAAACATCTCTTGAGTCTTTAGCGCGTCTTGACTGTCAGAGAAGATATTACATATATGTGGTCTGGTAGTGTTTTTTCAAGTACATTATACAGCGGCACATATTTCTACTTGAAAGATAGTTGGACTTGTACCTAGTGTCATCTAGAACGTGCATCCCTAGTCCTGTACTTACTTTGGCACGCTTGGCGGCCTTGGATTACCGCTTCAAACTGTTTGTCGAACCTTGATATCATATAGTTCTGTTTTGTAGGCCTTTAACATAGATTACTAAGTCTCCTTATTTGAAGACTGTTTTAGTCTGATAGCGCCCATCATTGCTTACTTCTTCACTTGTAGGTACAAACAAATGAGATCTAGTAGGGCCCACATCGCTACGGTAGAACAGGCTAGAATTGCACCGCAATGCCCACGCAACTAAACCACATTATTTTTTGCACTACAACTTGTCTTTGCTTTTCTGTAGATTTTATAACCATCCCAGTGCAGGGCGTGACTGTCGGGTTTACCCGCCAAATTTTTCCAAAGAGGCGACAGCAAATACTCGTGTGACAAAAGTTATTATATTTCATTTAATACTCACCACTATCACTATTAATATAATAATATAATTATATTTAAACGGGTCGATGGCCGCAGTGGTTAGGCGGCTGACTATTGTTGAGAGGACGATAGGTGCCGGGGTTCAATTCTCTGGAGGGACGGTGACATTTTTTCAGAGAGTTTAATCCCGGATCGACTTGCCATTCGCTGTTGGGAGCAAAGTGATTAACAGCGCGGCATCATAAAAGGCGATATGATCCTGTCACAAAGCCATTTAAACACAACTTACACACACTAAAGTCAGTGCAACTAAGCACCCACCACACACAAAAAACAAAAAAAAATAATAATAATATTGTTGTTAACCGTAGGTACAATGTGAGACAATAAATCTATGTGGCAATTATCGAGTATATGACTACAAATCAAATATAAATACACTGGAACCCCATCTATATCCGCGCTCACTTATGTCCACCCTCACTTATCTCCGCACAATAGCACTCACTTATATCCGCTCGACATCCACCACCCGATAGTGCACGTATTCACATGAGCCAATCAGTGCGTAACACGGCGTTTCCTCTCCACTAACGGGATAAGAGTGGGGACCCCTCTTGAGAGGATATGAGTGAATGTTTACGTTTCGCAACCGCTGATATAGACGAGGTTCCAGTGTAATATAAATAGCTACTATATATAACGTAGCAACATGTAGCCTATACATTTGGAAACGTACCTTGTGAACCTAAGAATTGTATTGTTATCTGAATATATCTGTTCTACTCCTGCAATCTTAAAACTTTCCTATTCCATTTTAATAATTCGATTTTGGGATTTACTTCTAGATAATAATTATAAGAATTGTAATAAATTGTAGCTTAAGGGAAGGTTTCAACCTACCCCATTTTTTCATCTTTTGTAAATATGTAAGTTAAGGCTGGTGGCAGGAAATTCTCTGCATATATGGCAAAAAAATTACAAAAATAAGTGAAAAAATGTAGAAAAAGTACTAAAAAATCTTAATGTTAATGTTTGCCTTGAAGCTGAACTGAAAGTTTTTTTTTGTAGGTACTAGATTTTCTTACATTTTTTAAATCGAAATGTTATCACTGCGACAACATACGACACAACGATAGTTACTACAGTAATTTCCTTTTATCAACAATTTTTGTAACTTTTAAGAAGTCATGCATCAAAATTAATAAAAATAACTTTGATACAATTGATGATTTGATAACATACAAGATATCGCGCTATTCCCCATTAATTGCGCAACCTTCTGATCACTAAACTAAGAGCCGTTTGTGGTTAGCAAATATTGGAGAATTATTTAGCATTATTCTTAATTTCAAAACATAGGTACCTTTGGCATAACGTAAACGTATTATAAAATATAAAAAATCTCATATGTGAGAGATTTAAAACAAATGACTATTTCCTAATATTGCGCTTAATTTTCGAATATCTTGAATAGTTTTAGGATGGTCTGTATATTACTGCTGTACCGCAGGTGTACACGACCGGATTGGAAAATTAGTAGTAACCCAATGTTAGAAACAATCTAGCGAACATATCTCTCTGCCACTGTATTGTAAGCAGTCAGTGTAATCACCATGGTCATGTCTTAATCAAATAAACAAACGACATAATCATTAATTTACTTGGATTAGCAAGTAGCTTTCGAATGGGTAGCCGACCGTAAATTTATATTAACAGACGATGTTGCCTGTGGAGTTGGACGGCTACGACAGCAGATATGTGGGTATACAGAGATTAATTTAGCTGTAACATTATATAATATTACATAAAATTTTACGTCTAAATTTATCATCTAATTCGACGACATTTTATGAAAACTTTTAAATTTTCTATTAACGCATATTTAATATTAATTTATGACAAGACATTAGGTGTAAACTAAAGGCTATAACCGGTTAAGATATAGCAAAATCCCCTTGCGTATTATCAGTTGATATTTTGTCAATACATTGTATACCGGGTGTTCAAATTGAAGTCGGCACTATTGCTAACTTCGTTATTATTGATGCTACGATGTCAGTTAAATTAGCAAAGTAGTAGGGTTTTTCCTTCCGAATACGATGATAAAATTTAAAAAACAATTGACCCTCGCGTTTTTGAGATATTAACGAAAATTACATTTTTTTAAATAGAATACCCTGTATATTTTTGCACATTTCTAATGATAATTTAATTATAAACAAAATCTATTAATACATAGACACCCAAAAATTAACAAATAAATGAAATACAAGCATTAATGGAAAATCATGTAGACATTGACTAGTTATCGAAAAATTAATACATTTTGCTCTTTATTATTGCCAATATTAATCTTATTTGAACAACCAAAAGGAAATTCTGAATGCAAAACATTGAATGCATAACCACCCTACTCCTAGAAACTATAAGGACGTAAAGGTAAAGCTAGTATTATTATTTTCTAAATGTGTAATTGCCATTGTTGGAGCAAATTCAAATACCTGTGTACCTAAGATGTCTAAACTAACACTCGTAACCTTGACAGATACTATGCATCTTTTGTTGCTGTCCTAGTTATCCCTGAAAAATTTAAAACTAATGGAATAAATCGATTCTGTCTACGCTCATAATAAAAATAAAATTGAAGCAAAAAAGCTAAATTGCGTTTTTATTATTACTATTAGCAAGCGATTAAAAACTAAAATATGATTACCATCAAAGCACCAACGATCTTCTGTTCGCCTTAGATGATAGAGGATAATAAAATGTTTCTTTTACCTGCCAATAATCGGACATTCATTGGCTCTACACGATATTCAGATCAACTTGAACTGGTACATATAAATACTTGTAGTTCATTTATTTGTTAATTTTTGGGTGTCTATGTATTAATAGATTTTGTTTGAAATTAAAATTCATTCATTCATTCATTCATTCATTCAAAATGTGCAAAAATATACAGGGTATTCCATTTAAAAAAATGTTATTTTTTTTAATATCTCGAAAACCCGAAGTTCAATTGTTTTTAAAATTTTACCATCGTAAGCGGAAGAAAAAACGCTACTACTTTGGTCATTTAACCAACATCGTATCTTTAGTAGTAACAAAGTTAGCAATAGTGCCGACTTCAATTTGAACACGCTGTATAATGAATAGTAAATGTATGTATATAAAATATTAGCTTCCGAAAGGTGGCCTTGCTTGAAGAAAAAAAAACCGATAAGTACCATCAGTGCTTTGTTAGATGTAATACCTTGCCAAACTAAAACCAAATTAAACTATTGTTCAGCCATTTTTTTCAATAATTTCAGCTCAAACGCCATATCCCTCAAAGAGTTTCTTACCATACAAATTCAGAGGATATCAAGTAATTCAATATGCGACAATTCTCTGACGTCAGAGATTAGAGTACGCCACCTTTGATTCTTCCCCGTGTATTTTATATGGCAGGATCTCTTCACAAATGTACCGGCGGCAGACGAAACACTGGAAATTAACAAACAGTTAGTACCAGACAAACTACGAGAAGATCTAATAGAATTGACAAGACTTTGCCTGACCGCGCCATATTTCACATGAAATGGAAACTTTTATGAACAAAATACAGGTGCAACAATGGGATCACCATTATCGTCGGTCATCGCCAACATCTTCATGGAAGCTTTCAAGCAAGAAGATATTGAATCTAGCAACTTAAAACTGGAGTGCTGGTACAGATATATGTAGACCACACTTTTGTTATATCGCAGCATTGACGAGAGGCATTGGACGAATTTCTGCAATATCTGAACAGGCAACAAACGAACATTAACTTCACCATGGAAATTGAGAATAACGGCACCTTACCTTTTCCCGACGTATTAGTGAAACACGACAGCAGGAACAAGATAAGCTACACCTAATATCGTACGACAATGCATACTGATCGATAGTTGATATCTACACGCTATATCCCATTATCACCTGCAACAAAAAAGATCTTTTATCAAAACCTTACTAAAAAGAGCAGAGAAGATAAGCAATAAGGAACACACATCATCTGAGCTTTCATGTGTACACAACGCATTACGGTAGAGCGGTTGCAAAACCAAGGATATACGACAAGTAAGTCAACAAGAAACAGCAACATACGTATATCTACCATATTTCGCTGCAATAACCGACACGCCAAAGAAAACATTAGACAAGAAGAATATTACAACACGTTTCAACACTGTCAAGAAGATAGAGCAGTTACTCTCGCCGAATAAAAATCAGCTGTCTAAGCTACACACCAATGGCATATACGAACTTATATGCAATTGCGGAAAAAAGTTACACCGGGGAAAGATTTGCAGTAGCTGAACATCTATTTCAAGATGGAGACCATCGCATTAATTATGACAACGTTAAAGGCTTAATCAAAATTACACAGTACCATCAGAGATTGATACGGAAAGCACTGGAAATTATGAAGAATCCGAGTAACTTCAACTGAGAAGATGGATACAAACTGGGATAAGTGGACCGTTACCAATAATGCCATGTTTAATAGAAACCACCATAGATATTGGAAAAAAAAACGAGATTTGTTGTTGCAATTAAAAAATTAATAAATATTGCGTGGAAGGTTTCGTTGTCATAGCGGCCTAACTATGAGATTTTGGACGAGTTAAAAACACATTTAAGCTTTCGGTAACTTTATTTTACCTTCGTCAGAAAAACCAATAAGTAAACTTGTAACATATTATATGTCGTGCTCTATTTTTTACAAGTTTAGTGGTTTTTATGACAACGAAACCTTCCACGCAATATTTACAAATACTACGGCCAATAAAAGGAACTACCTCTAATTACAGTTGAAATTAATATTCAGCTAAGATCTACTTTAAATGTTTGGTGTGAAATTTTAGATAGTAAAGTAGTTGGATCATATTTTGTTGGTGTAGGGAAATACTATACGTTTCTTGAAGAATAGTGGACAATTTAGAAGAATTATCTGTTATTCAATATGCACTACTACACTTCCAGCAAAATGGCTCTGCTGCACATAATACTGTAAAATACAATTTTAGACAGTTTGGTGGAAGGTTAATAGATACTTACAGACTTATTAAATGGCCTACCTGCTCACCAAACCTTTCCCCTTTAGACTTCTCTTTAATGAAAAAAACTACAGATGCTGTTTATGTGATACATGCTGAAACTGTAGACGATATGTGAAATATTAAATTCAGTTTTTTCTGTAGCAAAGAGATCTATACATTGTCCAAACTGGTGCCCAATTCCAGCAATATTTATGTATAGCGTTTTATTGTCTTTCGTTGCTTTTTTAAATAAAACAAAAAAAGAAGGTTTAATTTATTGTCTTTATTTTCATTGCTTCCGAGTATTTTTTTTGTTTTCTCCTTATTAAAGGTTGGTTCTTTGATTACTAAGAGTTATAACAAATAGAAATATACAGGGTGTCTTCGATATAAAACGAAAAATATAAAAAACGGAAAAATGTTATTTTATTAAACTTAAATCCAAAATATTTTGCGCAAATTCCCTCCCAGACGCGAGAAAAAAATTACAAATATATTTATAAAATATTCGTCACGCCGCTGTGTTTTAAGTAATACATGTTGCATGCCACTATAGCATGTCGTAGCGCAGAGTAGAAGTAGCAATAGCCGAACACTACTTAACCTGTGTGCAGCGCACAATCTGATTCAGTCTCTTGTCAATGTTGTATGTGAATGTTTAGAATGTCTTACATAATGTATGAACTCTATGATATGATACAACTACGATTACAAGAATTGCAACAAAGATACTACATATCTTTATTTCATTTAAAATAAAATTTCTTTATAAATCAAGCTTCGATAACATTTTCATACGTAATAATATTCAAGTTAAATCCTTAGCATTCAAAGCTATTTAAAATCGCTGACACATCAGCGTTATTTCGTAGTTGTTACAAGATCGGCAGCAGTTTTTGCAATGTCTTGCGTTAGTACGATCGAGGTACTTTTTAAGCATATTGTGCATTCACAGGCGGCACATATTAAAATTTATAAAGAGTGTTTTAATTTTGGCTTTCGCGTCGTAATTGAAAATTTTTTGGATTTATATTCTACATAATTGTATCTTTCCATTTTTCATATTTTTTCATTTTATTTCAAAGACACCCTGTATAAGTAGAGAGTTCGACATCGTAGGTGTTTGACTGATACTAACCTATTACTTACTGTCACTTACATCATATAAAAATTTGCATTTTTCCTTATCTAAGTATGTGGTGTCATCATTATTAAAATCTTTAGAAAATTTCACTATATTTTCACTATTTTGGTCTAAGAATTAAATATCAGGACAAGGCATGGGCTCCTCACATTTGCTGCGCACGGTGTGCTATTACTCTGAGGGGTTGGTCGACCGTGGGTCGAATGATAAAAACAGCGCTATCTCATTTGTATTTGATTTGGCGTGAACAAACGAATCATTTGTCTGATTGCTACCTTTGCTCATTCAGAAGCTTTGCCAGTACCAAGACCTATAGATGTTTCGAGAATATGCCACTACAGATGCAGAGGAAGAAATTTCCGAGTTATTATCGACCAGTGATGATGAATATTTGCCATCTCTAGAGGAGCGACCTCTCTTAGTAAATCAGTCAGAATTAAATGACCTTATTCGAGATCTGAACTTGTCAAAAACTCAAGCAGAAATACTAGAACCTAGACTTCAAGAATGGGAGCTGTTACCTCTGGGCAGACATATTTTTGTGTATCCTAATCGCCAGAATGAACTGTCACAGTATTTTTCAATCGAAAAAGGTCTTTCATTCTGCAATAATGTCGATGACTTGATGCTGACATTACCCATCAACATAACCCATAAGAATGGCAACTTCTTATCGATGCTTCGAAATTGAGTTCGAAAGCTGTCCTTCACATATGACTCGTCTTCTGGACAAAATTAATTACAAAGTGTACAAATGACATATCAGCGCTAACCTCAAAGTTGTAGCAATTCTACTCGCTTTACAACTGGGGTACACAAAGCACTGCTATTTCCTTTGTGAGTGGGGCAGTCGTTCGAGAAATTCCCACTACTTTGTTAACGATTGGCCAGTCAGGGCTCAGTATATTCCTGGACAAAAGAATATACTCCATAAGGCATTCATGGATAAAATATTTCTACCGCCGCTGCACATCAAATTAGGTTTGATGAAGAATTTTGTCAAAGCAATGGATAAAGATGGTCATGGGTTCCAATACCTTCAATGAAAATTTCCGAATATTTCAAACGCAAAACTTAAGCTGGGAATTTTTTTTTGACCTCAAATTAAACGTCTACAATAAGATGCACAATTTGAAGAGACTTTAAATGACTTGGAACGTGGTGCTTAGAATGCTGTTAAGAGTGTGACTCAAAATTTTCTAAGAACCACACAATCTGACAATTACATAGCAATTGTCAATGAACTTCTTAACAGTTGCCATGATCTGGGCTGTAATATCAGCCTTAAGATATATTTCTTACTGACGCACGTGGATTGCTTTCCTCCGAACCTCGGCAACGTCAAAGAGGAACACGGTGAGACATCCAGACATTTCTGTTAACAAAAAACGCTATCAGGGGAAGAGGAACAGTGAAATATTGGTTGATTATTGTTGGAGTTTGGTATCAGAAAGTACAGTAGAACAGTAGAAAAGAAAATTAAAAAGAAAAACATTTTGTTGTACCAAAACCTGACGTGTCAGAATAAATTTATTTTTATTGTTATTATTACGACTGTAAGAGAAAATAAAATTGTTCCTAGTTACTAAAGAAAAAATAAAATTTGTTGTCTAGTGTTATTAAATATGCAGATTTTGGCAATATTACAATGAAAATATATGTACAGTGTGTCCCAAAATGTCCGCAACAGCCCTGTAAGTCCTGTGCTATAGTCGTAATAAAAAAGTATTTCAAATAAAATTTGTTCCAATTTACAAGATCTACTTTGTGATATGAAGAGATTTCGAAAATATTATACAGCCTGGTCATTATGTCGTTACTTCTTTTCATCTCTTATGGCAGCCATCTTGAAATGTTATAAGAAAAAGTTGTTCAGAATTACGAAATACCGCCGTATGCAAAATTCAACTCGATCGTCAAATATTTATTTTTTCCCATGTATTGTCTATCGCGGTGGCCCAAAATGTCCGCAACAGCCTTGTAAATCCTGTATTATAGTCGTCATAAAAAAGTGTTTCAAATAAAAGTTGTTCCAATTTACATGATCTACTTTGTGAGCTGAAGAGATTTCGAAAATTTTATACAGTCTGGTCATTATGTCGTTACTTCTTTTCATCTCTTATGGCAGCCATCTTGAATTCGCTTCCAATCGAAAAATGTTATAAGAAAAAGTTGTTCAGAATTACGAAACACCGCCGTATGCAAAATTTCTCCATCGTCAAATATTTATTTTCCCCATGTATTATTATTATCTATCGCGGTGGCCTCTTAAGGTAATCTGTTATTTTGTTTCAATTTCAATCATTTTAGTTGAAGTAGTTATGAGAATAAAAAAGTATTTATTTACATAGTAAATACTAAACGTTTTATTTTCTAAAGAAAAATCACGGGAAATATTATAAGACAGTAATTATGAAAATTAAAAAAAAATGTGTGATAATATAATATAAAAAAATAACCGTATAAGAAAAATAATAAATACTAATACATTGCAGACTAACGCTTAAAATGAAAATAAACAAAGCAAGAATATGACAAAAAAGCAATCACTCCACGGAACCTCCTTCATTTGCCATACATGCCACTGTTCGATGATTGAATTCGTCCATAACACTGTAGAGCACATTGACTCCTATCCCGTTTACGCACTCCAGGATGACATCTTTCAAATGGTTGCGGTCTCGGAACGGCCGATGGCTATAGACCTGGTTTTTCAGATAGTCCCAAAGGAAAAATCCAGCGGTGTCAAATCTGGATATCTGGGCGGCCACTGAACTTGGGATGTCCGAGTGAATATTTTATGGGCTTCGAAATTCACTTCCAACCATTCTTGAATGCCAGCCGAAGCGTGGCAAGGTGCCCCATCATGCTGGGAGTGCATGTTACAACGAATGTGAAGCGGGAAGTCATCTACAATCGGTTCCAGCACATTTTGCAAGAACTGAAGGTACTGAGCAGCATCCATGCAATTTTGTAAAAGAAATGGTCCAATTAATCGCGTGTCCAGAATTCCGCACCATACATTAACTTTTTCATAATACTGGTTCCTACTGTTGCCTGTCAAATGTGGATTATAATTTGCCCAGTACCGACAATTCTGCGATGAAACCGTACCATTGGTGTAGAAAGTCGCTTCATCGAAGAATAAAATATTCCGGTGAAAGTTAGCATTGGCTTCCATTTCTCCTTGCATCCACGCACAAAAATTGAAACGACTTTCATGGTCATGTTGTTGCAACGGCAAATAAATTTAGGTTTATACGGCTTCAAACCATTTTTCTTGAGTAATCGCTGAATATTAGAACGAGATAGTTCGGTCTCTTGCTCAATCTGCCGGATGGAAATGCACGGATTTTCGGTAATTCATAAGATGACTTCCAACTCCGCATTTTCTGTAACTGGCCATTGCCTGTGGTTCTTCTTAAACTTATTTTCTACACTTCCAGCTTCCTTAAAATTTTGTACAATACGAGCTATCGTTGAATAATGTGTATTCTTGCCAGGATACCGCAAATTAAATTGCCTTCCCGTATTCCGGCAATTTTTTTGTTTTCTTAGTGCCATTGTTGTGAAATTAAAGTCACGTATTTATTTCTGGCTCACTTATGATTCTCAAACTCATCACCTCTGTTTTAGATTCGATTTTGCTACTTGATTTTTAGGCCATAATCCACTCAGTAAATATCGAACTAAAATTTTGCATACGGCGGTGTATTTCGTAATTCTGAGCAACTTTTTCTTATAAGATTTGTCGATTGGAAGCGAATTCAGGATGGCTGCCATAAGAGATGAAAAGAAGTAACGACAAAATGACCAGGCTGTATAAAATTTTCGAAATCTCTTCAGCTCACAAAGTAGATCATGTAAATTGGAACAACTTTTATTTGAAACACTTTTTTATGACGACTATAATACAGCACTTACAAGGCTGTTGCGGACATTTTGGGCCACCGCGATAGATAATACATGGGAAAAATAAATATTTGACGATCGAGTTGAAATTTTGCATACGGCGGTATTTCGTAATTCTGAACAACTTTTTCTTATAACATTTTTCGATTGGAAGCGAATTCAAGATGGCTGCCATAAGAGATGAAAAGAAGTAACGACATAATGACCAGGCTGTATAAAATTTTCGAAATCTCTTCATATCACAAAGTAGATCTTGTAAATTGGCACACCTTTTATTTGAAACACTTTTTTATTACGACTATAGCACAGGACTTACAGGGCTGTTGCGGACATTTTCGAACACACTGTATATACGTACATACGAGGGCGATCTGAAATGTTTTCGGAATCAGCAAGAGATGGGATACGAAGGTTGAAGTGGATTCATTCGTCGGCAAGGGCGATTTATTGACCCGATTCGATGCAGTATTGAACTAGAAACGGCCTCGTTTGCAGCGGAAATGAGTGCTTTTCCACAACGACAATACACCGGCTCATTCATACCGTATCGTCTTATCCAAATTGAATGAGTTGCATTACGAATTAGTCACTCATCCTCCATATTCACCGGACTTAGCCCTCTGCGACTTTTTCCTATTCCCAAACCTGAAAAAATCGCTGGCAGAAAGAGATTTACCTCAAATGAGGTCATCGCCGCTACAGATGGTTATTTTGCAGATCTCAAAACATCCTACTTTTCCGATAGTTTGAAGAGACTGGAGCACCGTTTGAAAAACTATTGATCTTCGAGGAGACATCGAAAAATAAAAATAAGAAACCACACCAATAACCAGTTTTTCTTGTCGATTCCGGAAACATTTCAATTCTTCTTCGTATGTATCCAATACCAGTACAGTAGTGCTGATGTGTTTACATGAAAATTAATTACTATTACCGTTCTCTCTGGTAAAGTGGGCAAAGTATTTGTCAGTGAACACTATTTATGTTTCACAGCAAACTGCGTTTTTTCTTACATAACGAGCGTATTGTTACACCAACAATACTAAATTTGTGACGTCATTAACATTTTTATAGTGGCAACCTGTTGTTTTTGCGCGAACAAAAC
Source organism: Holotrichia oblita (assembly GCA_023690525.1). Classification (NCBI taxonomy): domain Eukaryota; kingdom Metazoa; phylum Arthropoda; class Insecta; order Coleoptera; family Scarabaeidae; genus Holotrichia; species Holotrichia oblita. Next base: position 141,924,184 of record CM043015.1, on the reverse strand, counting down.
ATCCGGTAGTTGGCTATGGTGTGTATATATATAAAGTCGTCGAGTAGGTGCTGGAAATCAAAATGTATGTTACAATAAAAACAAATTGAATCTTAGTTATTTACAGAAAACGTTTTCAAATTACAGGAACCAAATTCGTGAGGTAGTTCGATTAATTACAGCAAGTGCTACTCGCAAGATATAGTAAGAAGTTATTAATCGGCTTCGACAGTCTTAAGTTGTAGATGAACAGTACATTGAACATTTATTTTAATATTTTATATCTTTTTTTAATTTTCACTGGAAATTTGTTTAAATGATTCATGGATTGTTTTGAAAACGTGTTCCTATAATAACATTCAGTATGCACACTTTTAACATAACTTTTAATTAATTTTTGTTGTTTTTATGCACACCATTGCTAAATTATCAAATGATTTTCCCCGAATTTTACAGAAAGTTTCTATGGAAAGGTGGTACTTTCTTAAAATTATCGAAAAGAGTACTCTAGAGAAAGAAAAATTACAAGTTTTAATTTACAAACATGTTTACATGTCAGATAATAACGAAATATATTCAAGCAACCTAGCATCTACTGCTAAAATCTGTATATTGTATAAAATTAGCAAGCGTATCCGAGCACTTTTACAAAAGAGAATTGTGTTCGATTTTATGGATTTTATTGCATGCTTTTCAACCTCACAACGGTTTATTCAGTTTATTTCGAATGCAAAAAACTCAGGAGAAAACATGTTTAAAGCCATAGAGACCTCACTTTAAAAATATAACGTTGATATCTAAAATTGTCGAGATCAATCTTACAACAATACCCTAAACCAGTATGGAAGCTACCGGCTTAGAGGCTAAAATTAAAAACGTTTTGTCCCATTCAGTATATCAAGAGTTTTGTGCACTTTCTAAATTAGGTAATTTGCAGCAGAGAACTACATGAAGGCAGACTGATCTTTTAACTTATAAGGATTTTTTTTCTGGATATCTTTAAAGTGTTACGAGATGCGATTAATCTTGCAAGGGTTCTTTTTTTTCTGAAATGTCTGTCAAAAACTCTATGGTCAGCACGTGTGAAGACTTGGCAAAGTATATCCCATTGGGGACATGACATTTTTTCTGCATTAAATCTATGGAGTAAAATATAACTGATATGACCAGCACTAAGTGTTCAACTAAAAAAGATAGATTCAAATTGGAACGACTAGTAATTCACTGCTTAAATACCACCAATATAGCAAAGTGAAAATGATGAAACAAAAGTGATTAATCTTATTACATTATTGAGAAAACGCGTAACAATTTTGACCACTTTGAAATTAAAGCCAATCAAATATTTGCGGCAGATACTCTGTGCTAATTCATCTCCAGAGTCTCCTCTACTCATGCTAAATCTGCTGCTTCTCCCTTAGCAATGAACACCGATTTGGGTCCCTCGAAACTATGCAACTGTGACTCAAATGAACATGTTTTATTAAATGTGTGATGTAATCTTATAGGATACAAACTGACGAGATCTGACGATTTAAATAGTGTATAGGGATAGCTGTATTGCGTCTTTTACTGTGCACTAGCAGGCCGTATATGAAATAAATCAGTCACTAAAAGAACAATTTTTTTGTTTCAACATTTCTCCTAGAAAGCTTGATCAGAGAGAGATTGGTAAAAGATAGGTCCAGATGCTTGCGGCTAGTATTTTGCGATCAATTCCCGGAACCCCTCATAAGTGAGCCTCGGACCGTGGAAGTCTTCGATATCCTTTAAACTACGATAAGAAAATGTAAGTTTTTTTACTGAAAATAAAGATAAAGAAAATTCTCGCTATTTCCGAAACATTTGCAGATCTATGTTTATTAATACCCTTAAAGTCTGCAACAGACTGTTTCAGTTAACCTGTAAATATACTTCACTGCAGATGGTTTTTCTCAGATATACATATATCCATTACATGCATCAGATAAGGTTTACAGGTGATCCCAAATCGCTATTCCTAATCACGTACTCGACAACATTGCAAAGACAATAAATTCGATGGCATTTACCTCGCAAGTGCACTACTCTGACAGTGTACGGCATACTATCGCCATATCAAATAAACTTGATTACTGTAGAAAGGTTATTATGAAAGTTTTTAAGCATAGCAGCTGTTTGAGTTTTGTACAAAAAAACGTTTGCGAAAGTTGCAAACACAACGACAGCGACGACAGTTTAAAGTATGCGAAATGGTCTCTTCAAGTCTAGATGTTGTAAAGTTCACCCAAACTGCTAAGCCTAACCTTCCCACAAGATCTCCCAACGTTTCACGTAGTAGACCGCAAGCATCTGGACCTATCCTTTAACAATCTCTCTCTGATTAAGGTTTCTAGGACAAATGTTGAAACAAAAAATTGTTCTTTTGGTAACGATTTATTTATTTGTGACGGTAAGAATAGTAGACTGCACAGTTAGCGTAAATGTGAATATCATTAAAAAATTGATGTATGTATGTCCCAATCGCGGAGTTACTAGAATAAATTAGACATGCATTTTAGATTCAAATTGTTTACATCAGAGCTGTTTATCGTTTCATAACTTTTAATAGAAATCGAGATCTTACAGAAACCCATGAAATTCCGATTTTTAAGTAGCAACATTTGCAGTATAAAACATTACGCATTTTCCTTTTTCTCTATTCGCACATGATTGAACTGCTTTGTGCTAATTCACTACCTCAACTATAAATTCTACCAAGCAGAATGATTGAAAAATTCGTTTCACGTTTGAATTCCTCGATCGTGTATATTTATTTTTATGATACCATTTCGCATTATATTGGTTTTTAACATCGGTACAATACAAAACAGGATTTGGAAATGAAATAATAACGATAATCTATTGAAAATATGGAGAGTCGTTGCTTGGTAAGTATACAAGCTCCGTATTTACAAAATGAAGTTATAACCCGTAAACATGTTCACTTTCTGCTGTTGTATATAATAATTCTGAAACAAAAATACACATACTCCCAAATCATATAAGAACCGCATAAAACTTTGTTGAGTGTAAACAGTATATACACGGTAGCGTACTTATATACGATGCGCTAATGTTTTTATGTATATATCTAGGTCATTAGGACATGATGTTCTTCCAACTCTACACACCTTAACAATTTATCATCAAAAAAACAATCTTTCTTTTGATTCGAAAAAGTACAAGAAATCGCTGGGATACTGATCTGAAGAATATAATAGCAGTTTGTAACACAATTTCACTCATTTTGCTGTAGCAACAATAACGGACGAGACAAAAGCTCTTCGTCATGATGGAACAACACCGTTTTCTTCAACAAGTGGGTTCGTCTTAAATTCCCCTCTAAAGGAATCTCAACAAACTGTAATTATGATCTTATCGGCAGAAATATTGATTTTTGCTTTCTAGACTTCTCCCGTAGAGCTTTTGTTCTGTCATTGAGAATTATATAATCTCCAAATATCGCCAAATCACGGAGATAATAAATAATAAATGTTTTATCTTTTTACGTATTCTTCACAGAAGAAAAAATTGTGGAATAACAATAAATGCTGTTATTAAATAGGAGTATATCATTAAAATATAGCCGAAAAATATTTCGTCAACTTATAAGTGAATTTATTACAAAGTCAAAGCTGCTCTTCGGTTCTCGTGTTCTGTGCCGTGTAGAAAGGTTGTGGTACTTGACGTTTCGATCATCTTGTCGTGATCTTCTTCAGACAAGAACCGAAGAGCAGCCATATGGAATAGTTACTTTGTAATCAATTTTCTATGAATCCCCTGAAAACGCTAAAATTCTTTGACTGAATCTAGAGCCTTAAGTGATATTCAATCTCCTACAAAAATATTGTGTCAAAAACGAAGAATCCTAAAAATCTTGAATAGTGTAATTTGTGGTTTTATTTCTGTCACCATTTGCACTTTTCATCATGATTCTACTTGTGGGCGCAAAGTACCCATACGGAGCCTAACGTCAGATAATATTTTAATACACTGTATTTTATTACTTTGACTGTTCGACAGGTTTCGTCTTATTTCTGAAATGTAATCATTTTTATTTGTTTTTTATTAGTTGCAGCACCATTGCAGCGCTCTATATTAGAGTGACTATAATATCAAAGTAATTTTCATATTTTCTGAACATTTTAATAGATATTGTTTTAATAATAATATTGTTTTTCATTTGTAGTTTGGAAGCTATTTAGTTTTTTTTCTCATTAGCTTCTCTGCAGTTGTAATTTTTCAGAGTATTTGTATTTTATTTTAAACATTGGCACGGTGGGTGCGTTGCTCGAGTTGACGGACGTGATCGTTAATGACTTCAAAGAGGGGATACTCTCACTGGGTGTATTTGTTGATTTGAGCAAGGCATTCAATTTTATATCTCATCAAATATTATTAAATAAATTAGATTATTATAGTATAAGTGGAATTGCATAAAAAATATTCGAAACATATCTCTCCCGTACATCTGGACGTTCTTCATACCGAGCATGGAGTACCACAGAGCAGTGTTCTTGGGCCTCTTCTATTCCTATTGTACATAAATAATTTACCAGCGATTACATCCTAGCGTATTTTTGCAAATGACACGACATTCCTAACAAAATCTGTTCCAGATTAGCTTCAATTACATATGCCATTCGAAGAGTTAGATAAACAGTGGATGTAGATGCAGCTATCGTCATCTACCATACTATGTTTCAGAGTGTTTTATCATACGGTATTTTGACTTGAGGAACTGCGGCAAATACAAATCATATATTCATTATTCAAAAAAGATCTCTGCGGACAATTGCAAACATCAGTCAAATTGAATCGTGTAAATCATAGTTTCGACAATATAAAATATTGATATTTTCATATTTAGTTGTACCTATTTCATAACCTAATGTAGTACATACATACATGGTAATAGTTCTAATTATAGTAATAGTAATTTGTGTGTGCCTGATTTTAAATAATTTATGTTGACATTATCTTTGTACACATCGTTTAAAGCTGAATAAATTATTATTATATGCCAATTTCTCCCACCAAAGTAGCATTTTAATGAAAACATAATTAAGTTGTGTTCAGGAATAAATGGATTTTTAATTCAACTAAATAATGCTGCTTTATAATTAGAATTCTATCAAAACATTAAAATGTTTAAACCTTTGATTTTTTTCTGTAATACAGATCGTAAGTGCTCTTGATAATTTAAAATGGTCCATAAACTCATTTTCAGTACAACATTCAAATATGTCAATATAGTTTCTAATAAGACAAGCATTATTTAATAGTTATTTCCGATACAAGTGTTAAAAGTGCGATTTTATTTCACGAGTTAAAAGTTTAGCAGCATGCAATTTACAAGTGAAATAGAATAGCATTTGTAACACGTGTATCATACACTATTTTTTATACAACTGTTTATATTTAATTAAATGATTTAGCATTTTTACAACATTTTTTGACATTTTATCACAAAAATAAAATGCATCACAAGTCAGAGGTGCCAGTCATGGTAACGTACTGATATTTGAGAATTAGAAACGTCAAGAAAGTTTTGTTGACGTTTTTTACAAACGTTTGTATTCCTATTAAAATAATAAAACTGGATATTAATGAGATTGATTAGTATCAATCAATCTCATTAATTGATGATGCCCAATGAGTCCATATTATATAGTAATTGTTGTAATGCTAATGTATCTACGCATATATCAATATTTACAAACAATAAAGTAACTGTCACTAGTGTTATAAACATTTTCGCACTAGTGTTAAAAATATTTTTAACACGCTTATGTTATCAAACTCAATTTTTAATCCGGTTATCTTGCGTTAAAAATGTCAGTTTTACAAACAGTTGTATAAAAATAGTATATTATTTTATACGGAGGCAACGTAACTTTTCCTCCACATCAAATATGCTATTTTTTCTTCAAACGTCGGCAAATTTATGCAAAAATATCTATTTTTAATTGAAGATAAGCGGGTTTGGTAGGGTGTTTGGACGTTTAGACTGATGATTAGGTACAAGCTGTTTCTATAGTAACTCATCATAAAACTGTCAATTGGACACTGCCAACATTGAAATTATGTGTTTGTACGTTGCTATAATAACACTTTTTCGTCCGGCGGCGGCAAAGTGAAAAGTAAGCCTCTGGCGGAGGAAAAGTGACACTTTGCGGCTGACTCAGTCGAGAAACGTCAGATTTATTGACGTTTGAAGAAAAAATAGTTGTTTTTCTTCAAACGAGCGCGCCATGAAAAGTATCACTTTTCCTCCGTATAAAAAAATATACTGTTTTCATACACAAAGTTTGTGGACAAAGTGGACGGGAACATTGATGATACAGTAATAAATAGGTACTGCTATTTCAAAATTAGGTTAGATTTTTCATAGTTAACATTTTCAAAAGATTATAATCTTCTAGTTTATTTCATTTAACTAAAGTAAAGTCAATTTGTTTACGCGTGATATTCTAATTAGTAATATGTTATACGAGGGAGCGTTTTTATATTCGCGGAATGAGCGGGTTGTAGGGGGTGATTAAGCGCATTGGGGGCGTGGCCTGTGCAGCGACTCATAATTAGTATAAATACGAAGTTTCATTGTTATTAGTCAGTTAGTCTTTGAGCTATCGTCAACCAAGTAACATAATCAGGAGTGAAAAGTGAAATATGGAAAAAAATTGAATATCGTGCTGTTATAAAGTTCCTTACCAGGCAAGGAAAATCAGTCGCGACCATAATGAATGAGATGTCATTGGTTTACGGCGACTGTTGTCCAGGAAAAAAACCATGGTGTACAAGTGGCATAGTTTATTTGAACAAGGAAGGAAATCCCTTGAAGACGGCCCGAGCTGGGAAACTCATGGCAACGGTATTTTGGGACTCGGAAGGAATATTGTTGATTGATTATAAAGATAAAGGTGTTTCTATAACCGGAGAATATTACGCTTCAATATTAGAGCGACTAAAAGAAGCCATTAAAGAGAAAAGACGGGGAAAATTGACGAAAGGTGTGCTGCTTTTGCACGACAAGGCGCCCGTCCACAAGAGCCGCGTTGCGTTAGCTGCCCTGCATAAGGTGGGCTACGAAATTGTGAATCACCCACCCTACAGCCCAGACCTGGCCCCGAGTGATTGTTACCTGTTTCCGAAAATGAAAAAAGAGCTGCAGGGTAAAAAATTTACTGCCGAGGATGAAGTCAAGGAGGCAGTTTCGGCGTATTTTGCAGATAAAAAGAAATCATTTTTTTATGAGGGTATAAATAAATTGATTGAAAGATGTGAAAAATGTATCCGTCTTGCAGGTGAATATAGTAAAAAAGAAAAATAATTTGGTTTTTTTATTTCCACCCCTTATCTCCCATTCCGCGAATATAAAAACGCTCCCTCGTATGTACGAGCATGAAGCGACAAAATGCGGTTATTGCATCTGTATTTAAGAAATTCAAAACTCTTCACGGTTGCCTCTAGAGGGTGATTCCCTTTTTAATTTAAAATTATGGGTGTATGGAAATACAAAAGCGAAGTTGGTATACTATAAATTTGTAGTTATACTAGAATCACTTTTAACGACAATCACTACCACTTTCTCGACTACGTAACTTTGATGTGCTTTAAATTTTCAAACGATAAAAAGATTGTCGTTCTAATAAAGTTATTAACTGATGGCAAAGTAAAAATTTTGATTTGTTTTCAAATTAAATATCATTCCACGCAATTAATTTGTTCAACTCCAATTAATATAGTAGTATTAGTATAGTAGTTATAGAACCTTAGAGGTATTCTTACTTTAATAGCTACTGTAGCTTATGCCATAAGTTATATTAATTTACGTTTGTTACTTCTGTATTTAACTTTAAATGACGACATGAAAAAACACGTTTATTTTGCTTAGAATAAACCTAAAATACACTGCATGCATATTTGATAGAAGATGTAGTTTATGAAAGTTTTTGCCAATATTTAGTTATCCTTCTCTAAATTAAAATCTGAATATATAGTGCGACTACACCACAACATCGAAATAGTGCACAGAATTCACGTAAAGCTTAATTAGCAATATGTATTTTACTGACTTTTCATTATTAAATATTTAAAGTAAATAACCATGTACGCATTGCTAAACTACAAATTTGAGTAAATACAATATACATCACACTATATGTACAATGTCGTTGATGTAATTCAATTTATACAAAAACTAATACAATATGTACATATGTACACATATTATATAGACAGGAACATGTAGTAATAAATAATGCCTGACAGTGGTCACTACTATACATATACAGGGCAACAAAATTAAAAAAAAAAACAAGTTTTTAGATCAATTTGACGAAAAACCTCATTGTACTGACTTGTATATTTTACGTATGACATACTCGTACTTCTGTAAATATGTGTATAGGGGAAAGTTCTACACTACTGTTCGGCAACTCAGAGTTTCAGGTAAAACTCCGCTTATTGGAAGTAATCTACCTCTAGGTTAACTGTAAATCTACCAAAGAAATGATAAATTAAAATTATGCTCTTCCACTTCGTTGTACCTACTTCCATATCCCGCAGCAAGTAATAAGCCACAAAAAATCTAATTAGTCCAAACGACTGGATTAACCCTGTTGTATAAATTATATCCAAACGTACATTTAAATTAACTGTCGTGAAAAATTTTACTGAAACCGTTATTGTGTAATGATACCAGCTATAATAAATTCTAATGATTTCACTAATATACATTTTAATTACAAACAAATGCATTAAAACCAATTTAAAATGTCTTGCGAATTACATGAAATTGAATTAAAACCATTAGGTAGATAGTGCGAAATTGTATATTTCTAGATTAGATAGTGATTCTCGTTATAACATTAAGGTAAATCTAAAATTGTTTATTGCTCAGCAAATGCTTCCAAAATTACATCTGGTAAGGAGAAATGAAAGAGAGCATCAAAACAATGCATAATATTATTATTAAAATTATAAACAATAAATCATCAGAGCAGAATAAGTGACCATATTTAATAAGAAAGTGTATGTTATTTATATAAATAAAATATTTCCAGAGTGATTAATTGATTCTGACACTAAAACTATAAGGAAATGAACACAATATAAAAAGAGGAAGTAAATGGTATATATATTTATACATGGGAAATCTGGAAACTGGGAATAGTAGAGCCTAAAATATGAGGATTGACAGCGGCATGCCTTATACAAATGTTGCTCGTTTAAGAGATACAGGGTGTTCAAGTTAATAATTTCATTTCTAAATTTTCCAATAACTCAGCAAGTTTTTATAGAATCAACTTGAAAATTGCATTATTTCTTGTTATTATTTACTATTTACCTGAGCTTCGTATTTAAAAATCAAAAATTGTATTAATAGGCGAACTGCATTGAAACTTTAGAAGGCAAATATCTCGAAAACGGATCAAGATATCAACATCAAACAAGTGAAACAAGTATGTATTTTTCATGTAAAAAAGGTTGTTATTTCAAATTTTCGATTCAGTTTATGTGATTCTACACGCACAAAAAAGATAAACATCGATTTATCTATTCAGCAGTGTGCAATCAGCGCCACCTATGAGCAACGCTAAAATTGATGTCAAATTATTATTCGTCATGCTGAAAAACATAATAATACCAATTTTCAAGTTGATTCTATAAAAACTTGCTGAGTTATTGGAAAATTTAGAAATGAAATTATTAACTTGAACACCCGGTATCTCTTAAACGAGCAACATTTGTATAAGGCATGCCGCGGTCAATCCTCATATTTTAGGCTCTACTATTCCCAGTTTGCAGATTTCCCATTCTTAACGACTCACTGTGTATATAATGTCACAAATTCTTGTAAAAAACATTATGACAACCTAACCAACCATCAATAATTAATACAATCGGTAAAGAAGGCGAGCAACGTAGAGGAGTAAAATGTGTAGCACGGAAACTCAAGCGTTTATCATTATTTTATGTGCAAACATTCATACGTCCGTATCGCCTATGTTCACTAATGAAAGTCACGAACACAAATGATGCGAGTACGTAAATGTTACTGAACGCTCGCCTTGATACGGCTGCTCGACCACTCCACGTTATTCTCCGCACTACACTGAAACTTGCCACTCTTTGCCGAGTCTAATAATTAATAGGTATTAATAGGTATAGGAAAAAAAAATAAAATGCGAATTATTTCCTATTTACGCAATCTAATTCCAAGTTGTATGGTTCTAAATTTAACAAAACATACAGGGCTTTACCAATCTCTATCAAAATATTAATTTATTTTAAAACTATTCTATGAAAATAGTGAGTCAATGGTTTGTGTACCAAAAGTGATCTATCCCCCTAGTGTCGCAATTATAAAAGAGTGTACTGAAATAAATGCTTATTTTGGAAGTAAAAGAAAAACCAAACGATATTTATTATTTTTCCATTTGTTTCTCGACAGTAATAACTGTGGGGGAGCCCATCCAGTTATAATTTGTGAACAAGATATAAAATCGATAGTTACATCACACAGTTTAAAATACATAACATTTTCGTGACGAAGACAATTAAAAATTTTATTAAAAGCGTCAAAGACGGTGGAATAATTTTGCGTTGTAGCAAAAAAATATAAATAAAATAAAAATTACATAAAAAAATTATAATTCTTTATTCTTTCGATAATAGCGTGTTAGGTCCTTTTTTCAATATAACTTCAAACAGTTAGGTCTTCTGTCCTGCTAATATTTCTCTAATATTTCAGCGCCAAGAACGGCTCTCTACATTGTGTGGCTAGTTTATTATGGCACGTTAACTCTTCGAAATATTGAAGAACCATAACTTCATTTTTTCAAATAGCACCCCCCATATTTTATTATTTGTAGAACCGGCTCTAGTCGTCTTCAGCGTGCAATTTTAGTTTAAGATAGATAATAATTAATTAATCTGTTCTATCTACTATCAGTTTTTAGGTATAGGAAATGTGGGATGTAAAACGCGTAAAATTGGTCGCCGAAGACGACTAAGTAATAAAATATGTGGAGTGCCATATGAAAAAATGAAATTATGGTTCTTCAATATTTCGAAGAGTTAACGTGCCGTAGTGAAATAATCACACAATGTAGAGTACAAATAAGTACAAATTGCCCGAATAAAATTACGAAAAGTAGAGATATTTATAAAGCTTAGAAATAGGTAAATCCAAATATGTAAAAATATACAGGGTCTTCCATTAAGACTAATAAAGTAGATGGCGACTTTCGGTATAACCGGAAGTGCTAGAAATCTGAAAATATTTTAATTGAATAGAACGCAATCGATTATATATAATTCTGAATTTTTAAATTTATATTTTGGTGAGAACCCCATAAACTTCTAAAGAACGATCTCGCTAAGACATCTGTATGTATGTATGTATGTATGTATGTATGTATGTATGTATGTAAATACGCATATACATACATACGTACATACATACATGCAAACATACACAAAGTATAGAATTCGTTTTTTAGTAAGAGTACGTTACCTATTTTCGTAGGTTTTTATAATCATGTTTCTGTTTTACTTGTGAGCTATATGCAAACGAAAGATTCAGAAAAATATTTAGTCGACAGATATTTGCGCGAGTAAAAACATATACCTATAGCAGATAAACGAGCTTAGTTGTATTTAACAAGACACTTCACGATAAAATAAAGTGATTAACAAATTCTTCATTAATTCTACAAAAAACAAAACATACTTTATAATTTCTAATTTTAAATAGTTTTATTGAGAATGCCGAGGAAACTACCAAATAATGGAAAAACGAAGTGTAAACCAGCTCCAAAAAAAAGCCGGTTGTTCGCAGGCGCGCTTGTCCTGCAAGCAATTGTTGCAAGATTGTAAGTATATATATTCAGGAAAACTTCACGATTTAAATTTTTACATATTTTGTTAGTCTGCTAGACCAGTTGCATGCCGAAATAAATGTTATGGCGGTCGCTGCTACAGTAGTTCCTCATATTCCTCTTCGTATACGTCTTCGTCGGAAGATAGCAGTTACGACAGCGACAGTTATTCCAGTGGTGGACCTTGTTGCAGTAAATCTGGAAAATGTTGCCGTTGACCACCGGTGTCAGTATTTGCTACATTTTATATTTCTGTGTGTTTGTTTTCTTATTAATAGTAGTAGTCCACTTTCTCATAAAATGTTTTATATTCTTGTATTGTTCATATAACGTGTATTTTTGTAATTGAATAAATAAATAATTAACAAGTATGTAATTATTATATTTATTATAAATGTGTGTTCTATTCTGTAAACTAAAATTATTAATCTATATCAATAAATTATATCAGCATATACATTTATTCATAGTAAATGGCAATATTGTGTAATTTACCATCGTGCATTCTCTGACAAAATTTTATAAATTCATTAATAATACTTTTTACTAGTTTTCACTTTTTTAAATAAATGTATACCTTTATCATAGCGGATTCTGGTAGATATTGACGCTGCTGTTTAATAATTTATTTGCATCTATTTAACAGTTTACATAAGAGGTATAAAAATGCAAAGACAAATAATTATTACACAAATCAAATAATTCTTTATTCCTTCATTATACATGGAAAACGCATTGAAATTTTTAGTAGAGTTTACACAAGTTGACCAATAACTACTCACATTTTACGCCAATCACCAAAAGCTGAATTTAAAAGACTCAAGTAAAATTACATCTGTTCGAAATGGTAACCATATGCACCCAAGCACCGCACAACGCGTCCGTTGATACTCTCCGAATTTCTTGAGAAGACAACCTATCGCAAGCTGTGCAAATGTGTCTTTCTAACTAGTTCCTTGAGTTTACCGGCATGTCATAAACCTAATCTTTGATGTGTCTTCAAACGTAGAAATCCAGAGATGAGGAGGGATGAGTTTTGCTAATATTCCCTATACCAAAGTATAGTCATTTTTAAGATTTTTCGACGTTTTCGATTTTTTTTAAATTTACATCATGATGCTTATAATATTACATATTGTCGCCGTTTTTGGAGTGACAATTTTGAAATTGAGGTTATGGATAAAGTAAATCTTGACGTATCTGCTGCAGATTACAATTAGTGCATTATATACAAGATGTCCAAAATTTAATTTTCTTTCATAACACAGACCATTAAAACTCGATTCTCTCAAATACAATGACCCATTTTGTTTTCAACATTTTGAAGCAAAATTAAATTCTACATCGAAATGTATCAGCATTCCCCATACCTATCTGTAATAATTTTCAAGTTAATAAAATTATTCGAATATGGTTATTTTTAATTTATTGTTTGCCAGAGTTTTAATTAGAGGTTTTTAGGGATGCAGTTATAGACGAACTGTAAAATTTTACTTTACATTGTTGATATTGCTGATTTTAAATGTAATATTCCTATGAATGATCTACTTCCGGTATAATGGAAGTACATACCAACTCGCTTATTTTAAATAGAACATTTATTTTTTTATACCAAAAATTAATAGTTTTTGAGATATTTAAATGTTTCGAGACAAACAGCGTTCTAAATAAATTACAATATTGCTGTAAACAAAAGCGTTACTGAGTTAAAATTTGGCACAGCGAATTAGAAAAGACCACTAAAGTGTTTCGTTTTATAAAATATTGAATTTTTTATACAGGGTGTTTTAGTTATACCACTAAATTCCAACAATTTCAAACAATTATAACTAGCTTATTTTAAATACAACACTCTGTATTTTGTATCGATTTTTCATTGCTGTTGCCCTATACCTAAACCGAACCAATTTTGAGATATTTCATGATTTTATTTAAAAACTAATGAAACTTGATTTTTAAACATTAAGAAGGCGTGGATCATGACTGTTAAAGATGTGACAACTTGCTAGTAAATTATTTATGCATGCATTAGGCACGTTTTACAGTACTGTTTAAAACTTTATGAATATCTAAATTTCTTAAAAACTGCTCTCAGTTTGGTCAATTTAAGGCAAAAATGAAGAATTGGAGCAATACGAAGAAAATACAGGGACCGCAGTAAACGATAAAATAGAAAAAGAAGAGATAGTAGAACCGATAAGAATGCTTAAAAGAGGCAAAGCGGCAGGACACGATAGCATTACAACAGAAATGATTAAAAACATGAGTAGAAATGGAATGGAAGTACTGGAACAACTGTATAATAAAATATCGACTGAACAAAAAATACCAGAAGAGTGGGAAATCGGAATATTGATGCACATACATAAAGGAGGCGATACTAGGCAATGTGAAAACTACAGGGGAATTACTTTACTTAGCATTATGCTGAAAATATATGAGAGAATATTAGAGAAAAGATTAACATTAAAAATCGGAGCACAGCTTGAAGAACACCAAAGCGGGTTCAGAAAAGATAGAGGAGTGCAGGACCATATATTCACAGTCAAGCAAATAAAATAAAAGAATCCAAATAATAATATAGTGGTAGATTTATAGATATAGAAAAAGCTTTTGATAGTACACCAAGAGATTATGTATGGAAAAGCCTCAGAAAACGAAATGTAAATAATAACCTCTGTAGGGCCATAGCCAGTATCTCCAAGAATACAAGAAATTATGTAAGAACGAGAAATATCCAGTCCGAAGAATTCTTAAGCAAGGATGACCTGAGGCAAGGGGAGTGCTTATCCCAGTCCTTTTTAATATGATGCTTGACGACATTATTAAAGAACTTAAGAACAATATGAAACAACTCCATCTAGGTCATAGAAGCATGCAGGTAGTAAAGATAGCGGAATGTGCCTTCGCTGATGTCTTGATAGTATTTGCTAAAAATAGTCAAGATTTACAAACAAATTTAAATCTCTGGAAAACAGCACTGCAAAAAAGAAATATGAAAATAAATATACGTAAAACTATAAAGTCATGGTAATAGGAAAAAACGATGTTAAAGTAGAAATTAAACTGGATTGAAGAGAGCTAGAACAGGTAGATACATTTAAATATCTTAGGGTAAACGTACATAAAGCTAGAACAGAAGACGTAGAACTGGTTGGCAGAATTGAAAGCACAAGTTGGTTATACTACGCACTAAGTAACGCATTCGTGAGGAAGAAAGAAATAACACAAAAAACCAAAATTGTCGTCTTAACAGAAAATATCCTTAAAATTTTAGAAGATACCTCTTCTAAAGTATTAAGGATAGGTATAGGCTGTCCTACATGAAAGTTGTTGCAAATAGTATGTAGAAACAAAAAATGTAATATGACGTAGTGACATTTAAAATTTTAATGTTCCATACTGGGCGGTCTAGGGGTTGCAAGACATGATTTTACCCTGTTGATGAAAAAGTTTCCCCCTTCAAACAAAAATTGACGTGTTTCGGCGTTTTCTCGTATTTTCTGATGTTTTCGACTTATTTAAGGTGGATCGTTTTCATTGGAATGTTCTGTATAAATAATGAACTGAAGAATTAACAAAATGTCCACTTAAATACTGGAAATCATATCCGTTTGTACCTAAATCCTAAATTTGTCATGACTTGCTATAAAAGATAAACTTTTAAAGAGAACTGTCAAAACATACCTTATGCATACATAAATAACACTATCAAATTGTCACATCTTTGACAGTCATGACCCACGTAAAAAACGATCTCAAAATTAGTTAGGTTTAGGTATATGGAATGCTAGTATCAATCGAATAAAAGTAAAAGTAGATATGAAAACCTGATATAACATACAGGGTATTGTTATATTTAAAATAAGAGAGTTATAATGGTCTCAAATTGTTGGAATTGAGTGGTAGGTGTGAAACGACTT
Organism: Holotrichia oblita; assembly: GCA_023690525.1. Classification (NCBI taxonomy): domain Eukaryota; kingdom Metazoa; phylum Arthropoda; class Insecta; order Coleoptera; family Scarabaeidae; genus Holotrichia; species Holotrichia oblita. The sequence continues at coordinate 141,908,373 of CM043015.1, read as the reverse complement.
GTATAAAAAATTAAATATTTTGAAAGACAGTGATGTTTTATAATTCTCCGTATCACATTTAAGTCAGTAGCGTTTTTGTTTGCAGCAATATTGCAATTTATTTAGAAATGTTTTTCTGGAAAAATTGAAAGAAAAAATTAAATATCTCAAAAACTATTAATTTTTGGTATGGCTCATGAAATTTACTCAAAATTTGATGAAGCATTTAAAATTAAAATAAACAATACTAAGGTAAACCCGGGGAAGTGTGAATTTGAGGCAAGTGTACATAAATACAAGGTCAAAAGTCGTCCTAACTTTTTTTTGTATGTGTCCTAGTTGCTTCGTGTTTTTTGATGTTTGGTTAAGTGAGACATGTTTTTTCGGAAAAGTGTGAAGATGTTAATTTTATATCTCTCTCACAGATGGTAAGCAATTATAAAAGGAAAACCGACCGATGATAAGAATATTGTAGAACAGGCAGTGACATCCATTAAAGCAGGAACTATAACTTTATACAGAGAACACAAGTTTTACAATATACATAACTCAAACAGAAGCTGTACAAAGATTGAAGGAAAACGAGAAGAAAAATACACCCAAAGTAGCTTCTGGTAGAACATCTAATACTGCAACTAAAGAAACTGGTGCCAGAAAAAAAGATTCATTTAGCAGTAGTGAAGATGAACCATTGAACGAGCCCGTTTATACAGAAGATTGCGATGATATTGATCCTGAAGATTACACCGACGCAGATGATGCTTATGATTTGGAAATTAAGATCGAAAGAAAGAAATCTATGAAACATTTTGTTGCTCAAATTATTGAAAAACACAATGAGGGATGGAAAATGAAATTCACTGAATACAAGCAGGGGATATTTAAGTGGCCATTGTAGGAAGATATTGAAACTATGGATGATCAAGAAATTATTCGAGTTCTACCATATGTCGCAGAGGCAATTTTAAATTTTTTATTGACTTTTTTGGGCTGAACTTGTAAATCTTGATTTTCTACCAATAGAATTTAAATCTGTATTAAGTATATCATGAAGGAAATGTTTTTTTATTTGGTGTATTAAATTTTACCGCTAATAAGAAGTTCATAATTTGGGTTCTATTTTTGAGATCCCATCAGAAAAAATACCAAAAATTACAGTACCTCGCAATTTTTCACACTTAGCCCTTCAATCCGAGTTTATGTGTAATTTAATGTATTTATAAAGCGCGTTTACACTTACCCCAGAGACGTGGGAAAATGTGACCTAAGGGCAACTTTGAACTTTAATTTTTTTCCGGTAACCTTCATTATAATTACTTCAAGAAACGTTACATCGCAAAGAAAAAGCTTTAATCATTTAGATGACTATTCAATCAATTTGAAACTCCTTATTTTCCTACTAGCTCACCTATTTAAACTAGTGCCGGTAAAAGAAAGAGTGGAACAAAGACAATTACGGTGGTTCGGACATATGGCTCGTATGAATAATGACAGAAAGGTGAAACAAATATGAGGAAGACCGATACGGACATGAAATGACCAAGTTGGAGATATAATATCCAGTAGAAAATTAGACTGGAACCAAGCAACGAAGATGGCTCAAGACCGAAGAATGTGGAAATTATTTAATAGTAATACCTCTACACCCTAGGTGGTAGACAGAGGAACGATTATATATATATATATATATATATATTGTAATGTTATATTCAATATTACATTTTATTCAATATTTACAATTCCACTTGTCAGTTGACAGATGATCCAGCTGTAGGTAATCTAAAAAGATAAAAAAACACTAAATTAAATTAATATTCATTAAACTATAACCAACTATCTGATCTGTGTATTTCTTCAATTTAATTTAATTCTATTTTATAAAATATGTAACATTAACACGATTGCACACATGCGAGGTATTTGTTTAAAATTAACTCATTTAAATCCAAGTCAACACTATCAAATGATAGAGGAGGCGCAACTCTTCAAGTTGGCACCATCGGTATTTTCCTTGCATATGTGCGAGTCGATGTCATGATTTGCCTCAGTAGCCATCTGACGCAGAAGGGGGTGTTGCTCAGCAGAGATCTTATGTTAAGTCCAGGCAACGACAAAGACAGAAAGATGTTAAATGCACCACAATAATGACCATCATATTTTATAAGGTAATTAATTAATTTCAAATCATTTATTTTGTACACAAATACACACCAATATTGTAACAAAATCACACAATTAAATTCCACACACACAAGAAGAAAGACCAGCCAGTTAGGGGCATTTAAAGAACAAAAAGTAGGTGGTAATTAAAATCTACAACTTTTCGGTGACCCTGTATACAACAAAATCCCGATCGGACGCGCATAAATTAATCCATCAACGATCGTTGATTGCCGTGATTAACAGATGACTAGCGAAAAGTATTTCTGATGAAATTTAGAGACAATTGCGAATCACCTATAAAAAGCCGTGCGAGAGCAACAAACTTCCGCTTTTTGCATTTTATCGTCGAACAGAGCGTTTAATTTTCTACGTAAAATTTATTAAAATTACCCCGGTGCACCGTGGGCCCAAATCAACGATTATCTTCGAATAAGTACTTATAAACATCCAAAACTTCTACCGAATTTAATTACCCCTACGAAAAAGACGTCTCTCCATCCACCGTCCGTCTATAGGCGCGCGAAGACAGAAGCTTCCAAAATAACACACACACACTCACACACGTAAGATAAGGTAATTTAATTTTAAGGTCAAAAATTTTAAGAATTAATATTTTCTCTTTAAAACAGTAAATTCTTTTTTTTAGTCCAAATTAATATTTGAAAAATTTAAAATTTTATTTTTTTTTTTTATACAGAAATTTTCCCAACTAAAAGTTGGAAAAATTTCAAAACTACCAAATAAGGTCTTTATAAATAATAATTTAGGTGTGGTGATTGCTACGGCATTCTGCACAGTGTAAACAAATTTTTATAGGTTTATTGAAGAAAATAAAATCATTTTTTTTTGTAAAACACCTTTTTGTCTTGTAAAAAAATTTTTTTTTTACTTAGAATTTTTTTTTTACTTGGGTATTTTGTTCAACGTACGATAAGCTCTCGTATTCTGTTCTCTACACCCGCTGTAGAGCAAAGAATTCACGAACCCCTGAGATTAATTTGTTTAAACCCCAAATTTTAATTTAAAGAGTAAAACTCACATTGTCTTGATTTTATTATAAATCAAATTTCACATTACAATATATACATATATATATATATATTCCTACTAGCGTTGTATCTTGAAACTCAATTTTAAAAAATTGGGTCACACTTGCCCTGGTTTACCTTATGTTCTATTTAAAATGAGTGAGTTGGCATTTACTTCCGGTGTACGGAAAGCAGAATATTCGTGAAAATATTACATTTAAAATGAGCATTGTCGACAATGTAATGTGGTAAAATTTTACATTTCCCGTATACCTGCATCTCTAAAAACTTCTAATCAAAACTCTTCGTGTCACACTCGATATACAGGATAACAACTTGAACTACGAAAGCCTATTGATAGGAGAAGGTAGTGGGGGGAGGGGGTAAAATTAAGTGTATCAAATTTAGGATTGTCAACTGACATTCCTGTCATATAAAAAGTTGACAATAGTAAAATGGATACATTTAATTTTAACTCCCACCACCCTCTCCTATAAATAGGCTTTCGTAGTTCAAGTTGTTAGGCTAAGTGACTATAAATGTTTGTGACAAATATTTACTTTGGCAACACTGAAAAATTGGCTTCCCTGGTTATTCATATTAGGTACAACTTTGTAGGTTATGTCATTTGCATCATATGGATGCGTTATGCATGTTTGTTTACTGATACCAGAAGGGCGATTTATAGAAAACGAGTTTTTTTGAACGCATATTTTAAACGACTAAACAAAAATTATTCAAAGAATATGCTCAAAGTGTCGACCTCCCACTGCTAAACAACACTATACTCGTCGTGATAAATTGTTAAATACATTAGTTAACATTTCAGGTCCTATATTTGCTATTGGCTCTTCAATAGCGTTCCGTAACTGTTGTCAGTTCTGTATTTGATTCCGGTATATTGTGTTTTTCAAATAAGTGAACAAAAAGAAATCTAGCGCCGTCAAATCGAGAGATCTACTTGGCCACAAATCTACACTAATCAAACGGTCTGGGAAGAATTTGTGTAAATAATTAATTGTTATTTGTGCAGTGTGTGCTGTAGCTGAATCTTGCTGAAAATAACCACTCGTTAACTCTATGTCATCCAATTGATTTATAAATGATTCCAAAATAATGGTTTGGTACTGTTGAGCATTAATCGTTTCTTGAAAGAATATCGGACCAATAATTCTTTGTCGTGACATTGCCACCCAAACACCGATTTTAACTGGGTGCAATGGCACCTGGATTAAGTTCTGCGGATTCTCTGCCGACCAAGTTCTGGGTATTAATATATCCAGACAGATGAAACCAAGCCTCAGATTGTTATTATACCAGTAACAAAACTGTGTTCGTAATACGAAATCAGGAGGACGAAGTTGCTGAACAATTGTAAATTTATACGGATGTAAGTAAATATAAATGCTTTTTTAGAATCTTACGAGTGGATTCATAGGAGAGTTCTGGAAAGGACGTAAAACAGGTTAAAAGGGAATAATAATAATTGATAATGGGACTTTACTTATTTGTTGAGATAAACGAGTTTATGAAATATGAGGATTTTCTGCAACACGTTTATTAACATTATTCAAAACATCAGGTGTAGCAACAGTGGGACGACCAGTAGATTTACCTTTAGCCACATTACCGGTGTTCAAAAACATTTCAACAATTCTTGTAGTGTGTATAGTAAAGCTACGGTAATCAACTTAGTCCTCTGGATACATTGCAACAAATTGCTCAAAAGTTGATTGTAGTGAATATATCCAATTACCGCCATCATTTTGTAAACCGCTTCGAAAATAAGCCATTACAATAAATGTGTTTTGCTCAATAATAAATACCATTGTTAAAATGAAATTGAGTGGTTTTATTCGTATGACTTTTGCTTTGACAAATATGACAAATTTAAATTTAAAAATCAGGTGTGCTAACATAAAATTACAGAAGTGTTGCCAACTTAAGTCAAAAATTTACAATCATTTATAGTCGCATTGTATTACGTTTTAGTTGAATGGATTAGTGCAATATCAATATTTTCGTTTTCGTTAGCTCAAACAGGGTTCTTTAAAATTTTCTAGTGAAACCTAAATTTACATCTTTTATAGATAATATCAAAGATTTAGTTTCAGTAAGCCAAGTGGAATGTTATAGAATGCGTACTGAATGTGAAATAGGAATTTTCTAATCAATAACTTTTCGTCGTGGGATGACAACAACGATAACAAGCGAAAACTGTTATCAGATCTTTTTTACGCTCCGATAAATGAAAAGACTTCTGTTGTACTTGTTTGTATGTGTAAAGGTTATAGGCATCGTAACAAAAACATCGGCCGCTTTTCATTGTTCGTTGCTGGTGTCTAACAATAACAAAGTTAGTATATATCTGCCAAATTGAATTATGTTATCATATTGTGTTTCACCTTAAAATTATATTGTTTTGGGTAATACACAAAATATCAATATTATTTTGTACACCTTTCTTGTAAATAACGTCGGTTTCAAAATTGTAGGTAAGCGGTAAGCTTATGTATGGGCCATTCTGCTTTGCTTTCAAACTCTAATCGGCGACAAATATTAGCTTTGATTGTAGAATCACTTTGATAATTAATCAGAAACACAGTGTTTAGTTTTATACGCAGCAAACTTGTGAACAGTATATTCGTGCACTTGATTTAACCAGTTTGTAACTTTCACCAAGTGGTACAATAAGCCTGACGGCTGCGGTGCCTATACCGGTGACCATAGGTCGGACGGGTCTGGGAGGGGAAAAAAAACTATCACCAAATGGATCTACAACCAGATCTACTATTTACGTGATTATCTGATACTGTACACCTTTATACGCATGAAATGCTGCTTATTGGCATTTATGTGATCAACCCATAGATACATGCATATACAAAGTATATTTTAAATAAAAGAATAAAGTATGGAAAAAAATATTAGACGTAAATCCAAAATATTTTGCGCAAATAAGTGTGCAGCATAAATAGTAGGGATTAGAGGCACAGTACATTCTACTCGCAGTAGTGACACCTCGCGTCGATGCCTTTGACCTTCATGTATCCACGACAACAACACTTCAGTAGGCCATTTCTAACGCCTACTGACATCCGGGACGGAAATCCCAGGCTAATTCCAAGGTTTATCAAAAGCCTCCAATTAGTCTAACAACCAGAAGGGCAATGTTACAATAGATCCATGTAGGTCGCGGTGACTAAAGGCAGCAGTGCCACTGCCCACAAATCTAATCTAATCTAATCTAATCCACCTTTTTTAAGTATTCCGCGGAGATACTCTTCCGTCCATACATAACATTTGTCAATATTAACATAAAATAAAACCTAGAATTCGACGTTTCGTTGACCATGTTGTCAGCCCCTTCAGAAAGTTTCTAAAGACTGATGTTGTTCTCCGCTACTCAAGAAAAGATAAGGGTGAGCTTCTTCATCTCCACGATGAAATTAATGGTCGTGTGTTGGTATCACCTTGCGGTTTCTTGACGTATTAGTGAAACACGACGACAGTAATAAAATAAACTACACCGCATATCGTAAGAAAACGCACATTGACTGATATCTACACACTATGTCTCATCATCACCAGCAACCAAAGATATCTGTTAGAAAGATAAGGAACACGGACCATCTGAAGTTCAACACGTACACAATGCTTTACATCAGAACGGCTACAACACTAAAGCCATACTACAAAGAAGAAAAGAAAAGAAGAACGAGGATGTAGGCCAACAAGAATCCACAACATAAGCATATCTACCCGACATCGCTGGAATAACTGACAGATTAAAGAAAACGTTAAAAAATAAGAATATTACCTCAGATTCAACACTGTCAAGAAGATAGAGCAGTTACTCCCACCAAATCAAGATGAGTTGCCTAAACTACACACCAAAGGCATACACAAAGTTATGTATATGCAGCTGCGAAGAAACTTATACAGTATGTCTCACTAAGTTGGAACTTGCCACTGTATCATTTGGTACTTACATTTTATTGCATCAATGATTTCCTTTTTCACAATGACAATTTTGGATTTGCTACCACAGACAGCATTACTTCCAACTGCCATTTTCATCGACAACTAGCTTTTAGCGTTTTCCATTAAAATTATTATTAATACTTCCAGTACTCTTAAATTTATTTACTATTTTCGTAACAGTTGAATGATTAATATTTTTATTGGGATGTCTATTATTTAAAATAATAGCTGCTTTTTTATGTGTTTTATAATTTTATTCCACAATCATAACAATTTCTATTTTCTCTCCACAAGTTAATAACGCTACCATTTTTATGTGTCATAAATTCTAACGAGTTTTCATACTCACTGGCAAACATTTCTTGCCATCAACAAATCTTTGTATGTCAGTGCATCCTAGATTACATGCAACTACAATTAAATTTGCATTGATATTGTAGACAAGAAAGAAAATAATTTTTCAATGTAAATGGATGTAATTGCATATTTGAATGTAGTACTGTACTCTACAGTAAATAAATAAAGTAAATTTCATATTTTTTGACAAACCGCGTACCTATACGACAAAAATTTAATATCGGATGATTGTATTTTAGATTTTAGAACATGCAGAACCTGTTATAAAGAATCACTTTTTTCCTGGTTAATAAGAGAAGCAGAAGATAACAACATCAGTCTTTATAAACCTTCTGCAGAAGCTGGCACCATGATCAGCGAAAAGTTAAGTGTAAACTTAGCTATACGACAATACCTGGTAGACTTCAACGCAGTAAACTAGCGATGGGTCGGATTCGTATGATTCGTACAGTATATACGACTCTCATGTGATTCGTACGGTACGAATCTTTACTATTTATACGGATTCGTATAATCCTATACGAATCATTTACTTTATATACGAATCCGTATCATTTTGGAGTCGTACCGCCTAGCGATGGGTCGGATTCATATGATTCGTACAGTATATTCGACTCATGAGTGATTCGTACGGTACGAATCTTTACTTTATATACGAATCCGTATAATTTTGGAGTCGTACCGCCGCTTGATATGAATCGGAATCGGAGTCAAGTAGTATACTGATAGCAATTGATTGCAGTCATATGAATCGTACCATTGTACGAATCTGTATAATTATACGTAACTTATATGAATCATTTACTTCATACGAATTCGTATATCTTAGAGTTAGTCAATTGGTACGAAACTAAATCGAAGTCAAACAGTATATTTGTTTCATACTGGTAAATTGCAGCATGAATGTGAATCGTTATTGTTTATACTACAGTGGTGTATTATGATTTCGTAAACATTGGTTCACTAGCTTTTATAGTTAGTAGTTCGTGTCCCTACATATAAAAGCGTCAATAAGAAATAATTCTTATCGTATTTTTTAACAAGGTAGACTATTTTCTTGAATTTACTCGGGTATTTAGAATGATGAAAATACCATAGAACATAGAACGTTTAGGTGGCTTAAATTATTCATTATTGCACTATTCTTTGGACTTTATTCTAATGATCTTGCGAAATAGTATTAATTAAGATTTCAGTAAAATAAACCTAAATACACAGATACATTCATGAAAATAGTCTACCTTGCTAAAAATACGATAAAAATTATTTGATATTGGCGCTTTTATATGTAGGGACACCAACTACTAACGTCATACGTATACAACTGTTCGTAACATACCTACAATTTACCAGTATGAAACAAATATACTGTTTGATTTCGATTCAGTTTCGTATCAATAGACTACTGTCCGGGTCAAAAAAACGTGACATGTCTTATAACGATTTTGACGTTAATTTAGTTTTGTAATTAAGTCCGTTTGCCCAATAATAGTAGCCTTGAATTACTTGAGTACAAGGACATGCATCTGTCATTTTTGTAATTATTGTTTTTATCTTTCAAATTGACATTTAAAATTTTTGTTAATTCAAAATAATTAATTATACGCTTAAAATTTGTAAAATGCATGTAAATGAAGTTACTAAAGCCAAAATATGCACTAAAGTAGAAGAAGGGTGGTCTATCAGGCGAGTAGCAGATGAATTTAGGATAAGTAAGAGCTCAGTTAGTAGAATATGTAAGAAGTGGCGGGAAGAAAGAAATCTTTCAAGAACGCCTGGTTCAGGACGACCTAGGATTTCTAATGCTCAGGAAGATGATGGCTTAATTACATATATTAATCGAAATCCCGTTGACACAGCAAAAAATGCAATAATACAGGTTTTAATGGATTAGCAAAAACAGGACTACGTCGCCTTCGACATGCCGGTCTCTATTCTTATATGGCTGTTAATAAGACGTTTCTAACTCCAGCTTGGAAAGAACTAAGAATGGGATTTGTTTTACATCATTTGGCACGGAATATTTGGGACAAGATAATTTTCTTCGACGAAAAAATCTTTCAGTCGTCATATAACGGGAAAATTAGAGTTTTTCGACCGCCAAGCACGCGTTTCCAAAAACAATATGTAAACAAAGTACGTAGAAATCCTCGTTATTCCGTAAATGTTTGAGGATGGTTGTCAGTGAGAGGTCTTGGAATTTTACATAATATTGAAAATCGCCTCAATAGCGAGGTGTATATAAACATCCTTGAAAATGTGATGGTGCCATCTGTAAGACGACTTTATCCAGATAACGACTATATCTTTTTGCAAGATAATTACCCTGTTCATAAATCCCAACGAACGACGCAATGGCTAAATGCAAACGGTATTTCGGTCTTGGATTTTCCAAGCTATAGTGGTGACTTAAATGTTATTGAAAATGTATGGGGACAGAATGTATATGTGTAAAGTAGAGAGGAATTACTTCAGGTTGTGCAAGCAGCGTGGGCCGAAATACCGGTGAACTGCGTTACTAATTTAGTAAATTATATGCCTAGAAGGTTAAATAAAGTAATAGAAGCACAAGGTGCAGTTACCAAATATTAATTTAATGTAATTTCTGTTTTTTCTTATTTCATTATAATAAAATTGTCCTCTTTAGTATCTCGTTTCCATTAAAATGCATTTGTATCAATTTGTATAATCAGTCAGTATCAACTGTCAATTTCACAATTAAAATTTTTCATTTATTGTCAACTTCAAGTTAATATGATGCAACAAAGTACTGTCACAATAGGTTAAAAAAGTGTCCCGGTTTTTTTGACCAGGACAGTAACTCATACGAATTCGTATGAAGTAAATGATCCGTATAAGTTACGTATAATTATACTGACTCGTAATGTTCTCTCAATATAAGAAATACATATGTCGTCATCATATCTTCAACGAGAATAACGCGAACTAACGCTGTCAGTGGCGGAGGTATTTTAAGCTAATAAAAGGTACTTACAGCGGTAGTAATATTTGACAGAAAATACACGTCAATAATAGAAATTACTGCAGAATAGTAATAAGCTTAAATATGTAGTAATTATATTGTGTAATTTATATTATTACAACATGGGTACATCAATATTTGCAAAACCATTTGTGTTCATATAAATCTCAGGTAATTATAATTACATTGCAAATTTCAATGATTCAAGAAAGTTTTTTATTAGATAATAATAAAATATTTATTGATTTGCAGAATTATATACATGGAACATGGATTCAAAAGCTAAAAATATTGGACTGAATTTTGCAACATATCGTTTAATGACAACCAAGTTTTTGAATTACATCTAACGTAGCTATGGTTAAAACATACAAAATTATTTCATTCAAATTCCTTGGCATTCAAAGAAAATTTTATAGTAAACAAGAATATATACATTTGTTAACAATTAAAAAGTGTTGTCTTGAAAAAGCCACTTCTTAATATAAATTGGGTATGGATAATAAATAACACACGAAAAACTCAAACTCGCACAAACGCTAATTAGAATTGTGACAGTTGCTCGTATGCAGTTTTAGAACCGACGCCACTGAACTTTCGACGATTCCAGCGCCAAAATAGGATATGACGACATATGTATTTCTTATATTGAGACAGCTATACAATGGTACGAATCATACAACTGCGATCAATTGCTACCAATATACTACTTGACTCCGATTCCGATTCATATCAAGCGGCGGTGCTACTCCAAAATGATACCGATTCGTATAAAATAAATGATTCGTATAGGATTATACGAATCCAACTCATCACTAGACGGAGAGTCATGAATCACCACGAGTCGATACGGTTCCTTTCGGTACGAATCACATTATACGAATCTTTTATTTTAGGAGTCATCTGGATTCGAATCACTAAAAAGATTCGAATCGCCCATCACTACAGTAAACGGTGGTCGTGAAACCTACGCTAAACTATTAAACATTTAAAAGAATTAGTTGTAATATACAAAACATTATCCATTGAATATCAAAGGATCTGTTTCAATATTTGCAAGGATATAAGAAGCCTTTCGAATTTAATTGTGATCTAGAAAATCAAAACAGTGTTTATGTAGGAGTGCTCTATCTGAAGTAATAGAACAAGCATGCACTACGTTAGGCGATAGGCTTATAATTTCAGCTTTTAATTAAATATGTTTTCTTTTTAGAATTGCATTACGGATATAATCACTAGATACAAAATGGTGATCAACAAAGTATTGCGGTTGGTTCATGTTTATGAACAAAATAGTATCTCCAAAAATTTTATTTATTTGTTCATTATTAATTAATAATAGAAAAATGGAAGAATAATAGACAGAAATTAATGTATTGAAGGAGTGATACCTCGCTTGGCAAACAACCAATTTGAATATTTTACTGCTTCTTCTGACTTTTGAAGATAATAGCAGAATGTTGTGGTGTATACCATTATAAGGTCTGGATAAAGAATTCCTTAAAATAATCTTATATATGTATATATTTAAGTTATATTTATTTTTGAAAAGTATGCTTTAATTTTTTTAAACCTCAGTCGTGAAATAAAATTTTAAATAATGCTTAATAATAATTGTCTAATTGCAAATTTATCACCCGACTTTACAATAGCTAGATCAATTTAAAAAGAAAAATTAACTAGGAATATTTTATCTTATTTTCAGGAAGTGAAGTGGCTAGGCGACACATATTACAATTTTCAGCGGATTTTTAATTTTGGTGTTGACATCGTAATTGATTCACTATTTTGTGGATTCACGTTCTACATAATTGTGGTTTTTCATTTTTCATACGTTGTCCTTTAATTTCAAACAACTCTGTATAAGATAATCGGTACGCAAATTTTTACATTGAAAGAAATAGTAACAGAATTTATACAAAAGTCGATAACTATCCAGATAGTTATTCATTTGTATTCTTTTTCGAACTCCACTGCGTATTCCTAGTCATACTTAAAATTAAAGAAAAGAATTAAAGTTTTTGAGTTCTTTGGTTTCGCTGGTTAAAGGCAGAATGGCACATGTTATGTATAACAAATTATGTAAACTTCTTAGCAGAAGTAAAAAAATTAAATATGTGCTCAAAAGTACTGTTCAAACAAAAAAACATTAATTAACCACATCTTGATTAAATTAACAATTGGATAGTTCAACTGTGGTATTTTTTATTTAAAAAAACATAATCAAAAAACATGTCAACAATAACCACGAAATGGATGCCATAAACCGTCAATATAACTATTGGAAAAACGGATGTAATTTCATCAGAACAAGTGGTTGTCATTACTTAAAATAACAAACGCTTTACATTTGAAGTAATTTTATTATATGCAATAGAAGTACATACATTCTTGAGATATGCACGAATTCTTTTATTCAAAAAAGCAATATGATCAATACAAATGCGGATTTTTTCGGTTGTTTCGGTTATTTTAATAAAATGAAATCATTTAGATTAAGCCAGATATTTGTTTGGACAAAGTTATTAGAAAAATAAAATGGAAAGATGATTTTAACGGACTTCTCGCTCTAAGAGCAAATTCTAATTAAATTAGCAATTTTAGTAACATATTTGACGATATCGCTGTTGACTACATTGGACGGTATTATCCAAAAATAATTAGAAATCAAATAAGTTAACTCGTTGTTCAAATGTAGACATTAAGTTTATTTTAAATACATTTGATATTAGGAAACTTAATTATTTGAAACAATAGATCACGAATTAAATAAATATGAAAGTAATAAAAGTTTTTATACCTACCTACATACGTAAGGGATTCGAATATATCGCAGTATTCTTTGGCTTAATAACGGTAAATATCAACTTCTCTCCTGTATAAAATAAACCTGTCATTCCCAGCTACTCTCTGTTTCTTTTCAAGTAGCCAATATTATACACAGACATACGTAAGGAAGTGCAATATATCTTGATATGTTTTAAGTTTTGCACATTCTATAACCACTACACTACTATTTCGATGACAGCACGGAATTAAATATGATAATTTATTAGAACCGCTATAACTTTAATGTCCCTAGACGTCGCTTTTCGAAACAATCCCGGAATAAAGTTTGACAGCGTAAGCCAAAACAGGACTATCAACACTATATAACCATTAGCTGAAGACCCTGGTAATATAATGATATTACTGTGCGAATCTTAAATAATGCGGCTCGATTGCAGAAATTGGAAAACTGTTAGCTTAAGCTGTTGATATCTAATGAAATCTCACTGTTGGAATAGCGTTGCGTGTATTAGTCATAATTGAAAGTTTCTAATTTCATTGATCTTGCGGAAATGAACTACTTCTTTGATGATGTAGTTTTAGCCTGAATAAACATAGAATTTTCGAGCGTTTGCGAAATCAACTAAAGGGACATATTTAATGAAGTGCCGAGTGAATAAATCCGAACGTCGTTTGAAATACAAGATTTATAGAATGCCACGTTTGGTGGTGAGATGCATACAGTGACTCCACATCATACGAGAAGTATTTATTTATTTTTAAGTACCGATTACTTGATTAATAAATCATTAATTAAGTGATTATAATAATTGTCGTCGATGCATATCATTACTTAAAGTTACACTCTTTAAACATTAAACGCCATTATCTGTATGATCTTTATAACTCTACAAAAATTAGTTTAGTCATTCAAGCTAAGTATCTAATGGTCCAGTAATTGTAAGACACGGAAGACGTTGTAAGACATGCAAATAGAACTGAACTGAATATACTCTAACGAACCAGTTCCGTGAATAAACCTTTATATATTCGTCGTAAAGAGAAAAATCATTTGTTATAGATATATTAATGTATTATCACATTTCAGCACACGTGCATTATAAATGCAAACAGTTATAAAATTTATAAAAATACAATAAGCAGTTATTGTCACAAATATACAAATGTAATTTACATTTAAATATCCTTTCAAGGTTCTCTAATTTGCAATAGAGCATATTTCATTAATTTATGTGTATTATAATTTTTTACAAGAAAATGTCAAAGGACTACTGAAATTGCATAGATTCGAAATAGGAAAAGATGTTAAATCTGCTAATAATTACGGTGTTTACCTACCGCAGCTGTATTTACCTAAGCCGAGACCAAGCGAACTTGAAGGAATGTAGGTTTGATATTCTTTGCTTTGTAGGAGGAGACATTACTTCTGTCAGTAACTGTACATTGCACTTCGGAATACAATTGCGTGTATTATAACTTCGATTTAACTAATAAAATTGCAAAGAAATATTTCTCAAAATTTGATATGACATAATGCGATTCAATTTATAAACTTCTTTGAAATCGTTCATTCCTTTGTGTATTAGTATGCACCAATTTCTAATCTCGTTTTTCAACAAGTACATTTGTGTCAGTTTTTATTGTGAGACTTGTATGTTCGTACGTTCGTACATCCAAGATGAGTAAACGAAAGTGTCGCTATTAAATTCGATATACCTGCTAACAGTTTTTCGACAATTAGAAAAGTCGGTGAATTTTAAAAGAACAGATTCAACTTTGCTCCGTGAAAAAAATATACCAATATATAATTTTTTTTTTTAATGTGGTGGGTGCTTAGTTGCAGTGACTCCGTAAACTGTATCCTGTTAGATCCATTAATTGAGGAAAAGGCGTTGGATACGTAAAATTTATGGGACATTCAAAATTTCAAGCAAACACTCGATGGGTAGACAAATTTAAAAAGAGACATGGTATAGTAGGTACATAGAAAAGATGATTTCCGGAGAAAGTGCCGATGTTAATGAAACAGACTGTAGTCATTGAAAAGACACAGTTTTAAAAACATTTTGCATATTTATGATCCAAAGACGTTTTTCATACAGACAAAACTGCGCTGTTTTTCAAGTGCTTACCAGAGATAACATTGTCATTCAAAGGTGACAAATGCTTTGAGAGACAGAATGGAAAAACTACATCTTTTATTATATGCTAAGAGTAAAAAATCCACGATGTGAAATCGTTGGAAATTGACTACAACTTCAACAAAAAAGGATGGATGACGAGTGAAATTTTTTAACAATGGTTGGTAAAACTAAAAAAATCTATAATAAAGCAACCTAGAAAAAAGCACTAATTGTTGATAATTGTCCTGCACATTCTCATAGTTTGCAATTTAACCTAAAAAGTAGAAAGCTGAGATTTTTTCCGCCAAATATGACGTCGAAGCTGTAGCCTCTGAACTAAAGCATTATAAAAAAACCAAAAACTTTATTATCGTAAGCGGATATTGAATAACATTATTAGAGAAATTGAAATAAAACAAGCCCGCAGACAAAATTACCACCAATTTGCGTGAATACATTTCCATGTTGGCATTAGTGTACAAATACGATGTTAAGCAAAAAAACAATTAAAAATTGTTTCACAAAAGTTCGATTCTCTTAAGTTTTCATTGACTGGTATGAGGTGGACAAACTGCAAATTACAAAAGAAATAGATGAGATTTCGAGATTACAATCATATGTCTGAAGATATAGAACTTGAAGACTATCTCAAAATCAACGAAGAGCTAACAATTGCAGAACATCTTACTGATAGAATCACTTTAGATGGCCTGACTTATAGAAACAATGCGCTTCTAGGAGACGAAGAAGATAAAAACTACATTGTTAATTTATCAATTTTTTTTTCTGCGGGTACTCACATAATGCACCATGGCCAACTACAAATAACTTTTTCTGTGTTTTCAAGCCAGTTCCTAATGCAACAGAGTATTTTTTTGTAATTATCGTATAGGAAATGAAATGCTCTCTCAAACAAAAGAAGCAGTATTACAAGTTTGCAGGTAGGTACATATGTATACATACATATACATATTTATGTATAAAAAGCATATAATTTCTGTATGTATGAGTATACATTTTCTCTTCTTTTATTATAAGTTTTGATCGAGTTTTGTCGTTTTTTTCCTTGTGTAATCATCATGTTTGCGTATTATAGACATCAAAAATTTTACGACGTAAAACGCTTCTTTGCTTATTTATTTAGTAACGTCAGTGACAGGTAGGAATTAATTACCGCTGCGCTTGTATTACTCGGTAGAGACTGATTTATTGCTACTGTAAATAAAATGTTATTCTCTCGGGTTGAAAATACGAATTCTGCTGATTTAATTAGCATTAAGATTAGATAATATTTTATACCGTTGCAAAAATTAATCGGAGTTATTAAAGTAGCTCCAGCAAAATACAACTTTTCAAAATATTGAAATATAGCAAAGCCAAAATATAAATTTAACTATCGGTTTAGAATAATAACTAAAGACAGCAAGAATTGGTTCGGTTCCAGCGGCAGTATATCGGGATCGACCTTAACGACGCCCGCCTATCGTACGAGTATGTATGTAATGAAATATGTAGTTTTTAGGCATCGTGCAGTTTAGGTATTGTTGCATGATCATGCATTGCAAGTACGCGTACCTATAATTCGGTTGCAACGCAGTTAAAATGTCGAAAGTTTGTGAAAATGCTTCAGCATGGTTGTTTCTCTAAATAACGCCCATTGTTATTTCGGTAAAGCCGATGTAGTTGCTGTTACCGAACCACACTTGCGGTCTTTAATAATAACTTAAAATAAATGCAATATCAAAAGAAAATAGTGCTTCTAGTTTCATTTATACAGGCTAACAACTTTAACTACAAAAGCCTATTGATAGGAGAGGGTGGTGGGAGTTAAAATTAAACGTATCAATTTTACTATTAGCTTTGTTCGCGGAAGAGATCCCGAATAGATACAGAATATACTTGGAAGATCTTCAGTACTTTTGTATTGCGCATGCGACTCTTGGAACACGAGAGGGAATTTTCTCATCCGCGAACACTTCTCGGACGAGTTAAATTTTTAGTCAATTAGAATTGATTTAAAGCTCGTACATACATAACATGTGTATTTCGATAGATAAAAAAACTTTCTTTATATCGTACGTTTTTACTTTAATAACAATTTTAACCAATTTGTTTCCAACTTAACTCTGTTAACCATAGCAAGAAAGCAAGAACATGGCGTATTTTCACATCAAAATTTAGAGCGCATGCGTAGGATATAAAATTCTTGCCCTTGATTCAGGATCTACAGAACATGTGACGGACTACTTCGGAATTTGTAAAATGGATTGCGCGAACAAAGAATATTTTGCACCGGTGAGAAAATTCTGTTACCGCGAACGATCATATTTGTAGTGCGCAGGTCTTTCATCCCCGAATACGTTCAGAATGCCGTCCGCGAACAAAGCTATTGTCAACTTTTTATATGACAGGAGTGTCAGTGGTTATGTCAAATACTTTACCGAACCATCAAACTATCTTAGTGGAATACACAATTAATGAAAAGTGCAAATTATAATAGTATATTATGACATTAGTGCATAATCAAGCTTTTAAAGCACGAGTAACGAGTTTAAAGCCACGACGCGAAGCGGAGTGGCTTTATCGCACGCCGTGCGATAAAGGCCCGATTATGCACGTTTATGGGTGTGTTTTGTTTGGTTTATGATGCATGCATACTAAATAGATATATTATGACATGTATATTATGGCTTTAATGTTACGAGTGCTTTAAAAGCTAATTATGCACTGTGTCATACGATATTTTTTAGTATAAATGCAACAATAATTTTAATTAGAAGAAATTAAATCAATAATTTCAATACATTTTATCGAGTGACATGTACCTATATGTCATTTGACATTTCCTAACATTTCACTGGACTATTAAACGCTTGGGATTGGCTGTTACCAAGCAACCTTTACGCACGCCGTGCGATAAAGGCCCGATTATGCACGCTTATGGGTGTGTTTTGATTGGTTTATGATGCATGTATACTAAAATAGATATTTACGAACCAAGTGCGTGAAATCATATTTCGCGAATGAGTGACCAGTTTAAAGCGCGAGCCGAGGCGAAATATATGTATGGACACGAATTCGCGAAATGTTTCAAAGCAATAAATTTGTTCTACTTATTTTTTAATCAAATACAGCAACCTGAATTTCTTGCCCCTGATTTGCCATATACATAAGTACATATATTGCCTCAAATAGGAAAAGTTTCATTTACACTACACTACAGTTTACATATATGTACTTTCATAATAAATAATTTTAGGACAAATATGTCTAATTAAAGATGATTGTCAGACCCGTACTTATTTGAAGCATTTGTTGCATATTTATGAGTTTAGATTTAGTGCATAGAAATTCGGAACGTTGGATAATAATTTATATCACAACAGAGACAAAATGATCTAGATGAATCTAATTTGTTGATTCCTAATGACAAGAAAATGTTGTTCAAAATTAATAGCTACGTGTAATTTAATAGTTAAATCAAATTACACGGATGAAACTTCCATACAAACTTCTGATCTATGCCTGTTCGGTGAAAAGTTTATCGTCAACTTTCACTAGATCGACAATACAATATTCGGGAACGGTGTTTGACCGATTCCCAACGGTTCGAGTCTATCTATAAATAACCTAGTTGATAAGGTTATCAGAGGTTTAGGAACGTGCAGAATATTTTTCGATTTTAATTACAGACCTTCACGAAGTAGAAGATGCAATGTATTTAGTGCAGATAGATGTAAAAAATAGATAATAATTTTTAGCAGGATAAAGGGAAGCACGTTTAAAAGAAGGTAAGTAATGAATACAATTTCAACTGGTACACTAGAGATACACCAGTACACTAGAGATGGTATTCATCTTCTACACCTGTTAGTTGGCACACTAATTTAAAAAATGAAGCTTAAATTAAATATTAAACAAAATAAAAGAAACTCTCTCCTTTGTCAAAGGTGACAATGTAATTACTCTGAATAGTGGTTATCATAACTGCAGCTATAAAGCAGTCTTGAAGAGCTATGTGGTATATACCTGCAAATCTTCGCATCAACACTTGTCCACTACGGAATATAACGGGAACATCCAACATAAATCAAAAGTCTGCCAGAACTTAGAGTATAAGTACTAGTAGATCGATCCAACAACAGCTTCACTTATTCTGTAATAAGGTTTATAAATCTTGCATGTATATAAATATCTAGCAATATCTTCGGCAGTTCGTGCTTATACATTATAGTTATACTTTAAAGTGCCCATTTTCAATTTAGATGAGTCTTAAAACTTCATATCTCCATTATCCTTCCTTCTGTCTTGGATTTCGGAAAATACCAAAACACGTGTTTTTTTTTTAGTTAAAAAACTATTTTCGCATATGTAATCTGCCGTATTGTGAGATATTGCCATTCTATTGAAAAAATAATTATCCATGCTATATGTACATCTCCGTAATTAAATTTTCCAGACCATGGCAAAACATGTATTTCCTTTGCCTGAACCGATACTTGTAAGCGTTCCTATCTGCAGTTAGTGGTTAACGTCGGCCTTGGACAAAATATACAATTGCATATAATAATTCACAAATTTTAAACAATATTCTTTTATCAAAGCAAATACCAGTAAATGTTATGTAAGTATACATATTAAACAAAAATTACCTTTTTACCCAAGGGTTTTCAATAAGAATGATATGATTTTGTCATGTACTGTAATATATATATATATACAGGGTGTTCCTAAATATCATGTACATAAGGAAGGGGTAATTATTTGGTTTATTTTGTGCCTAAAATTTCATATAAACATAGGTCTGCAAACGCTTCGTTACCAATCTGCGGGGTGTTGAAATTTCAAGATTTTTCACTTTTTACCGCATAGCTCCTACAGTTTTGAGATATTTTGCTCAAATTTGGAAGGTAGGTTACGCTATAAGGTCTGCATCATTAGTATACCAAATGATGATGTAAATCTACAGGTAATCATTTTTCAGGTCATGCCCTCTTTTCTCACCCTGAACTTTTTGCGATGCGCCACTGCTAGATTTTAAAATACACAATAAATTTTCTGTCTTGTTTAGAAACTTTTTGATCTCTTGTATTTTTCTTATCTCTGACCGTTATCGAGAAAAAAAAATAGAAAACAATTTTCTGTAATTCGCCAGAGAAAATTAAATTTTTTTAAATGGTCTAGCAGGCTCTGGCTTTATTGAGATAATCACTTGAGTTTATTAATTTGACAACTGACATTAGAAATCGTAACTTGTGTCTGTATAAGTACCTTCCAAATTTGAGCAAAATATCTCAAAAACTGTAGGAGCTATACAGTAAAAAGTGAATAAATCTTAAAATTTCAACACCCTGCAGACTGGTAACGAAGCGTTTGCAGAACTATGTTTATATGAAATTTTAGGCACAAAATAAACCAAATAATTACCCCTTCCTTATGTACATGATATTTAGGAACACCCTGTATATATATTGTAATAAACTTATACCTGTCACTAGTTGTCATTTATGTTCACTAAACTCTAACAACTAGCTAAATACTCGCTCAAGAACGTTTGGTTACTGTCCAAAAATTTTACGAAAATCGTCGTTCTTATGTGAACTCTTTTTGTGCACTTCGCGAAAACTTTGGTCTAAATAATAGCCGTTCTGTGCTTGTCATTCGTCGCATCGTTAAGAAATTTGAAAGTAGTTTTACTCTTCACGATGTACAAACACGAGTAAGACGACGAAATGCTAGAACTGTTGAGATTATTACTGCTGTAAAAGCTAGTATTGCAGAAGATCCAAATTTATCAATTTTTCGTCGTGCTCAAGAGCTAGGACAACAACTTGGCGAATTTTGCAAGAAGATTTAAATTTACGCCCGTATAAGATTGTTTTGACACAAGAACTTGAGCCACTGGACCATCGTCGCCGCCGCGAATTTGCTGCATCGAGTTTAAACGACTTAAAAGGGATCGCAATTTTGCGGAAAAAATCTTTTCAGATGAAGCTCATTTTTGGTTAAGTGGTTACGTAAATACGCATAATTGCCGTTTTTAATGTGAAAACAATCCACAACAAATTCACGAGAAGCCTTTGCATCCCCTGAAGGTAACTGTATGGTGTGGTTTGTGGTATGGTGGTATCGTTGGACCATTTTTTCCAAAATGAGGTTGGAGATTCAGTTACAGTGAATGGTGAACGATACCGACAGATGTTGACAAATTTTTACGGCCAAATTAGGATGCGCTTGATTTAGAAGATATGTAGTTCCTACAATACTGCGCTACATGTCACACTGCTCATGAAATTATCGCCATACTGCAAGAAAAGTTTGGAGAAAGGATAATTTCAAGGAAATTCAACTGTTCCCTGGCCTCCGAGAAGCTGTGATTTGTTTCCTTTAGATTACTTTTTGTGAGGTTATTTAAAATCTAAGGTTTATGCAAACAGGCCACAAACACTTGATGCTTCGAGATGGAACATTGAACGTTGCATTCGTGAGATTACGCCCGATTTATTGCACAAAGTCGTTGAAAATTGGATTCGTCGAATTCACTCGTGTACACGACGCCGAGGTGGACATTTAAACGAAGTGCTATTCCAAACATAAACGTTATCGAGATTATACTATGTATAAGATAATATAAAAGGTGTGGATATATCTGAAATCATTTCTATTTTATTTTATTTTAAAGTCATACCGTTCTTATTGGAAAACCCTGTATAATGAAAACTGACCAACAATTTTTTTAACATCTCTTTACAAATTCGCAATAAAAATTAACTACTATAATCAGCTACCTTGCTTTTCAAAAATAAATACTAAGTTGAAAAACATCTTCGAAATCAGTTACTTTTTATTCATAGTTACTTCGCAATCAATTTATATGAGTTTTATTTTAAAAGTATATTATTTGGCTTATCTATGTAGTACAGTTTTGATACAAAGATTGTGTCAGCGAAACAAACTAATATTAGAAATATGTTTGAAAATACCCACTAAAAAAAATCGAATAATATGCAAGAGTAAATGAAAATAAATATACATATGAATGAGTGTATGTATGTATACGTCATAGAAATACAGCAGTTTTAAGTTATGTAGTTCACACTTTACGAGACAATTTATTACGCCCATATAGTGCAATATAAAATGTCAACGTGAACAGTGTCTGGCAATTTCGCTTTCAATGTGGTGTTTCACATCTCAGTGGAAATTGAAGAAAATTACAATACAAATTCTATTATAACACGATGCTCTTTAAAAAACAAGCAAGCGTTAGAAAATGCAAGGGATTCTAATTGAAGCGTAGCAGAATATTAACTATAAAATTACACTCTATCGCATGTAGCAAAATAAGGAAGAGATTAAATATTTTGTATTGCATTCTAATGTTTCAATTGAGCTTTCTAAACGAACAACACAAAAACACAAACATATTTCCAACGTGTTATTTAATAATAAGTTAAATCTATGTCAATATATTAATTTCCAATATAAGCCAATATTTATATTCATAAGTTTAACATAAAAAAAACAGTAGATTACATAACCAGCGCAGCCACAAAATTGTCTTAGACAACTGAGCATGCATTTCTTAAATATACGTGCGGTAGTAGGAGCAACCATACTGAACTGGCATGAATAGGAATTTTACGTCTTTATTTTCATCATGTGCCTGACTGGATTCTACATAATAAGGTCATTTCTACTAAAATGTAAACTTTCCAACAAAATTCTTAAACTAAAAATGCTACCTACAAAATGATAGACAAAACGAATTAGATAAACAATTTTCAAATTTCTAGTATGTAGCTAATAATAATAATTTTAAAAACCATTCGAAGTCAAATATACATATACGACAGTATTTAACACTAAAATTATACTACGATTTCTTCAGAAGAGATCCACACAAGTTGTGTTAATTAAACACTGCAATAGTGCCAGTCAGTACGTATTTACAAGTGCACGACGATACACTTTTGAAGTAATAAAAGTCATATTCTTTCAATTAGAACATTTTATAAATTTTGACGTTGGTAATGCAGTATGACATTTTCTATCAAACAGGCATCATCCTACACAAAGTGCTTCTGTTGAATGCTAAACACGTTAGAGCTAGATTTGTCTGTCGGAAGCTGATATGTAAGACAGCTTGCCACATATAGCCAACAGGGTAGCGGACATGTAATTTTTCCTGTCTCTTTTTTCATATCCTATACAATGTCTATTTACAAAAACTAATAATGTACCTACCAAGTTGGAGAATTCTGTGACTTGCCGCACATATGGTGCTTAGCAAATTGGAAAGTAGTCTTCAAACGAAAAAATGTGCTCGAGGAGCATTTATAGACATGGAAATGGCGTTTGACAACACGTCGCGAGTGTGAAGCAGAAGGTCATATAAGAGCAGAAGCATTCACTAAGCTTAATATACATACTCAAGGGCACTCACGGAATGAGAAATCTTTAGTTGTACCAGCCGCACATAGTTGCCTTGAGGGAGGGTTACTCTCTCTCTACACGGTTGATAAATATGCTGATGACAGCAATTACAACAACTAGAAAATTTGAAGACACCTTTTCGGAAAAAAGATGCAAGGTGTCTGAAAGTCCTGAAGAGATCTGCTGTGAGAGATGAGGGTAAACTCTTCTAAAATCTCCCTGATATCATTTATTCGAAAACTGATCCCATACATGGTTAATGATATACCTATATCTGTTAGACCTCAAAATAACGCTAGCATTCCATAAGAAACACGTGAGAATTTCTATCGACCGAATGCTCACATTGTTATCTTGCATTACAGACGTGTAGAAGAATATTTTGATCAAATTAAAGCTGTCATTGAGAATGACCTGTTGAATATGCAGTGTCTCACGACGAGCTTACGCGAAGACTATCACAAGCGGCGCTTTTCATAAAGGGCCTTTTAGCTAAATACTTTTAGATTTGGCTGATTTCCGGTTATGCCGGAAGACGCCATGTTTTACCATGTACAGCATGTTTTTGAACCATCGTATACTGCTGTGCTACAAATCAAGCAAACTACAATAATTGCTAGAGAGCGTACATGTAGATATACGGTTACAGAGATAGATATAGGAGTACCTATAACAGTTTAAAAGTAGGATAAATTCTGCATCACATGATCAAAAAAATATACAGCGTGTTACACAAATTTTACGCTCTGTCGTAATAAATCTATATCTGATCATGTTTTCTTAGGCTTATTATAGCCATGGTATGCAATTCATCTGTCTATATCCCGCATCAAAGTTTTGTATTTTTCATGGCATGATGATTACATATCATTATCATGAACAATCTGAAATGGAATCTTGAAAACGAAAATCAAAAACATCTTTTAAAGAATTATTGAAACAGCAATTGTAGCAAATCGCTTAATAAACTCGTTTTAAAACATCGCAGATAATCTGAAAATGAAACCAAAAATATATATTCTTAATTACAATATCAAAAAATCAATTTCAGATTAAACCTGGTGTGAAATTATATTCTATTGTATTGTAGTAGGATCGTTCAGGTTTCATGTACATCTCCTGATTGTGACCTAGTAATGTATTGTGATTACGCAGTTCCATTAGTACCCCTTCAATCTAATAGTGTCAACAAATTATAAGATTGATGTAGATAGCGTGGCTTTGATCTCCTCCGACGTTAGAATGGCCTTTCAGAGAGAAACTTTAGTCGGACTGGTACTTCAAATTACAAAATGCAACAATATGCTGAGCGGCTACCTTTTATACATTAGTAAGAAATTACTATAAATAAATAGTCATTATATAATAAGTATATGCCCAAACATTTTTATTAGTTTTATAAATCACGGAGATAGAAAGGTCGCAAAACTTAAATTGCAACACCTGGTGTATGTAAGTACACAAATATAACATTATAGTCGTGTAAGCTGTAGAAGCAACGCCATTTCATCAATAATTCTTATTAGAAGCTACCTTATTTGATGACATATTAAGTGATCGCTACGAATTTTGAAGTATAAATGTTGACGAACACAATCGCCGTGCTGAATACCGGTGCACATTATACCTAATATACATTCAACGCGTACCATTAATAGCTGCTGACGGCATAGGTGGTAAAAGGAACGGGAATGGACTTCGTGGAAATACCCAGACATCTGACAGGCGATTATATTATCATCCATTTTCCGTCCTCTCTTACTGTAAATCCGGTGAGGCATAAATTAAGTGTGAAAAAGTGAACCGACATAAGAGCGGAAACAGGAAAACTCGACCATCAAGTAATAAATAGGGAACACAAAAATCAATTAAGTATCGTTGACAAGTACGTTCTGCGAACAGATTTTAAAATCTAAATAGAGAAACAAAGAGGGTGCCGAGTTAAAACAGAGTGGGCGAGCAATCATGTTTGCGATTTTTATGTATTACCATTTATTTATACTTTAAAACACATCTTCGTAAAGAAACTATTCTCATAATTATTTTAATTCGCATAGGCTGAGGTTTGAGTGAGTAATATTTTTGTCACTGTAAATGAATCCATTTTGAATTTAATATTTTAAAATTTAGTTATTCGAGAACTCTGAGAACTATAGCAGAAACGGCAGCGAATAATAATTGAAACTACTTTAGCTTAATTATTTTTGCGAGATGAAACTACTATGGTATAATGACATGAAAACTTCTTTTATATTTATTATCCAAATTTTTATTAAATCCTTTGTTTACATTTTCAAGAAGTTGTGCTTTGTCGGCATTAATATTTTCTCTGCATTTTTCAATGAATACATTTTATATTTGGATTTTTGGTACACGTCTGTATCTTGTACCAATACATTGTGTAATGACCACGAAAAGCTAAATCTAGATTATGATGACAAGCAAAATCTTAACACACGAGCAAATTTGCAAAGGGAATCTCGTTATCTTAATCAAAAAATCTGCAATATCAGATTTAACAGCACAGTACAATATTTAATAATTTTGGAGTGACGTCATTACAAATATTTCTAATTCTGTTTTTTATATCTTCAATTACTGTTATAGATAGCTGCATATTTAAATTTTTGTTTAATGATCTCATAAGAAGAAAGCTGCGAGCTGTATATCGTAAAGTATTAGTCCTAGTTTCTGCGAAAAATATTTATAGTAAAAGTGATCAGTGGAAGTGGAAAGTGGAAGTGGAAATTATTTTCAAGTTCCAGTTTTTTCACTAAGGGGTGTAACTGCTATGTTCAAATCTAAAATTTATATTATCTCAGGAAATTGCAAAATGGGCTCTTTCACACATCCTTCTGTTTTAAACTTATTGTATACTCGCAAAATTGTCGAACGTCAGGTATTAGTCGGTTTGAAATTCAACAAAAAATGGCAATCATCATTTGTAAACTATGGTGGTTTGTCCCCTAAATATATTTTTGTACTCGCTTATCAAAACCTGTCATTTCACTATTCGATTTGCGTGCGTAAAAGTCACTTTAAGCACGAGTGCGTAAAAGTAAAGTTGGTACTTCCTGGAAACTTGATTAATTTAGTGACATTTTAAAATCATAAATCCCTAACCTTAATAATATGGTCATAAACGATAACGTATTTAACAATATGTATTATTATTATAGTTCTCGTACAAAAAATATTGTACAAACTTCACGTGCGTGAAACATTTCGCGAATTCGTGTCCATAAAGCGCTCGCCTCCGGCTCGCGCTTTAAACTAGTCCTCATTCGCGAAATATGATTTCGCACTTGGTTCGTAAATAACTATTGTATTCTTTCCTCTTTTGGAAAAAATTCTTGCCAGTTTGCAAGAGTTTTAAATAATTACCACAAATGGGAAAGTAAATATTTAATCTATTCAAAGTGGCAGAAACTGCATAAGCTAAGGATAACCAATAACCATTATTTCCACAGAGGAGTGCCTAATACATAATGGTATAATTGGTTGCCTATTGCACAATGGTTTGACTAGATTATTTTAAAATGCAACATAGACATGCGTTGCGTTCTCGGTCTTTGTTTTTAATAACAATAACCACAATGTCGTTCTGGTAATTTTATCTGGTTTGTAGTTTTAAAAAGGTGAAGTGATAAGCTTTTAATGCTTCATGCTATCATTTATATTAGAACCGTATAAAATAAGTACTAGTATTCTGTTTATCTATTGTATTGTATTGATATATAATATTAGAAACGAAATTATTTTAAACTATGAATATAATCTCTGTGTACTCCACATTATACTCCAATTTTCCTGCATTACTTTCATAAATTTCTTTATCGACATCACATTGAGCTGCAATTATGCATTTATATGGAGGCATATTTTCAATGTGAAAAAGTAGTTTTATTTTTGAATAACCGATATTGAATATCATTATAAAAACATCAGGTCATTGACTACTTGACGCATTATCGTGCATAATTTTTTTCTCCCGCTCTCTAGATCTTATATTTCACTACCCACGCGCTCTACAGTATCTGCCCCGCCTCTGGTATAAGATCAAAATGATTGAAATTAGTAAGACAAGAAGAGAGAAAAACGTACGTACAACTGTATCAGATTGGTTATTTGGTATATAACGCACATAAGAAATATCGATTTTTATGTGTTTACATTTTGTGCGCGTGTTTGTCGAAGCACCTGCAGATGTTGCATTTAGAAAAAGATAAATCAACAAAAGAAGTGACTGGATGAATTTATCAAGTCTACACTTCTTAATCTATTTTTAAATACAATCACGGATGGTGTTTTCATTATTTTAGAATTATTAGAATTACATTATATGAATCAATATTTTTATTGAATTTGAAAAACAGCTATTAGGGTTATTTATTTTTATGAAATATTTGTTGTTTAGGTAATTTTAATATGAAAAAGAATTTATAATACACATTTATGTTGAAATATATTCTTATATTCGCGAAAAATACTCATTTGTGTGATAATTTTTAGTGATAATACTAGCCAAACGGTTTATAACATGGGCCCGGTATCTTATATGCACAAAATGTGTTTCATTTTTATTGGTTGTCTCCAGTCACGTGATGAGTTAGTAGTCGGGAGAAACCGTATTCGCGCTGTTGGTCAATATGATTCCAAAAGAATTCTGTAATATCTACAGTTTTCAACATGTTTTTAGTTTCATCAGTCAGCACGGTCAACATATT